>JANIIF010000018.1:305000-805428 GCA_024604135.1 Cladosporium velox | reverse complement strand
TAAGCTCCTTTAGGATTAGAATATAGAACTAATAGAGAAGATAGCTTAATTTTATCTTTAATTACTAGGATTTAATTAAGTAGTACTAATCTAAAGAATATTTGTTTAAAACTTTACTAGTTCCTTAAAATTCTAAAAAAATTAGATTACTTATCTAAATAAAAATTAAATATTCGAGTTATGTTATATAAAAAGTAGAATAAAATTAATAATAGAGATTTTTTTTTACTTTATAAAGCTTTAGTAGCTAGAATAACTTAAGAATAAATAATATTTTCTCTAATTAGTAAGAAATAATTTAAAAATCACTTAAGCTAATTAGATTAGTTTAGTTATTACTAAGTAATCTAATTATTAAAGTTAGAAATCCTTATTTTTGAAAATACTATATTCTCTTAATTATAGCTTATTATCTAATTTTCTTTATCTCTATTAGAGCTTATAGATCTAAAGTAGCTATAATATTTACTAAGTATCTAGATAAAAGTTAAATCTAGACTTATTCTTAAGATTCTATACTAAGTTAATATTACTTATAACGATTTGCGAAACACCTAGCTATACTAGAGATTTAGAGGATTTTTAGGTCTCTATATTATAGGAGTAGCTAAAGGTATCTCTCTTATAATATATAAATAGCAGAAAGGACCTACTATCTATCCTCTATAAAAATTTATTATTAATAGTATAAGTAGATTTAAAGTCTATACTAGTTATTATTTAAAGTCTACTACTAATTATTCTAAATATATCTCTTAATACTAACTTTGAAAAAGTACTAAGACTATTATAAGAGTCTACTTTTGCCTAAGAGTAGATAGCTATTTCGTAAAGTATTATAGAGTAGATTATAGAGAATATAAGCTTCTAGATCTTATAATAATTATAATAGGCTAAATACTCCTAATTAAATAGAACATAATAGATTAGATTTAAGGTAAATACTTATATATCCTTAGATTCTAAATTAGATCTTATTAGATACTAATATCTAGGGAGATAAGTTATTCTTAATTTTAAAATTATTCTATATTAACTTATCCTAATTAAGTCTAATCTTAAATATATAGAATTTAAAGTATTTATCTTTAAATTAACTTATTAGGATCTACTTAATTAAGTATAATAAGCTTAATACAATAATAGTAAGATTTAAAATCTTAGTTTTTCTAGAATCTACTTTAAATAGTACTTAGAATCCTTAAATATATTTAGGAATATACTTAGATTCTACTTCTATTAAGGCCTACTATTAAGTATTATAATTCCCCTTTAGGCTCCTTAGCCCTAATAAGGGCTAATTATATAATCTATAGTATAGACCTAGCTAATATAAATCAAAATAATGATATATAAATACTTAGCCTAATTAGGAAGTTATAGAGATTTTTAAAATAAGTAATTCTAAAACTCGATTTTAGAAATTAGTTTTCTTAATAGCTTTAAGATTAAACTATCTAGAATTTAAGATCTAACTACTTTAGACTCTAAATTAATCCTATCTTTTAGGATTCTCGAAATTAGGACTAATTAGAGTGTTATCTCGAAAGAGGCTAAATCCTAACTACTCCTCCTATCTTTATACTAGTACTCTTATTGTTTTTTTACTTAATTTATACTATTCTATAATTAGCCTATAGAGATATAGTAAAAAATAGGTAACATTTTAAAAATAGGTAACTTATCTTAAATCCTAATTTTTAAAATTCAGTTACTTAGTAGTCTTAGAATATAAATGCTTAGAGCTCGAGATTCTACTACTTTAGATCCTAAATATTGATTCGACTTCTTAAGAATTTTAAACTAAATGTCTCCTCTAAGTATCTCCTATTCGTAGTCCTCCCTAAGCTTATCGGTCAGTTCGAATAGATACGTAATGTATAGCCTGCGATGTTTCTCTTTGAGATCGATATTCTTGTCCGTGTAGTCTACGTAGACAGTATAGTCGTAGATATGCTTGTCCTCATCTCTACGAGAGAGGTAAGGCAGATGCTGAAGCAAGTCGATAACTCTAACTGACTTGCCTAGGAAGGCGAAGCGGGTCTGGTTGATCTGTAGCTACCCAGACAACAGCGGTGTTTTGAGTTCAGATGGTTGCAAATGGAGGTATGTGTGATTAGGAAGGTGTAAAATCCAGTGACTCTGGCGACAACTTCATCGCGGTTGTACGGCATAACGATGAGTGAGGGAAATGCGTATCCGATTAGGGTTGAACGTTGACAACGGAAGCACTGGAGAACTGGAGACCAGGCACGATTGAATGTGTACAGACGCATGAGCCTGTGAAGGTTACCAGTCTGTCTACAGCGGATATGATGGCCTACTCGAACTTGATAAGGTGTGCAGTGCGGGCACCGAGGCGTGCTTGGGATGTTCCAGCTTACGCTTCGTTACGGCATCCCGCCTTGACTTTTGTGTGGCGGCATCTTCAGTGCAGTGTGCTTTCACGCTGGGCCGTGCTAACATCACAATGATGTTCGAGACGTAGGTATACTAGAACTGGTGCTCACGGCTAGAGGTTGCTGCCAACTTTCCGTGCAGGCGTTCTCTCACGCTTCTATACACCATTCTCTCAGGAACCCATCCAGAGCTTCCCAGCCGATTCCCCTGCGCATCCCAGTTTGATCATCCCAGCTCGAATGCAACCCTATCACCTCACCACTCTCAGCAGTAATCAATGGTGCACCACTGTGGCCCCAGTATGTCCAGCAGTCGTGTTTCAGCGCACCAATTACAGAATTATCATGCACATCTTGGCCTCTCGCCATACCTCGGTAGTGTCCATGAGATACGTGCAAGACGTCGTAGTTCGATGGGACAGGTGAGGAACTTGCAACAGCTTCGAGGTCTTCAGAGCCAGGATGACCGATGCAGATGAGGGGCGTCTTCTTCATCCTGGGCGCAGCAGGTGGCGTGGATGCTATAGTGGCATACGGAAAAGCTGACGGCGAGCCGCTCTTCAAATCTTCGGCAGCTACAATTTGTAGTAATGCCAGATCTTTTCTCGAATCCCAGGCGACACATTTGGCCTGGACCACCTGGCCGCTTGAGAAGATGAGCCAGTGGGGATTGCCCTCGGCATACTCTTCTGGCGATTCCGCCACGCAATGCGAGCATGTGAGCAGCAGACCCGAGGCAGCGATGCATACTGCAGTTCCCGCTTCGTGCTGTGCGAAAACCAGAGTTGAGCGTGCGGCGTTTGCGAGGGCTGTGGATGGCAACTCTTGCGGAAGGTTCGAGATAAAGGCTGATGTCTGAGATGGCGACCGAAGTCTACTGCGTTTTGAATTCAGCGTTGCTACGTCCTGCTTGGATAGGCCAGTCAGCTTCGATGTGAATTTGCCCGAGAAAGCTTGTATCGATTGTGTGTGATTCTGTTTCAGCCGGTATCGTACGGGCGATTCTACTTCATCGACTGGCTCGTTACGAGTGCGTGAGCGTAATACTCGGTTCGTCATATTGTAAGGTTTGGAATGCCCAGCGATGAGAGAGAAGTGTTGGTGTACGCAATCTCAGCCTACCAATCTAGGGGTGACATGCTGCCTCTAGGCTGCAGGCGATGTCGCTTAGGTTTTGGGATCTGAGGGTGCTGCTTGTCGGAATTATGATGTCGGCATAATTGTCCCGCGCCTATAGAAGTTCGCGTGTTGCAGCACTGCTCAACACGCTCACAATTTATATAAACACGCGCCAAGTATTGTAAAGCACATACGACCATAGGTCAGTGAAAACTGGGCATCCCGTCCGCTCTGCCATACATAAGCACTGAACCGGGCGACTAGTACTAGAGTGGGTGACCATCTGGGAATCCCGCCTGTTGTATGTATTTTTGCATTTTTGATCGCACGGCTAGCAACACCGCTTTACCCTCCGCACAATAGATGTACTCTCGATCCCATCAAGCTCGTACCGTCCACCGCGAGAAGCGTTCTCAGAGGGTGTAGATGAAATCGGGCCTATCGAGCGTTAGCAATCGTTCTACCAAGATGACAAGTTGCAACAGCCCACCTTTTGTCGCCCATCAAATCAATCTCCTCTTCACTCTTCCCCTCGATGGAAGCATCTCGTTTTCCAGCGCGCCGCTTTCGGTTCTCAGCGCGCAGCATGAGATGCGTTATAACACTACCTCCAAGGAGGAACAGAGTAAGATACGCCAGAACTACACCGTGTCCAAGCCGGTAGAGAGGTTTGTCTGCTGCGCGGTAGATATTGCTGGCCACGATGCCGTTCAAGTTACCCCATCCAATGACGAATCCAAGCGTGATGCCGCGCTTGTACACGCCTTCGGTGTTGTTTGCGCACCATGATATGGTGTTCGGGCTTTGTCGTGTTAGCAAGTATCCACATGGACGGGCGATACAGTTCGCGACTCTTACACGTTGGGATAGATGCCCAAGGCCCCAAGGAAGGTACCAGCGTATTTGACTCCAGCAGCATCTTCAGGCGCACCGAGTAGCATGGCGAAACCAACTATGCCCAGGAAAGAGGTACTTATGTTGCAGTATCCACGGGCTTTAGTTCGGTCTGCAAGCCAGCCGATGAATATGGTAACCACTGCCGCAACTGAGGAATAAAGTTAGCTTGTGCGTGGGCTTTATGAGGCCTTACCTCACTTCACAAAGTGAAAGACTTACCAGCGTACGGCGGCACCGAGAGTAAATTCGCCTTGGTGCTGGAGATTCCCGGATAGAGCTGCTGAATAATCGAAGGCAAGAACAAAGAGAAAGCGTACAGCGAGCCATCGCAGCCCATGTAGATGATCGCAAACGCCCACGTCTTCCAGTCTTTGACCGAAGCCCAAAAGTACGCCATCTTGAATTCTTCATGCTCGGCAGAAGATTGTCCATCGGCCTTCAAGCGACGAAGAACACGCTTGCGATCATCGTCGGAGAGGAATTTAGCATCATCTGGGAAGTCGTGGACGAGCCAGTAGCTAGCAATGCCGATGAGTACGGTGGCGAGACCTTCCTGTGTCACTAGTCAGTATATGCGCACCATCATGAGGGCGGTGTACGAAATACCAAGATGAAGATCCATGCCCACCCAGGCTTCCCTCCAATGCCATCCATCTTCGCAATCGCTGCTGCCAGCAAACCTCCAAAGCTTCCCGCCAGCGCGGCCGCAGAGAAGAATATTGCAGATCGAATACCGAACTCGCTGCGTTTGTACCAGCACGAGAGATAATATGCGACTCCCGGAAATAGGCCTGCTTCGGCGACACCAAGGAAAAACCTCGCCGCCATGAGACCCGCAGCGTTGTGCACCAGACCCATGGTAACCATCACGATGCCCCAGAGAAGCATGATTGCTGGCAGGAAGATCGAGGGTCTGAGGCGCTTGAGCAAGACGTTGGTGATGGGCTCGAAACCGGCGTAGCTGACGAAGAAGAGACTCAACGCGGCGTTGTACTGGCCGTTGGTCATGTTGAGGTCCTCTTGGAGGCCGTCTACCTATGGGATGATCAGTATGCAAGACGACAGCGTCTACATCCGACGGCCACTTACTTTAGCGTTGCCGATGTTGGTACGGTCTGCCCAAGCGCAGATATATTAGCAAATGCTTTCGCAAGTTATCTGGCTTGCAGGCAACTCACCCAAGAAAGACACAAGATACAAGAAAGTCAGCCACGGAATAATCATGAAGTCGAGGCGGCGAACAAGCTTCTTGTCCTGTACATTTCCATCAGCCATTGTCCAATTCACACACCATCGCACACAGCATAGCATACGATAAGCGCCCTCTCCTCCTCACTCTTCCCTTCATCAGGATCCGGAAACCTGTCAAGCGAGGCCACCTGCTCTGCATGCTGAGCCTCGCCGTCGTAGACTCCCTTTTCATTCCCTATAGATGGGCTGTGCCCGCTGTCACTGTCGCGTTTGCCCATTTTGCGAAGCAGTGTGGAGTTCTTCGCCAGGAGTCGAAGGCAATACTTGACTGAACGGATCGCTAGGAAAGTCTGATTGAACTTTAGTGTAGGGGAAACGGAGGATCTGTGCCTGAAGACGACAAACATCAACAAAACCGCTCCTAAGACGCTCGTCTCCTCTCCTCTTCTCGAACCGACGGCAATGCCCATAACCATCTGCCTGAAGACGGAGAAAAGATCGCCAGCGGCTGTCATCACTCGACGTCATGTTCTGCGATCCATGGGCCAGTCAGCCCACGAGCGCACCACGAGGATCAATCGCGGTAGTCCTCCCATTGGACGTAACCCGGTACACCGTGATGACCAAAAGCCGCAATCTGCAAGCTCACTCGCTAGGGTCAGATAAGCTCACCAAGGATTGTCCAACGGCTGGTGAAGCTCATGTGCGGTGGATGTCGTGCGGGGTTGATGGAGGGCGGAGGATATATTGTCCGGAGCAGCATGGGTGGTGACGAGGGAAATGCACGTCAGTCGGTCCAGGGTCACTTTGGTGATCACTGCAGGCGGAGAGGGTCGAAGAATGCGAGGAGGCCAATGTTCGAGGAATTGTGGCAGGCAAGCTTGCACTTTTGTAGGAGGGTATAAATTTAGTATTCTTAGGTATGTAATTTGGACGATCAATCCTAGGCGTCAATCTATGCACAAGAAACCTCAAATCTAGGTATCATCTCGACGTTCATAAACACAACCGTCGCCATTTTCGAGACTCGCTCAGGAGAATTTGCACACATCCACCACAGGTGAAGTTGAAGAAGAAAAGAAGCAAGAAGGGCGAAGCACCACGCTCTAAAGCGTCTCGAGACTGTACTTGCTCGCGTCGTCGTAGAGGTCGATTATGCACCCTGCTGACCACGCTTGCGTTGGGCACTGTGAAGTCTTGTTAGCATTTGTGTCAATCTTGGAGGAAGAGTTGATATTTCGACTTACCGAATCGCCACAGAAGGAACCGTTGTGGTTGGTCAGCTCTGTAAGACCAGCCCAAGGGCTCTCCTTGATTTCCTGCATGACGCCGTGAAGTCTCTGTGTGACTTGCTGGAAAGCTTCGACACGCTCCTCGTGCGTGTTGCGCCTCTTAAGGTCGAAGCGCAGGAGAGCGCGGAGGAAGAAGCCACGAGGCCACTCCCACTCGGGACCAGAGTGGTAGTTGCGACCCTTTGCGGTCTGGTAGTTGTCGCTGTCCTCGCTGTTGATGTAGTTGGGGTGGTACTCGTGGTCACTGGGGTCAAGAGTAGCCATGCCGCGGGGTCCGAGAAGGTACTTGTCGGCAACCTCGAGAGCGCCAAGGGCGTGCTTGTCGTCGAAGAGATCAGGTGCAACAACCATGGCGATGGGGAAGTTGGGGCGCAGCTGGTAGTCTCTGTACTCCTTCTTGCCACGGTAGACGTCCTTGTAGATGCCGCGACGGTTGATAATCTTCGGGTTGACGTCGTACTTGGTCCATTCGGACTCGTTGGCAGGGATGTAGTAACAGTGTTCGAAGCTGCTCTTGATCTTCTGTGCCCATGCGTCGTATGTGATCAGCTTACCCTGGCTGGTGGTGACGCCGTCAAACTTGTAAAGGCCAGCAGCCTTGAGCTCGCCACACCACTTCAAGGCGCTGTACAGCAGACCAGTTATCTCCACTGGAGCGCCATCACGGCTGGTTCCTGGGTGACCCTTGTTGTGAGCCTTGGTAGACTCGCCCATCTTGTCCATCCAGGTACCACAGTTCCACTCGTTGCCACCGAAGATAAGACCAGTCTCCCAGTCAGTCTCGATGTCAATGTTGAAGCCCTCGTCCATCATCTGGCTGTCAATGTTCGGGCCAGCGTTGTACTCGCGGAAGTGCATGCCGGAAGCGTGGCGCTGGAGACATTCCTGAACAACGTCTGCAATGCTGCTTGTCTCTGAGTAGGCGCGCTTGTCGTCGAATGCAAACCACTCGTCGTTGTACGGCAGGAAGCGACGCTGAACTCTCTCCTTGAGGATCTCGTGTCCATCGGGAACCAGGTTGCAGTAGTCCTGGATGTTCTGCAAGAAGAACCAGACTGAATCTCTGCTGTTGTAACGCGGCAGCTTGCCAGATCCCAGCAGGTTCGGGATCATACCGTGTTTGACGACCGAGGCGAAGCACTTCAGGTGCTCTTTTGCTTCTTCGTAACGGCCTGTGCACAGAAGCAGACCACGCATTGCGATCATGATGTCTCTTCCCCAACAGCGGGCCCAGTCCTGCGCAAAGTGAGGCAAGCCAGCGGCCATTGAAGGCACAAGCTTGTTCGGCCATAGCGATGCATTAGGCATGTAGCCTTGGACCTGGTAGGAGACCATGGCCAATGACTTGAGGAAGCGCTGGCCGTTCCTGACATTGCTGTTCATCTGCTCGATACCGCGTTCGAAGCCAGCCTTATACGCAGTACGAATGATAAGGGCAAAGTAACGCGGGCGGAGGAAAGAAGGCAGCGGGCGAATGGCATCGAAACGTTCCTGGAACCACGCAGCAACTGGCTTCAAGTTGGTGTACACAGGGTCTTGTGAGAGCTTTTCGAGACGCTTGACAATGTAGTCCAGTGCCCACTGGCCTTGACGAAGGTGCTCGCAAATGGGGTGTCCAAGGTCGTTCTTTGCGATCACATCACGTAGGACTGACCACCAACCCTGAAGACCACAGTATACCAGAGCACCAGAGCCAGGGATGGCGTAGACACCATCGGCACCACCAGACGCAGCACGCTCTTCGGCGTCCGCACGGTACATGATCACGTTGAGATCGGTAAGCCCAACGTTCTTGAAGGCATCGTAAGCACCAGTGGTGACATACTTGTCCAGGCCTTCACTGTGTTCCGCGGCAGGAATCCAGGTCTCAAACACAGCGATGGAGCCAGGGGGGAAATGGCTGGGCACGCGAATGACGCTATCTTCGCCGTTGCTGTCAATAGAAACACCGCGAATGTCCTTCACTTGCGAGGGCACACCACGAAGCACTTTGTCGTGGATGGCAGCCTCCTTCGCTTCGTGGCTCTGCTCGACTTCCAGGTTCCACGCGCCAAGAAGCTTGGCCTTAGTCCCAGTAAGAGTCTGTGGCTGGAAGCCTCCGTTACCGTTGCCGTAGCCAGGGTAGGCAGTGTGTGCGATCAAGTAGTAACCCTTGCGCGATGTGGGGTGAAGGCGGTGGACAGTGATGTACTCGCCATCGTGGTGCACGTGGCACTCGCTGTAGCCGTCCAAGCCCATGATCGAGTGTAGCTGGTTCATCAGCTTCTTGACTCCACCAGCACCTTCGCCGGCGCCAATCTTCAAGCCATCGCCGAGTTTGAGATTGCTGTACGGACTGGTATACAACCGGGTCTCATGAACCAGATCGATAATTTCCGGGTAGCATTCATCCATGCCGAACACTGAGCCAGAAGCAGAAGCACACATGGCGACGAGAGCAGAGCCAGTAATTGTGTCACGGCCATCGCGGCGCTGCATAGGCGTCTCGTTGTCGTGGGTGCAGTCCATCAATAGAGCGTGAATCTTGGATGGAATGATCCTGTGGACAATTTCCCTGCCAGAGGGAGTTTCGCCCTCGGCAAGAGAACCGTTCGCGTTGGGCTTGTCAGCTCCCGGGTTTTCGTCAACTTCGAGGCTGCCGACGGGACGACCACAGTTGATGTGAACAAGACGAGACATCTCAGCAGTAGACCAGACCTGCATAGCCTCACGGATCAAGAACGAGATGCCGAGTTTTTGGCAGTAGAGGAAGTCGATGTTCTCATCGCCAGAGAAAAGCTCTGCTGCGACACAGGTGTCGGGACGGACTACGCGAGCGGCATCAAGCATGTGCTCAGCGACGTGCGAAGGAGTGGAGTGGCAGTTGTCGATACGGAAGGCATTGAAGTGCTTGGCCATCAGCTGGGTGTACTGAGTCATGTGCTCCCAAAGGTAAGGCGAATCCTCCGGACCAGATCCGTAGCGAAGTTTCACGCAGTCACCCCAAACTATGAGCTCACGGCGAAGATACACCTTGGAGCGAGGGCCTGCATTGTCCTTCATGACATCGGCAGCCCAGACCCAACCGTTGTTTGCGAGCGCAAGCGAATCGGCATCATGCTGGGAAGTCACTTCGTTCTTCGGCAGACGTGTGAAGTACGACTCAATGAGCGGGTTCTCAAGAGTGATGTCTCCAGTCTTGGGACCGTTTGGGTCCAGACGCATGTATTTGGCACGGTTGAAGACCTGATCCTTGATAGCTGCAACATCGGCGTTACACTCGCGGTACCAGTACAGGTTGACCTCGTTCAAGAAGCGATGCATGGTGCCGAAAACGCTTCGCTCATCGCTTGTGTCGTAGGATTTGGAGTTGTAGGTTCCGATCAACTTTTGCAGGAGAGCAGCAGCGCGAGCTGGGACGATCTTGCGGTGGAAGCGCTCGCCCATGCGGTCAGTACCACTGAAGGCGTTCTCAACCAGCCAGTCCGCCTTTTGCTTCAACGTCCAGTTGCCGATCTCGTCAGGAACAGATTGCTTCGTGTCGATGTCGCCCTGCTTCCAGGCTTCGGTCGCTGCTTTGGCGTCCCTTTCGACATCGGCAATGTAGAACTCCCAGAGCTTCAGGACGTTGATAACGTTCGGCTCAATTCCGTCGCAAATCTTTTGTAGGTCACCTTCGTTGGCCAGGTGTGTGGAAAGACCTCTGGACTGCAGCGAAGCGGAGTACTTGAGCAGCTCGGTGTCAAGCTCGTAAGGAGCACGCAGATGAGGAGCGGTCTTGAGATTGTAACCAGCTTCGGGATGTTGTTCAAGCCACTTGCTGTTGTTCGCGGTATGGTTCCAGACCACGTCGGTCATGGTCTTCAGGCCATAGTCTTTCTCCATCTTCTGCGTCAAGTCGGAGATGTCGGCCTCGCCGCGCGGGAAGTAAGTCGGATCGAAGGTGAGCTGGTCGGCGAGCGAGTATGGCGAGTTGCTGTCACCACGCACCATAAGCGGGGTGAAATGCACCATGTTGTAGCCGCGTTCGCTGATGCCGTGCAAGTGACGCTCCCAGTCTTCTGGGTACTTGCCCATGAATTTTGAAAGACATGAGATTACGGAGATGGCGTCCAAGGGCAGCTTGGTCTTGCCAACGTGCAGTGCTGGGGCAACATCGATGTAGTAGGATTTGGTGCTCGTGGGCTCCGGCTTTTCGACCGGGCCGGTGGTGAATTTAGGCAATGGGGTGTATGTCGTGTAGAACTCAAAGGCACCTGGAACGTGAACAGGAATGTCGATGCAGATGTTGTCGTTGAAATTGGGCTTCAACCTGGAATTATTATTAGCTTGCTGTATTATCTCCAGCATAAAATGTTGGCCACTTACTTGTATTCCTTAAAGTGCTTGCGGTTGAACTTCTCTCCTTTGCCAGGAATATTCACCCAAAGACTGCCATTGCGGCAGATGGAGCTTGTACCTTCGATCTCAAAGCGAACGCAGTAGGCAGGGTTGGTAGGTGCTGGCAGGTAGATGTACGGGCGTTCGCCGGAAAGACTGGGTGAGCCATCATCGCGGAGAGGAAGCAGGTGAACAGTGCGATTGGTGATTTGCGCCGGAGCCATGGCTGGTGAGGTTTCTCTATAGGATGGCCGAGGAATGTGTGTGCTTCGGAGCTTCTTGCAAGTGCAATGAATGACTTTGCGAGTCTATGAGCGAGTAGTGGCCGTGAACGAGGTGGGCAGGAAGCAATAAGACCAGTAGCAATGCCGTCTGATCCTGTAGATATGAGAGGTGCGCGAGGAAGATGCGGTGTATGTGGTGGTATTCAGGTTTCGTCTCAAGCGAGCGGAAGAGAAGGAGGATCAAGGCAGAGGCAGGTGAGAGTGGAGTGTGTTTGGGGGAAAGAGCTCGCCGCCGCTGCTACTTCTCTTCAATGGCAGGCGTAGGTCGAGTGTATGGGAGGAAAGTAAGACTGCAGGCGTGGAAGAGGGCGGATTGAAAAGAAAGAGAGCTCCGGGTAGGTACCTCGCCGCGCAGGTACCACTTACCTTCCCAGCTAGCACGTGTGTGGTGGCGGCGTGGTCTCAGCGTGCATGAGCATGGTGATGATAGACGAATGATGTGAGGTACCTCCACCAAGGTACTGCATCACCAGTGAGCTCTAGACTGCTCCTCCACGCTGCCGCTGCCGGATGCGCTCGCTTGAATACTTGGTTGAGTTGAGTGGTGGAGTTCACGCTAGTCTCCAACTCTCTCCGCGACAACGCGACAAAACGCCCGTGGGGATGGTGTTGGAGCCGCGTACGTCATTGCTGATGCTGATGCCGATGCAGATTGCGCGCTGGGCGTGGATGGAGGTGTTGTTGTGCGCATGCCAATGTGGTGATCGCCATGCATATCGACCACATTTTCTCTTTTGCCATGTCCGTTGCCATTCACTTCACCATCACGTGCCATCGACCTGCTCCTGCCGTGTTGGGCCTTGCCTCTTCTTCACCCGGCGATCTCCAAGACACTCGCGGCTCAACCATGTGAGACACGTGGTCCATGCGTCTATCGATAGCGGATTTTTTGTGAGGCTCGCTTCGCCCATCGAGCGATGCGCCCATATCAAGTCGCGACCCGGGATTAGCAGAGCGGATACCTGCAGAGACCGTGCCAGCCCGTCTTCAACACCAGACACACCACAGTAATAACCATGGCCGCTGCAGCAATGGATGGCGTAGAGCAACACCACCCCTCGGCCGCCTCGCTCCCTGCCACATCGCCATTCTTCCACACGCCACCTGTAGCCCAGGCCGACTCCCTGGCCATATTCCATGTCAAGCGCGATTCGCTGCTACCGATTACTCTGCGTACAACTGCCGATGATGGCTACGCAGAGGGTGCCGTAACCAACACCCGTTTTGGCTCATACCCGCACAGCACCATCATTGGTGTCCCCTGGGGCAGCCAGGTCCGCGCCAGCAAAGTCGACACTGGCACCAGAGGACGAAAGGGGAAGCAGGCAAAGGCCAGCACCTCTGCACCTGTGGAAAATGTTGCCCAAGATCAGTCCGAAAATGGTGTCGCCGCGGACTCCAAGAAACGCAAGGCGGAGGAACAGGAACCAGAAGCTGCTGCCTCGCCTACGAAGAAAATGAAGTCTCAGCCAGAGCCGATTACCAAAGCAGCTCAGCCAGCACCTCCCAAGGTAGCAATCGAAGCTGGATCAGGATTCATGCACGTTCTCCAACCTACACCGGAATCCTGGACTTATTCTCTCGACCACAGAACGCAGGTCGTATACACACCAGACTACTCATACGTCCTTCAACGCATGCAGGTCAAGCCTGGTGACACCCTGATCGAAGCTGGTGCCGGTAGTGGCAGTTTCACACACGCAGCTGCCCGTGCCATCTTCAATGGCTACCCTGCCGACCCGTCTAACACAAATTCAAACGGCAAAGTGTGCAGCTTCGAATACCACGAGCCTCGCGTCAACACTCTTCGCGATGAGCTCACTTCCCATGGCCTCACCAACGTTGTGCACGTCAATCACCGCGATGTCTACAATGAAGGTTTCCTTCTGCCAAACTCTGTCTCGCCTAGAGCGACCGCTATCTTCCTTGACCTTCCCGCTCCCTGGCTAGCACTCAAGCACCTCACACGAGAAGACCCCAACACCCCTCTAAATCCCGACAGTGCCGTCCAAATCTGCACTTTCTCACCCTGTATCGAACAAGTTACCGCCACCGTCTCCGCCATGCGCAAAGCCGGATGGACAGAGATTCAAATGGTCGAGGTGCAGAACCGTCGTCTCGATGTCCGTCGTGAGCGTATCGGTCTGAAGGAGGAAGGTCTTCGCGGTGTCAACTCTAGCGCTGCGACCGTGGAGGAGTCTCTCAGTCGTCTGAGGGAAGTTGATGCCAAGCTGAACGACTTCCACGCTGGAGATGGCAAGGGTAAAGTGCAGTCGAAGGCGGAGAGGCTGGCAGAGATCAAGAAGGGTCTTGCGGATAGGAAGCTTTTCAAGGAGGGTAGATTGATGCACAGGACAGAGCCGGAAGTCAAGACGCATACGAGCTATTTGACTTTTGCTGTGCTCCCGAAAGCCTGGAGCGAGGAAGATGAGGCGAAGGCTGCAGAGCAGTGGCCGGTTGACATGTCTGCTCCGGGTGGCAAGGTCAAGGCAAAGCCGTAGATAGTCTTGTCATATATGTGTCATTGTATTCTTTTTATATCTACAGCATTCCCGTGATCCTTGAGAGATGTCTTTTCTTTCCCACGTTGGGTTGTCTCCCGTCCTTTTTTTGGAAAGTCAGTTGTCACCCCAGTACATTCACAGAGAAGCGATCGACACGCTTTCCTAACGTAACGCACTTCGCTTTGGATGATTGTCTTCAAAATATCTTATAACCCGTTCACTACGACCCGATCCACAACATAGTGGTGATTTGGCGTCGACTGTTGACCAAAAAGGTGATTTCGTTGCACGCACATCTAACCCCAAACCCTAAGTCGAATCACTTCACGCTCACATACATGTACACTGACTTCAATGTGGAGACAACCCACGCACTTTGCTTCTTGGTACACGTACACTACAGTTGTCCTTTGCCTCAACTTAGGACAATGCAAAGTATCCCAATTGGGCTCGGCATCGATGCCAAAAGCGTTTACGAAGGATTTATGCAGCTCCCAAGCGACGTCGTCTGCCAACCCAGAAGCGGTTGCGGTGGCCGCGGGGGGCGGGGCTATAGCCAACTCCATCCACCGACGATAGAGTTCCATCCCATTTACAGACCCCGGTGAAGGTGGTATCCGCTTTCGCTAACACAGTGTGACTGTCCACTCGCAGCACTCATAAGTCAAGGCCAGGTAGGTCTCTACGCTCTTCGTTTCCCTCCACCTCTTCTCTCTACGTTAGCAACATTACAACACCCAACCCAACAACCACACAACAACAACCGCCCGCCATGCCAATCGAACTCCACCCCATGACCGAAGCCGACGTCGACACCCACCTAGCAATCATGTGGGCGTCCTTCGGCCCCGACCTCATGTCCGTCTTCTACCCCAAGGGTCTCAGCGCCGACGACCTCGCGCACATGAAAGCCGACACCCTCAAAGCAATGCGCAAGAACAAACCCACCGAGCAAACAATCTACATCAAAGCCGTCGACACAGACCTCCCCGCGGATAAACAAATCGTCTCAACGGCAAAGTGGCAGATCTACCCCCGCCAGCGCAGCGAAGAGGAGCTAGACCGCGATGCCGCGGAGGGCGGAAGGGAGAATATATTCTCTGAGGGCGCGAATGTAGAGGCTATGAAGGCCTTCTTCAGCGAGTTGGCGGAGAAGAGGAGGGAGAGGTTTGGCGGGGAGCCGTATGTGTTGCTTTCGGTGCTGGTGGTGCACCCGGAGCACCAGAGGAGGGGTTTGGGAGCGCAGCAGCTGAAGTGGGGACTGGACAAGGCGGATGAGCTAGGAGTGCAGGCATACTTGGAGAGTAGCCCGAAGGGCAAGGGGTTGTACGCCAAGCATGGGTTCAAAGAGGAGGGTGGGATGAAGTTTGACGCGAGGACTTGGGGGAAGGAAGAGGATGTGCCGCATACCTATATGGTGAGGCCTGCGAAGAAGTAGTAGAGTGCCTTATTTGTAGACTTTTCTGGGACTTTCTTGGACCAAACGATGCGGCTGGCGGCCTTGCTGACGTTCGAGTCTGAGCGAACGACATCACAAACCAAGTTGACCTGTTTCGACTTTCGGCTTGACGTACGAGATATAACCGCGACACACTACTTGATCGAGCACGTAGCCCCTACCGTGTCTCGATTAGTTCCAGCTCACATTGAAGTAGGTCAACTTGGTCGGTAATACCGTTCGCTCAGACTTGAGCTTCAGAAGGGTCGGCCACGGAATTGGAATATAATGATTAGATGACAAGGATACAAGCATCCTCACACAATTTTGTCACGCCACCGCTGACATAAACCATTGAAGAATACTTCGTTCTGACTTGACGACTTATTTTTCTCCTATCTCAGGCTTTGCATGCCCAGAAAGCTACCACCACCGAAGTCACTGTCAGGAGCAGACACTATGGTCTCGCAAATAATTCCCCTTGCCGTTGCTACGAGCCTGCCTTCGTAGAGACCATGCAAATCCAATTTTCAGCATCTCATGCCTTAGTTGTATCCCGAGTCCACCCTCGCGCGCCTCAAAGGACGTGTAGGGCTCGCAATCAACTTGAGATCAAACACCGTATGCTTAGAATAGACGTCCACGAACGCCTGGGCATCCTCGTTATCGAGAAACTCCACGATCGCCGCGTTCGTCATGATAGGAGGCAGCGTTTTCATGCCCGCAGTGCCGGCGAACTTGGCGACGAGAATACGATCGCTCTGGAGTTCGGAGAAGAGGTCGGCGAGAGTCATGCCGATGGGGATGTTACTCACGAGGACAGTCCTGCGGAGACCGATGTCTTTGGATGCTGGGAAGTGTGTGACTTCGTATGATGCGTACGAGAGGTGGGTTTGTCCAGTGTAGGGCGTGTTCATGCGCGGACGAGGCTGAGGAGCTGGCCAACGAGAGACAGGCTGTGGCGACGCCCACTTGGAGTGTTGTAGGGAAGAGTCTACTGGCTGCTGGACTGGGGCGGGGATGTCGTACTGCTTGACCTCGTTCATGCTGTAGGAGTGCATGTGTACAGACTGTGCTGTGCCTGTTTCGAAACGCGCTGGGCGAATCTGGGACTCGTAGTAGTCTCTCCACTCCTCGGCGGTGTGGCCTTCGTGTTTGTTGGCGTAGTCAAACCAGTACTCGTCATACTCGTCCGTGTCCTCCAAGTCTTTGATGAAACATGCAACTCCGGTAAGGCGATTGTGCTCGTGATCTAGGAATCGGGCTCGTTTGATGACTGGCTCCTTGGGTGGTTCCGTGCACCTCTCGTCGATCTTGCGTTGGATGTTGGCCCAGCCATCGCGGACTCCTTTCTCACTGACACTGCAAGTGTCCTCGTCCTGGATCTTTGACATCTCCCGACTTCCCTCCTCCCCGGAGATGGACCCAAGCAAGTCATCCTCTTGCTCCACTACCGGCGATGTCACAGTTTCCTCCGGCTCCTCGCCCGTCTCCAGAGTCTTCTTCGCCCATTGGCCAGTAGTGTGCAGACGCTTGAGGTGTGCGTTGACCTCCCGTTCTTCTTCGAGCTGGTAACGAAGTGTTTGGATCTCTTGATCCTTTTCCGTTTCCAGGACCAGCTTGTGGTTCTGGCCAATCAGAGAGACAAGGTACAGAGTACCGTTTTGAGAATCGACGTGCTTTTCTTTCTCGAGGCGAAGTTCTGTCTCGAGGGCTGCGATGCGGCAGTGGAGGGAGACTATGTCGTCCATGCTGGGCTGTGGTGGCATCTTGCTCCGGGGGTCGAGGTTGTTGTTGGTTGGTGGAGGAGTCGAGGGTAGTTGGCAGGGCATGAAGGAGAGTTATATGGTCCTTAGCGTGTTTGCTGCAGAAGTAAAATCGCATCTGATGTTGATTGTAGAAGCATATGAAGTGATGTATGTTGTCACGTGATGTTGGAAGTGAGGACCAAAGAAACATGTGTCGCTGCCGACTTGTGAAACTTTGTGGCAATGAGCTCTGGCGCAAGCTCTGAAGGATATGTCAAGTGATTCTGAGCCGCTGAGAAGCCAGCTTGTGAGGACCTATGTGAAAACTGCTGAAATGAGGTAGAGCTTGCAACTGAGGCCAAGATTCCTTACAGCTTCGCTTTGCCACTGATTTCCTTCTTGGCCCTCTCTCGCAACTCTCTCCTCAGCATCTTTCCGATCGCGCTCTTTGGGATTTCTTCGATGAAAGCGACGCCTCCTCTCAGCTGCTTGTAATCGGCCAATCTCTCTTTCACGAATTGTTTAACCTCTTCCTCGCTCAATCGGCCGCGTTCCACAGGGACAACATAGGCACGTGGCCAGTCGGTGGTTGGGTCGCCAGGAGCTGGCACACCGACGACAGCGGCTTCTTTGATCCCAGGGTGTGTGAAGAGCAGGTTTTCGAGCTCGGCTGGAGCCACTTGTAGACCTTTGTACTTGAGGAGTTCCTGCTTCGGTGTTAGTGACCCGTCTAGACTCGACCTACATATGCAGAATCTCAAGACCCACCTTCTTGCGATCAACAACGAAGAACTTCCCATCTCTTCTGACGGCAATATCTCCCGTACAGAACCATCCGTCCCGGAAAGTTCCTTTAGTCGCCTCTTCGTTATTGAAATATCCATTAGTAACCAATGGGCTCCGGACAATCAACTCGCCCTCCTCTCCCTCGTCTCCCACATCGCGGAAGTCTTCATCAACGAGCCTCAACTCAACTCCAGGTAGAACGCTTCCGATACTTCCACTGACATCAACCTCGCCCCTCGGCACAGCCGTCACAGCACCCGTAGTCTCGCTCAAACCCCACGTCTGACCAACACTCACAGTCTTCGTCTTATCAGCACTAGCAAGACGTCCCGAAGCCGCAGTCTGCAACACACCGTCCATGGGAGCCGCTCCAGTCGCCGCCCCTTCCACGTACGCGAAATGATCAGTGATCTCTTTGCTTTTGGCAATGCGTAGCCATATGCTGGGCACGGTATAGAAAGCAGTGATTTTGTACTGCTTCATGTACTTCAGCAGGTCGTCCCATCGGTATCGTTGCATCCAAATCACCGTGCCGCCCGCGTAGATGGGCGAGATGAAGTACCCGAACAAGCCGGCGATGTGCGAGATAGGCAGATGCGCGAGCGCGCGGTATTCGACGGGAGTGAAAGTGCCTTTGGCGACTTCCGCCTCGGCCCATGCGCGGCCTGAGAGGGCTGTGATATAGGTCTCGGCCACTAGATTCTCGTGCGACAGCATCACGCCCTTGGGAAGACCGGTGGTGCCAGAAGACCAGAGGATCGTGATGAGGCTGTTCTTGAGAGCGGTGCGATCAGTGATCGTGGTCCACGGGAGACGATTCGAAGAGACTGCATTTATGCCAGTTCCTAGACTTTCGAGTTTGCGCTCTGGCGACGAGGATAGCACCAAGACACGGTCAAGAGACACATTGCACTGCTTCGCCGCCTCTTTGGCCACCTCGATATGCTCCACGCTGCAGATCACAAGGTTACTTTTCCCAATGCTGATTTGACGCGCAAGCTCAGAGACGGTGGAACTGGGACTCGCAGCCGAGTAGACACCTCCCGCTGCGATCACTCCGAAGAAAGCAGTCGGGATCATAATTGAGCCGTAACTCATGACGGTAATGACATCCTTATTCGGGCCGTTGGCACCGATGCCGTAGGAGTGTCTCAGTCCATGAGCGATGCGTTGGATAAGGTCGCGAAATTGAGACTTGTTGAGGCTGTTTGATGGATTGGCAGCGTCTTGATGCAAAATCGTGTTGTCTTCGGATAGTGAGTGAGGCGAGTCTGTCTGGCGATTAGAATCATTATATTGGTGATAGCCAGACGCTTTTTTGTAGTCTTCGTACCAAACAAGAACGTCAAAAGATCAAGGCTTGGAAGATCGACTGTCGGCTGCGTTGGGTGTCGATATATTCTAGACATGTCTGTAGAGTCTACGCTGTATGCAATGTATCAATATGTACTTGGATTTCCAAACAATACAATGTTTGTCAAACAACCGTCAGGAGTATCAGCCTTTAAAGTTCGATGTTCGGTCGACCTTGTACTGTACCTATAGCTCTGTGCCTACGTGAGGGGTTGGTCACACCGGCCGAGGTACGCTGGCTACAAAACCACACGAACGATGTCACTCCACAAGCGAAGACCTCAGCATTAGCCGTCAGAGAACCGATACTACTGATGGTGAGATCAAATCGGGATCAACTGTCGTTGGTCGGTGGGCGGGTGGATGAGACTGAGATCCTTGGTCGCCTTCGACCCCACCTTGCAGCAACGGTCGAAGCGAGGTTGGAAGTCGATGAAGGAGACATCATTGCAGTGTGCACCATTACAGCAGTATTGGAGCACATGTTATCTCTGCCGTATACCAACCCAATCAGGATGACGTACAGTAGTCCAATCACTGTTAGGACGGTCAGCAGAAATCTAAGCTTGGTCCAAAAAGTCAAAGCCATCAACCTCCACTACCACCACGCCTATAAGCCATACATCTCATGCCATCCAATAACCGCTATCCTTCCAGTTGATGACAATGCCCTTCGTTGGCAAAGGCCAGCGACTCACCGTCAATCTAGGTAAGACCGAGCACACGCTGTCGCAATATTTTTCACATCGACAGCATCAAAAATCCTCTTCCCTCCAACATCCTTCCTCATCTCATCTCACACCACAAGCAAAACGACCCTCCAACCACCCCATCAAACAGGAAATTAGGACCAAATTAGGAACCAGAAATGCGTTCCCCAATCGTCCTCGTCCCCTTGGTCTTCCTCCTCGCCGCCCTCTTCACCACCCTCACAACCTCCCACCCAGGCGGCGGCGAGATCGTCAAAGCCGGCAAGGAAAAACCCAAACTCATCCCCAACGAGCGCGCGACCTGGAACTGCTCGCACAAGTACAAAGTCATGTACTCGCACTACAAGCTCAGCGGGCGCGACTGGAACAAGACCGAGAAGGAAATCAAGCGCGCCGTCGCGAACGAAGGGATCATCACGCGGTGGAAGTTTGAGTTCAATGAGGAGGAGGACAGTTTTGTCTCTTCGGTGAGTTGACTTTTTCTTCTGATGTTTATTTCGGTCTTGGGCGTGGTGGTAGCGTGATTCGTACAGGACTCTCGCTGACCTCCATTTCTTATGTGAATAGTTCAACCTCCCTCTCGGCCGCGCTGATGCGCTAGGCAAGAGCACCAGCATGCTGCTGGGCATCAACAAGCAGCTGAAAAACGAGACGTCGGGCAAGAAGAACGTGGGCGTGAACTGCAATAGGTGATATTTGGCCGGGAGAAAGAGACGACGCTGTGCGAGTTATCTAAGCTTTGTCGCACGACTTTCTTTGCGTGGCGAATTTGTTTGCGGTACTGCTTGCTTGGAAGGTTTTCCCTGTCGACTGGGTTTTCTCTTCGGGGCGGACTTGCTTTTGGTAACGTTGAGACATCGGCCGGGTGTATTGGTAGCTTTTGTGCTATTACATGTACCTTCTGCCGTCGTCACCGGACTCGACGTACGCGCTATCTAGACGTTTGAGACCGGTGTACAAACGCTTGGGAGGACTAATCGAACAATTTTTCAAGAATTAGTTTCATTCATCTATGCACATTGTTAGCGCAAATCTACCACTAAAACGTATATCATGCGTCAAAAGCTTTTCCATCTATGTCACCCAACGAAGCTGAATCTAGCAGCGCCTGCGCTCAACCATTATTTTCCCTTTCCAAAGCATGTCTGGACATCACTTCTTCTCCCTCCTCTCCCACCTGACAACAGCCGGGCTGAGAGGCCTAGAGAATAAGCTAGAGTAATCAGTGCCGACCACGCCCTTGACGCCCTCGAGGTTGAAGAACTTCAGGTCACGAATGACAGTGCCGAGGATGGCCTGCAACTGCACATAGGCGAACTGCTCGCCGATGCAACGATGTCTGCCGGCACCGAAAGGCAGATATGGAGATGCGGCGCCCTTGCTGACAAGACCGTAGCCGTAGTCCTCGGTCTCTTCGGCGACGCCCTCCTTGACGTGCTTGGGAGCCAGGTGGATGTGCTTCTGGGAAGGGTTCTGGTCCCAGCGGTGGGGCTCCCACTCCAATGGCTCGGGGAAGTGCTCGGGGGTACGGCTGGTGACACCGGGGGAGGCGAGGAGGACGTGAGAGGTAGGGATGACCCAGTTGGTGCCCTCGACAGGGAGGGGGTTCTTGACCACGCGCATGACGCTGTGAATGGGAGTGTGAATGCGAAGAGTCTCCTTGACAACCTGAGCGTGCAGAGGAAGGCGGCTGAGATCCTCGTAGTGGAAGTCCTTGATGGAGCCATCGGCGTTCAGGCCAAGGACTTGCCTTTGTTCCTCAAGAAGTTCATCCTGGATGTCGGGTCTCGAAGCAAGGCGAAGCAGGATCCAGCTGATAGTGGCGGAAGAGCTGTGTTGGCCGGCCATAAGCAGGGCAATCATCATGTGGGCAATTTCCTGATCGGGGATAGTCTGGCCGTTCTTGTATTCGCAGTTCATCAAGTTCCAGATCATGTCCTCTTCCCTGTCAGCAGAGGCTGATTCGCCAGACGCGCGCCTCTCCTTGATAATGTCGGTGTACACTTGTGCCATCTTCTTCTGCGCAGCGTCGCGTCTGCGGTTGTGAGGGAGAGGCAGCCAGCCCAGCTTGAAGTTGATAGGAACGAAACCGCCGTCGAGATCGTGGTAAAGCTTAGCAAAGCCGGCGTCGAATCGTTCGCGAACTTCCCTGCCCTGAAGAGAGCGCGAAGCAGTGTAGATGGTCAATTCAGCGAGAGTGGGCGGGAGGTCAAGAGTGCCGCTGTTGGCAGCGAAGCGCTTCGAGGCGGCATCCTTGTTGAAGAAAGCCTTGGTCTCACCGGCGATGAGGTCGACGTAGGAGCGGAGAGCAGTGGAGGTAAGGCCGTACTTGACGAACTATGTGGTGTTAGTATGCGCGCTACAGCAAAGTTTCTCTAGACTTGCAAATGCTCACCTTCTTCTGCTCCATGAGCTTGGAGTTGGGGCAGTCGTAGACAACATCCTTGCCAAAGACGGGTGTGGTGAGAGGGTGGTAGATCTCCTCAGCGTTGACATCCTTCAGCTTGCCATTGAGAATGAAATCATTGCCCTTGGTGCCCAGGCAGACAGTGGTCTTCTTGCCCAAGAGGACGAAAGTGAAAACATCGCCGTACTTCTCGCGGCAGGCAAAGAAGAAGGCGTAGGGGTCCATGCCGTAGGTGACGGTGTTGCCGATCCATGGTAGGAAGTGGAAGACGAGAGGAGGCTCATTGGGGTTGCGGAAGAGGATCTGCTGGAGGATGTTGAGGAAGATCACGAGGGTGAGCAGACTGCCGGCGGCGGCGAGGGTGACGAGCCAGGTGGGAGAGTTGTCGAGGAAAGGAGCCAGCGGGCCAACGAGACCCTGGAGGAGGCCCATTGTGGCGGTATAGAGAAAAGAAAAGGGTGGTGGTGGGTGTTGGTGGTGGTCAGCAGCAACGGCAGGAGGGGGAGGGTTAAGTGAAGTATAACAACAATAATGGCGGTGGCACGCGAGTCGCAGCCAATGCCATGGCACGATTTATCCTTGACCCGAATCGTTCGACTTTCGCGGTGGGCGGTGGCGCCTTTCCAAATAGTGGCACCATCTTTTCCCACTCCAGCGGGTACCTGCATTAGTGCCCGGATGTGCAATTCCCGACCGCTCAACTCTTCATCTCGCCTGTGCTGATGCTGCCACGGCCTGTTTCGCACATGGCCGAGTGACACCGGACCTGGCCTGTTCACTTACATCCATTGTCATGTGACAGGCACGTGTCCGGTATAGGAAGATCTCCTCTACTTCACTCTACCTTGAAGATCACATGACTGTCTAACACTGTCCTCTTACTACCACTCTACCACAACCCCGGCAATGCGTTGCCGAAGCATATACCGACGGCTAAGTACTATTCCACACATAACATATCCATACCACCCACGCATCCTCTCTCGAAACAATCCTAGAAATCCATTGTCTTCGCTACACATCTCCAACACCTACCGACAAATCACCACAACCAATTCCGCCAAAATGCGCATCCCATACGCCCCCAACACCCCTGCCGACCCCACGCCCGAGAACAAAGCCATCTACGAGCGCATCGCCGCCCGTCGCAACCCACGTCCTTTGATCCCCCTCGATCTCGCTCTCCTTCACAATCCCAGCATCGCGGATGGCTACAACAGCTTAGTGGGTGCCATCCGCACCAAATCCTCCCTCAGCCAGGCCATCATGGAGCTGAGTATCTGCTACATCGCCGTGCTTACCGGCGCTGTGTACGAGTGGAAAGCACACGCTGTGCTCGCGCTGAAAGCTGGAGTCTCTTCTGAGAAGCTGGAAAAGGTTCTTGCGAAAGAAAAGACCTGGGAGGGATTTGATGATCTGGAGAAGGCTGTGCTGCAATACACCGAAGAGAGCACTGTCAAGGTCTCTGTGAGTGATGAGGTTTTCAAGAGGACTAGGGAGTTGTTGGGAGAGGATCAGAAGATTATGGAGCTGCAGATCACGATTGGCGCGTATAACATGGTTAGCAGATTTTTGGTTGGACTGGACGTCACGGAGAACAATGGAGGAACGATGGAAGTGCCGGTTTTGGAGAAGTAGATTTTTGGAGAGCTACACTAATGAATATATGCGAAATGTTCGATAAAGTGGCGGCTCGAGAAAACTGTCACGCCGTCCCAGAGATATACCACTACATGCACGAAGAAAGGGTAAGATCATGAGATCTGGAAGACAGCAGACTAATCATACAGGACTTCTGAATGCGAGCAATTCCACATGCCGCATGACTTCGAAGCCATGGATTGCATTCCTCTGACCTCAAACAATGCATTGTTTGACAGATTCGCCCCTTTCGGCACTGGAATGCAGCCATGCGTCCGCTCTTCACGATTGCGGCGCGAGCGCAAACAACGGCATGCCAGCTGTTCCGAGCGTCGCATTCTGGTCTGCAAACGCGCACGCCGCGCATCTGTCGATTCGTCGTCGTCTGGACTGAGGGGATATGATATTCGCGATACGATCAACGCGACACACGGAGTCCTGGATTGTTAGCACGAGACCAGAACATATTTTACGACGATCACAGCCCAGTCATTACCGCCAGCGTTTGTCACAACACTCTTCGCGCAGCAAACAACCCTCTAAGCGACCATTGTCTCAGTCAATGCCGCTTCGCCGCCGCATGCGGGCTCCTGTGACAAACAAAGAATTTCCTACCACCATGCCCGGCAAGGAAAAGAGCTCTTCGCCTGTCTCAGACGCCCCTTGTCGGTTTTCTTGAGAATATCCAGAGCTCATCTTTGATTTGAGTCCACGAAGATCGACTACCAATACGACCGCGACACACGAAACACGACAAACCTACACCACGACCGAAAGCTTAGTACGACATGGCTGGATCACGCAAGAACAACAAACGCCCACCGAAAGGCCCAACGAGGCAAGGCGCTGTCGCTGACGCTGCGAAACCTAGAGGAGTCAGGAAGCCACCTACCAGACTCAGGACGACCAACGCAAATGCCAACCAAGCTGCTTCGACGAACCAGGCCCCAGCACCAGTCCCAGCTCCGCGACGTAGGGGAGTACTCAGCGCAGATGTCCTAGCTCATGGCAACCTGTTCGGCCTTCCAGATCCTGCTGATATCGCCACGCGAACCCGCAGAGCAGCGGCAGGAACCACGACGACAAGTGGGACGAGACCTGCGCGAAAAGTAACAAAGACTACGAAGAAAGGGACGGGACGAGGCACTGCTGCCGTGACGGCACCTGTTGCGCAAGCTGCTCAGCCAGCAGCAACTCAGCCAGCACAGCAGACAGCGTCTCAACCAGCGCTTGAATCAGCTCCTCGGTCAGCATCTCAACCAGCACCTCAGCCAGAACAACAGTCTCCTCCCAACAACGTTGACCCAGAGGCCGACGAACAGCCAGCCGACGACGAGCCCGCCCCAGCGGACGACGCCATCTCCAATGACCTCGCAGCCAATCAGGAAGCCGAGAGGGAAGCCGCCGAAGTAGAAGAAGCCATCCGCCAAACCGCTGCTGCTAAGGACCCTGCTGCCAAACAGCGTGCCGAGGAAGAAGAGGCCGACAAGAAGAAGCGAGAGGCTGACGAGAAGAAGAAGGCGGCGAAGGCAAAGGCAGACCGGGAGCAGGCTGAGCGAGACAAAGCTGCTCGACTCGCAGGAGAAGAAGCTGATCGCAAGGAGGCAGCGGAGGAGGCGGCGCGTAAGAAGGCCGCTCAGGAGCAGGCTGAGAGAGTCGAAGCTGCTCGAATCGCGCAGGAAGAAGCTGATCGCAAAAAGGCAGCGGAGGAAGCGGCGCACAAGCAGGCAGAGCGCGACGAAGCTGCTCGACTTGCGCAAGAAGAAGCTGATCGCGAACGTGCTGCTGCAGAGGAGGCGGCCAAGCTGGAGGCGGCTCAAGAGCAGGCTGAGCGAAACGAAGCTGCCCGAGTTGCACAAGAAGAAGCTGATCGCAAACAGACCGAGGAAGCGGCTCGTGCGCAGGCAGCTCGCGAGAAGGCTGCTGAGGAGAAGAAGGCTGCTGAGGCGAAGAGGGCTGCTGAGGAGAAGAAGGCTGCTGAGGAGAAGAAGGCTGCCCAAGCAAAGGCCGCCCAGCAGCAAAAGGCCGCGGAAGAAGCCGCTCGCCAAAAAGCAGCTCAAGAAAAAGCAGCAAAGGAGAAGGCGGATCAGGAGAAAGCAGCAGCAGAAGCCAAAGCCGCGCAGGAGAAAGAGCAGGCCGCGAAAGCCAAAGCTGCGCAAGATGAGGCCGCCGCAAGGCTCAAAGCTGCCGCGCAGAAGAAAGCCGCCGACGACGTCGCCGCATTCAAGAAGGCAGAAGAAAAAGCCAAGGTCGAGAAACTTCGTCAGGCTAAGGAGCAGAAAGACAAAGAGGCGAGAGAGCTTCAGGAGAAGGAGGCGAGAGGTCTCAAGAGGCCTGGAGTGAAACGAGCCGCGCCTCCAACAGACGACCAGGCAAACAAGAAGGCAAAGACTGACGATTGCAAGCCGTCGTGCGAGCGCTTTGAGAAGGATCTCCTTCACGCGAAGTTCAATTTTGGCAACAAAATTGCTGCTAAAACCCCCGAAGGTCCTGTGAAGTTCGGCTCGCATCTGAACCTCGACATCATCTTTCAAGCCTTAGCATCAGTGACGGAGGCTGTAAACGATGCGTATGTTAAATACGAGCAGGACAAGCGGGACGAGCAGGCCACGCGAGATGGACAACCCAAACCAAGCAGGCTGACGGAGGACGCGGTGGACAAGCTCTGGGGACTTTTCCATCCACGATCGTTGGCCGATCACAATATCGTGGAACATCCGGTCGTACTTCCGCGCCACGAGGCTCTGGTGCCAATCAACAGAAGCGCTGGGCAGAAGACTCACTTCTCTTTGGTGGTGCTGGTGCAGACAGAGGCGGAGAGTCGTCATGGGAGGGATTTCTTCGCCATGCACCATTGCGATTGTGATCCGTCGCTACGTGCGGCGTTTCACAACACTTTCGCCAGGCAAACAATCAGATCACAAATCGTCCAAGCTGGCTGGGCTAGATCTCGCAGCGGAGACGTCGATATTCCACTTGACCAAAGCGAGAATAGAGAGTGCCGTGATCGACTGCCTGGACCACAACAAGAATGGACCACTGGCATTCATGCCATTCTCAACGGCTGGGTCTGCGCGTTGAAACTGAAGCACAACAAAAACGCACTTCTCTCGAAGCAAGGCTTCTACGAGAAAGCCGTCGATTTGGTCAACCTCGCCATTCGAGGTCATGTCCTCTCGCGGGCGATACTCGATTTCTTCGATTGCTACGAGTACGTCGAGAAGGACGACCTGCCTGAAGATGAACGCCAGCGAAGAACTTTCGCGGGAACGAAGGACTTCGAAACCTATCCTCGGCTTCACAAGGAAATACTGAGATTGCTTGGTCGGAAGCCGGCCGTCGATATCGATGACATAACGACGCCGCGAACTGGTCCTACGGAAACAACAGAAAAGCCGCTTGGTTCTGGTCGCAGGACTGACAACTATCCTCCGTCAAAGCTGGATGACTTTTTACGAGGCACGGATGGCCGAGAGGAACTACCGAAAGGAAATACCGATACTGCGAAGCCGAACGAAGGACCTGTCGCTGATGATGACTACGATAGCGCTCGGTCTGACAACGATGACGATGACGAGCATGACGAAGACGACGAGGAGATTGACGACGAAGAAGAAGTTGTGGAGGCACCGAAGGTCCGCTTTGACTTCCGTGGAAAAGTGATGACGCCTGAGGCTATAGCGGCTGAAAAGGCTGCAAAGGCTGCTGCGAAAGAGAAAAAGGAGCGGGAGCAGAAGGAACGAGAGGAACGAGAGGCTGCTGCCCGAGAGGCTGCTGCTCGAGAGAAATCAGCTGAGCCTGACGACACTGAGGACAATTCGCTGTTCGGGGACGACGATGAAGACATGAACGACTTCTACAACAACAATGAGCCCTCGCAGAGGGATACACCTGCGCCAACTTCAGCTCCACGAGACGAGATCGCACAGGAAGATCCAGAAGAAGACCTCTACAGCTCCTCCAGATCCCCTCGCAGATCCCCTCGGCGGCAGCCTCAGCCTCAACCTCTACTGCAGCCCACGGTTGTAGACGAAGAAGAAGAAGATCTCTACGGTGTATCTCCTCCACGGAACCGAAACCCTCCCCCAACAGCGCCAGCCTCGAACTTGCACTTGCCAGGCCCGCCTCCTCCTACACCTCACGACCCTAATGGTATGAGTGGCAGCCCTTTCCTGTTCCAAACCATGTATGACCCAGTGCCGCCACTACCGCCGGTCACCAAACCCTCGTTCAACCTCGTCTTCGAAAACGGCCCAGTCCTCCCACCGCCAGTGCCTCCTCCAACATCAGGACAAAACCCTGGATTCAGAGTCCCGTCATTGTCACTATCTCCTGAGGAAAAATCCAAATCACCCTCCAAACCAGCAACCACCGGTCCCCGCCAATTCACCAACCCGAACCCCCGCGGCACTTACAGGGTGCCAGACACCCTCACAGACTCCAGCGAAGACCACGAAGACAACGCAAACGGCGAGCAGAACGGCTCCACCCAAACGCACGCAGCGCAAGATACAACAACACAGCCCACGGAAGCCGAGATCGACGAAGAAGCATGGGCAGTCTTTGATAGAAGAGCGCCAAGCCCCGGCCTTGAAGACGCGATGAAAGCCTACGACGACGACGATCAGAGGGAGGACCCGAACGTGTACGTGGGGCAGAGTCTGGCGCAGGGTGGAGATTATGATTCGGAACCGGATGCTGAGGTGGAAGTGCGGCAGGTCGAGGGGGATGACGTGGAGTATGGACATGTGGAAGTGGAAGTGGATGAGAATGTGGAGGAGGAGTATGAGGAGGAGGAGGAGCAGGAAGAGGAACAGGAAGAGGAGGAGGAAGAGGAACAGGGAGAGGAGCAGCAAGAGGAGCAGGAGGAGGATGATATTGACTTGGGCTATGATGATGATGACGAGCCTTATCTCTGATGAGAGGTCGTTGGTGTCGCTGGTGTGGAGGATGATACCGTGTGATGTGATATTCTGATATGACTTGGTCTAAGATTTATACTTGGGTATTCTGCTGCTTTGAAAACTACTTTATACTTCATGCTCTCTCCTCGTTCGCTGCTTTCTTACAATTCGACTCACGCCAAGGAAAGATGTGACCTAACGCCAGTTCACTTGCGCAACTTCTGTGCCTTGCGACGCTGGCGTACTTCGGCAGTAGAAGGCATGCTTTCAGCACAATCCAGAAGTCGCGCTTCCGCATTGGTCTTGTTCTTATAATTTTTCAAGCGCTGGACGGCTCCCTTCACCTGCTTGCCCATGCTCCTTGATTGTTTGGTGTTTCGGTTGGCCTCTATGACTTTCTTGCCCACTCCGAGCAGATTACCGGTGATCAATTTCACGTCTTTCTTCGCCAAGCCAGGGTACTGGTCTGAAAGATCTCTGTGAGCAGGATTCTTGTCTGAGACTGGGGGCAATTCAAGACGAGACTCCTAATCGTCGAACTTGAAGCCCTTGGGTGCGAGGTCAATGGTACCGCCACGGTATGAACCTGTCAGATTATGTTAGTCATGATTCCCCATCAATGAATTGGATCCAGGCTGCAAAGCTTACCCCTCTTCTTCTTGTTCTTCTCCTTGGTGAAGCCCTTGCCCTTGGTGACAATCAGGTCGCGGTGAGCCCTCTCAGCGTAGTCGTAGGGAACGTAGGCGTTGCTGGAAAGACGCGGGTCGACGTACTGGTCGGCCGAGATACGAGAGAAAGGAACATTTTGCTTCTTGACCTTCTTGCCATCGGCGTCGACGACAGCGACGGCGACAACCTTGGGCTTCAAGGACTCGGGAAGCATGGCGAGCCTGCTAGGGTGCATGCCAGCGGTCGAGTCCTCGGCGGAAGTGCTCTCGGCGGATGCCTCGACGGCATCTGGTGACGGGCGACCGAGTGTGGCGGAAGAGGATGCTGAGACGTTCTCGGCCTTCTTTTCCTTCTTGTCCTTCTTGGGCTCCTTGGTTTCCTTCTTCTCCTTCTTGCTCTCCTTCTTCTTAGGAGCCGGGGCCTCAGCCTCGCTCTCGCTCTCGCTGGAGGAAGACTCGTCGCTGCTGCTGCTGTCGTCGCTGGAAGAGCTGGAGTCGGACTCGGAGCTTGAGGAAGCACTGCTGGAATCGCTGCTAGAGCCGCTGGAGGCCTTCTTCTTCTCTACAACGCGCTTCTTCGCGGGAGGCGCATCATCGTCGGAAGAGTCGCTAGCGGATGACTCCTCGGAGCTGGAAGCGCTCGAGGAAGAGGGGGAAGGTGAACGCTTGCGCTTGGTGTCCTTCTTTGCCTTGGGCTTCACCTCGGCCTCGCTGTCGGAGCTGTCGGAGCTGGCAACCTCGGCCTTAACGTCAATGACCATGGCCTCGGAATCGGACTCGCTGTCGGAGTCGCTGTCCTCAGAGCTGCTGTCGCTGGAGCTGTCGCTAGAGCTCTCGCTGTTGGAAGAAGCGCTGGAGCTGTCGTCGTCCACCTCGGCCTTTCCACCCTTCTTCGCCTGGAACTCGTACCAGAGCTGAGTCAGAGCGGGCGCAGAGCCATCTGCAACAGCCTGCTTCCAGGCCTTGGAATCAATCTCAAAGCCATCGCCCTTTGCCTCCTTCTCAATTGCCTTCAAAGTCTTCTTGAATCCAACGGCGGACAGGAAGTCGGCAACCTGGTTAAGGACATCGTTGACCTTGGGCGCCGGGGCATCGGTGTAGGTCCAGACGTCGTCGCCGAGTTGTTGAGTCGCAGCCATTTTGTCGGTGGTTGCGATATGTTGGTGATCTGGTGTTGGATTTGACGGTTTGACGTTCGCGCAGTTGTAAAAGCCGCGCTCAGCGACTCGAAAAATTTGTGGAGCGGCTGCTAGCGCGAAAATGTCCCCACTGTTCCAGGGTCCACTCTGAGGTTAAACGGCCATCATTCAGTTTGAATTATTGAAGTCACTGCAGATTACCAGAACAATTCTTAGTCGGAGGTATCATGGTATACGATGTCGGCTTTGAGTTCATTCCTGGTTGACAAGCTGCTTGAATATCACATGCGACGTTTGATAGGGGAGTAATGCTTTATTATGTATTAATGTACTAATGTTGCTGAGCATCTGATCCTCCTTGAGCAACAAATATCGATCACTGTTCAATCGTTCCCTGACCCAACATGCAAAGAAATCATTTCGTCGTAATCTATGTTGGAACTCCTTCAATGCCCTTAACTCCGTCTATGATTTTGTTGAATCCCATAACGAACTCCCGGGATGGTGATATCATCTAAGCATTGGTGCCAAAGCCTGGTGCGAAGACGATCTCTCCGTCTAGACATTGTGTGCCAGCTGCGACTTTCTGGAACTGGACTTGGCCCCAGTTGCATAGACCCCATTGATCAGGGCCATTGCAGACAAGTTGTCCGTTGGTAGGGCAGGCAGCGCTGCCAATCGGTCGAGGGACTGGAACGGCTGTAGGCCTTGGTGCACCACTTGGGATTGGGAAGTCTCCTGGTGGCGAACCGGAGCCGATGGGAAAAGGTGGAGTTACGCCAGTCGGTTCGGGCTTGGAGATGTTTATGGGTGATGCAGCGGCGAGGGCGGAGAGGCCTGCAAGAAGGATGGCTGTGGCGTACATGTTGAGAGTCGTTGATATGCTTTTCGAAATTGAAGGTGTTGTTGGTATCGTTGATGTAGATGATTGTTTTGTGAGTAGCGACAGTTGTGTTGGTGGTAAATCTGGTGTGTTGAATGCTGGATGAGGAATTAATGAAGAAAGGTCAGCACGGTATTGTTTTATAAAAGGTCAAAAGAGAAGATGAGCCAACATATGCATACGCAAGCAACGTATCTCCGGAGGTACCACAGCCCGGCTTACGGCCACCATCAGCTCGCGGCCACAGACCAACGAGCTGATGCGGACGTCGCAGAGCCTCCAGCCATCGTCATACGCAAGACCCACAAACGTGGGCTGTGCAAGGCAGCGGTGCGAAAGGCGATACTTGACGCTTCATGTACGTAGCAGAACATTCTACAAGGCTGATCGTGTGCGCGGACCGGCGAGCAACCGAGTGGCTGGGGGCTTCACAGCCTTGCCACTGTTGCGCGAGCGTCGTGGCGGTAGGCACAAGTGTCTCCGGCATCTGTCTCGTGCGTACTCGAACTCGGACCCGGGCAGAAGCGAACGGACACTCAATTTAGCAAAGGCTGCAGAGGATACGAATCCTTACGACGTGGATTGCGGCGATGCTGATTGTTCCTCGCAAACGAGGCTTGAATCCCATCGGCGTCCCGGCATGCCGATGCGCCGACACCGACTGGAGATTGATGGCTGACGTGATGTCAAACTTCGTCTTGACCTCATTCCTCCCATCAACTTTCATGCGCACTTGCTAAACATGCCCAAGGCAACCATCTACTTTGATCACTATCAACGTTCCTCGATGCGATGCTCGAGGCGGTTCCAATTGTTCGCAAGTTCGTGGCCGTGAACAGAGGCGTGGGTGCCTGCTTCAACACGGAACATCACGATACCTCCTAATGATGCGTCCATTGACCACGCAAATGACGGTCGGAACGTAAGGTATAAGTGAAAGATGATGAATACGTTGTTTACCATGGTCACCTCGACCACCATGTCGTTAGTCTTCTCTGGACAATACCGCAATGTGCTCTTCGGTCCCTTTGGTGACCATTGCCACATGTGTGACCATAAAGTTGAGAGCTAATTAGATTTTATTAAATCACCATCCCTCTTGTGGCAATAGCATACCAGATAACCGCAAGCAAGCATGAACAGTCATCATCAGTCTCAACTAGGGCAGTACTCGCAGCCCCAGATTATACAGTCTACTCCAACTCCCAGTGCCAACGGACAGGCTACAACTTATGCCAATCATCAAATCGGTGGCCCACAAACGTCGCACGCCACAACCATACCGGGTCCATCTACTACGACTGGCACTCAGCAATACACTGTTCCGTCAGCACCTCAATATCTGCAACAGCCATTTCAGTATCTTCTGCCCGGGGAACCGGTCGCCATGGGAGTGTCTTACCATCGAACTCCTACCATGGGTACAGATCACTGTGCTCAGCCCCAAAACATGCAGAACCAGCAGCCGATGGTTTCACAAATGCTTCAGCAACCCTCAATTCTGCAGCCTCAATCGCAGTATCCAGTCATGCTGCAACAACCTCAGCAACATTTGCCACAGTATCATTCAATGGCATCAGGCATGCAGTATTCGGACCACTCTCAACATGTGGCGCAACAGCAGCGGCATATCTATCATCAGCCACCGATATTTCAGCAGCCTGCGATACCTCAACAGCCACAGCAACCGCCTGCAATCGATTTTACGCAGCTACTGGAATCCTCCCCGGCACCACAGCAGGTGCCAGGAAACGACTTCAGCCAGCTCATGCAGGCTGCACCACCAGTCAATACATCTTCAAGCGTGGTGACTACCACCACCACACGCACCGAAACTTACAAAGGTGCCAATGTTGGTGGTGAAGCGCGCAAACAGGCGGAGGCCAAAGGTGAGCAGGAGATACAACGATTCGAGGGAAAAGTACAAAAGCTTATCAGACGTATCTGTCCCTGTCCAAGGAATGCACCGTGGTACAACAGCGTGCATGGATACCTCTGCGGCGAAGGCATACATTATCTGTACCACAAGGACATCGACATGGCATTCAGACGACCAGGCTGGCTGCCTGCGGTGACCTGGGTCAACACGTTCAGTGATCCAGAGGCCCGATATTCGGGCACTTTCCGTTGCATTCACCCGCCTCCAGTCGCTTTCCATGAGCCCATGCACCGCGTGCATCGAAACTTCATGCAAGCCGTCCGAAGGAGTGGGCTTTTCGAGACGCAAGCGAGTGAGGAAAATGACTTCAAAGAATCGGGTTGCAATGAGGAGTGCGTCAAGGGTATCGACGTTGTGAGCAAGGCTGAGTCCGATCGTCATTGCCGAGAGAATGGCTTCAACCCTTATGCCACTCGCCACGCATTGTTCAACTAGCCTACAGCATGCTGTGCCGACCTCACTGGACCCGGTCCGAGGCAGATAGAGTCATGCATGGCTTGGGCAACGCCAAAGCTAGATCACGTACTTTCACTTGCAATGACGCGCTAGTGTGGAAGGCTATGGTTGTGCGAACAAGCCCGAAATACGGAGCTCCCAGTCTCATTGAAGCAATTTAAAACTCCACTCACGGTCCTAGCACACACAACCAGGACCAAAACGAACACCACTAATCGCGACACGCCTACCATCCAAGAAAATGCGTCTGTACACCCCACCAGAGCGATGGAACGAAGAGCAAGACCACGACAACATCGAGACCTACCATCCCCGCCGACCTTTCGTCTTGGCTCCCTGTAACATCTGTGGCACCACAGAGTGCGGCAAGGAAGAAGATGGACACGGCAGCCCAATCGTCATCGCTATCAGCGGCGTGAAGCACCGCTCGACTTCCGCCTGCGCCGTCTTCTGCAACATCAACTCCGCATACAACAAGACCACTCTCCTCCACCAGCCCAACTACAGCGTCCCACAGGTCGAGCTCAAAGCCGCCGTTCTTGCTCTGGAGCAAGTAAAAGCTTTCATCGCCTCCGAAGCCACCGAAGAAGCAGTCACACAGACTAGACAGATCATCATCAAGACCGACTCCATCTACATCACCGCGGACAAGAAGACTAGATCTCGGCTCAAGAAATGCAAGCATCTCATTCGTGAGTTTAACGAGCTGCTGGTCGAGCTTAATGAGATCCACCTCAGCAAGTTTTCAGTTCGGCTTTGGAAAGTGTCAAACGAGCGCAATCAAATGGCGCAGCAGCTGGCTGAGACGAAGCTTGCCGGGCACGAGGAGACGAGGGACATCAGGAGGCTTCTGTACGGGAAGCTGGAGCAAGCGGGGTGGTACGATCGTTTTGAGGATTGAGAGTAGAACTGCGATCGCCCAAGAGTCAAGCTGGTCAAAGCTCAGGAACGGAGTGAAAGTGTTCCTCTCAAAAGATTCTTCTCGGCCACTTCTTTCGTAGGGCAATTCACAATCCACTCCATCTTTTCCCTTGACCATCATTCAGTGAGTAACAGTCCGTGCCCAACCGTGTTTGCTTTCACAAAATCACAGAATCTTCCAACGGGATCTGCCGTCTGGTCCCCTTTAGAGACGACGAAAAGCCAACCGCCACCCACAGCAGATTTTATTCCACCACATCCAAACTCTGCGTTAGACGCAACCGGCAAAGATGTCCAGGACCAGACGCCGCGGCGTCATTCCTTTCGCCGAGCGCTTCGAGGACAAGTACATTCCCAAGTCTCACGCCAGCAAGAAAAAGCCTAAGCCACTCGAGACGAAATCGAACAAGAACCAGAAGCCATTCACCCTGGCTCCATGCCAACTCTGTGGCACCGTCGAGTGTGGCAATACGGACTCTGGGCATGAGTCTCCGATCATCGTTACGATCACCAGCAAAGGCGCATCTCCAGCCGCTAGCAGTGTATTCTTCAAGGACAACTCTCCCTACAACAAGACCATCCTCGTCCACGAGAAGCACCTCAGCCACCGCGAGATCCAGATCGGCACAGCCATCACCGCTCTCAAGCAAATCTACGCCTACGTCACCCACAAACCCAAGAAAGGTGCTCCAAAGCCCGAGCACCTTACTAAGATCATCTTCGAAACCAACTCGAAATGGCTGGTCAAGTGGTTCACCGTCCGCAACACCGCCGAGAGTGGCCAGTTCCACTACGGCAAGTTGTCAGACGACTTTGACAAGCTCGTGAAGGACATCAGCAAACGCAACGAAGGCGGCATCGAGATCGAGTTCTGCAAGGCCAAGAGCCAAACCGTTGCGCAACAGCTTGCTGCGGAGATCCTCAAAGGGAGTAAGCAGGGGAGAGTCTAGTTATTGTCGCAGTTTCAGCCTCAATTTGACCATTCTGGCTTGTGGAGTTGGAGATTGGGAGTTCTCGCTTTGAATTGTCTACACTACTGTCAAGGGGCATGGAAGACTAGTCCATAGCGCACGCAAACCGAACGGCTCCTCTAATCCTACGTACACCCTATGCAACCTGCCCCGAACTCTAGCCCAAGAATATCCATCCCTCTGACGGTCGCGTTTGATTCAGTGAGTTCCAGATTCCTCGCAGAGACTTCAGCTTGTGCGTTCTTGGGGGGCTAGGTGTTGGCGATTCAGCGAATCGAAAGCTTGCTTTGGATATCTGATAGACCGATTGGATAGACACACGTACTGACATTGACAAGAGAAGCATTGAGCATCGACGTCATTGAACACTACGTTAATATTGACGTTACTTATCCTGTTCGTCCACTAGAGTATGAGTGATGCCAGGCTGGAGTATGATACAAGTGCACAGCCAAAAACAAACGAAAGGTCGCAAGTTGAAGCAGCAGTCACTGCGAGAGCGGGCTTGGCTTTCTATTAAATACTGCACAGTCTATAGTTTGACTCTCATCCGCACACCAACCCAAGGCTTCAAGCCCCCGCGACCAAGATGTCCAAAAAGAAGCGCCTCAACGGCAGGACTCTAAGCGACGCACAGAAGAGGCAATTCAAGAAAGATCGGAAGCTCGAGAGGCGTCAGATCAGCCAGAAGCTCCGCGACAAGCACACCTACACACCTCCGGCAAATCTCGACATCAGCCAGATTGAGAGCCGCGACTCTACCCGTCTGTTCACGACAGTTCCATGCCAGGTCTGCGAGGTCGCCAATTGCGGCCAGCAGAGTCCAGGTCACGAGTCCCCGATCGTGATCGACATCAGAAGCGTGGGAAGACGCCCAGCAGCTTGCGCCATCTTCTTCAGCCGCGCCTCTTCCTACAACGGGGCCTTCATGATCCACGACGTCAAGCTCAATCGCCGCGAGATTGACTTGAACATACTCATCCTGGCTCTCAGACAACTTCACGCCTTCATGCTCGCCAACTCCGAGGATATCGCACCGCCAACCATCTGTATCGACCAGATCATCATCAAGACCAATTCCAGATGGCTTGACAGAAGGTTCTTCGGAAGTCACAGCCATCCTCTCCGCTACAAGGGTCTCATGCGCGAGTTCAGGGTCGCTGTGAACGAACTCGCAGACTGTAACGGACGCCGGCCACTCGTCAAGTTCTGGAAATTCCACGGCCGTACTATTGCTCAACAGCTCGCCAAGTCGAAGCTTCAGCGGTGGGAGGAAGCACAGGTCCAGCAGAGATTTGAGGAGTAGGATGCGCCAGACCATTCTATCATTTGTATCGCTAAAGACCGGAGTGAGCGCATGCACCATACGAATGATGATCCTCGACCTTGGGCAATGAGACCGACGAAATGGAACGGGGAACTCAGTAGTTCAGCCTTCACAGCAATTAAAGTTTAGACTACTCCCATTCACCTTTTGCTTCCCTACAATAGAATGGCTCATCCTTGATGTCTCCGTTAGACACCTGAGATCATAAGGAAGGTATGACTCGTCGCGCGAGCACAAGGTTCATCGCTTTGAACCGCTCGCACCACTTTAAGGACTGGAGAACTCGTTCATAGCAAACGTGAAATGAACATCCTCTCAGGAACGCGGCATTTCCACCATGCAATCCCATCAGCACTGCAATGTGAGAATTTCTGTTCTTCCCGAAATCGCGTCTCGTCGTGGATCATGCTCCAGTTTGCCAGCTCGTCTTTCACATCATCCTGGATGTGAGAGACATCCGCAGGTACCCGTCATAGCGCACTCTCTGCGTTTGCGGTCAGCGTTTGCCATCCGTTCTTTATGTAGTACAGAGCACGTTAAATTGAAACTCTGTTCGATATCCTCTATAAGTAATCTCTGCTCCGTGACTGCCGCCATTGACAACAATCTTCCACCCAACAACCACGATGCAGAACCCAGCCACTCGCATCTACGATCCGGTCAACCACTGGGGCGAGGGCTATGACCAGCGTGACCACATCTGCTACGTCTCCGGACAGAACTTCGTGCGAGCTCGTTGCGATTACCATTACGTCTGCGACTGTACTGGGCAATACGACCTAGTCCAGTTGATGCCCTGCGATAATCGCAATGTATGTGACAAATGCCACAACCTCACCGCCCACGGCCACGCCATCGTCATCGCCACCGACGGCGCCTGTCGCAACAACGGTCGCCCAGATGCAGTCGGAGCTTGCGGCATCTTCTTCAACGTCGACTCATACCACAACAAGGCCTTCAAGATGAAGGACCCTCACCCGACCAGCCAACGTGCCGAACTCCGCGCAGCCATCTACGCCCTGGGAGCTTTCACCAAAATGTTCACCAGCGGCCATTTCGTTGACAAGGGCTACGTTACGGAAGTCATCATCAAATCCGACTCTGCTTACCTGGTCAACGGCATGACTTCCTGGATCACCAACTGGCGTTTGAATGGGTACATCAATGCTCATGGTCGCCATCTTCGCAATCAAGGGCTCTTCCGCAAACTCGATGGGCTGTGCAACAATCTCGCTGTGATGGGCATTCGAGCTCGCTTCTGGCGCGTTCCGCGAGAGGAGAACCAGCAGGCGGACAAGTTGGCCAATGCCGCGCTGGACGGAACCCAGTGGAGGCATTTGACTGTGGATGACTGGTTCAGCAACGATCCGTCCAGGCCTATCGTGCATTGATGATTTCGTTTGCGCATCCGCGACAGATCTACTAGCCGCTATGAAACCGGGATGATCGAGAAGGTCTTGCGGTGTTTCTGTGTGTCGTTCATTCGTAGTGGATCTTTTGTTGTAGACTAGCCCGGTGCTTCAATCAACGAGGGACATTCCAGGCCTGGAACAAGATATCGATGTAACTCTACCATTGTCATCAATCCGTATGCCACCAGGCATGTAGTGGCTCGCATGTAGTGGGAAGTGGGCTGATGGCGCATGCAAGCGGTTCAGAACGTGCGTTGAGATGCATGCTCCCGGTTGCAATCAGGACCTTGAGAATATCCATGCCTACCATTTCACTTTCTCGAACAAGACAACAAGACCTGGTTCAACACAGTGACAATTGTTGATCGTAACTCTGATCGATATCTGAGGTTGTAGTGAAAGTGCGAATTGTCTGCTGGGCTTTCACATTATCCCTGTTTGGTTTCACAAAGAATGGAAGTCAAAAGCAGCTACCCGTTGATTGGTGCCTGCGTTTGTTCGATGCGTTTGTCCAATCCGTCTCTTCCTTTCACCGAAATGCTTTGGAAACTTATCCAGATAAGATGTCTCTGCTTTAAAATTCCAAGCCAATACTCAGATCCAAGCACCGACGCATCCACTCACATCCGCAGTCAAGATGCACCACCCCAGCCACCGACTGTGGGACCAAGTCAACCATGGCTACTCAATCATCATCGCCACCGACGGTGCGTGTCGCAACAACGGCCGCGCAGACGCCGTAGCAGGATGCGGAACCTACTGGGGTCGCAACAACATCCACAACAAGTCTTTCCAGCTCAACGACGAAGTCATCCCAACCAGCCAGCGCGCCGAGCTGTCCGCCGCCATCCACGCTCTCAGCAAGTTCAGGAACATCCTCGCCAACGGCGGCTACAAGCATTCCGGCCGCATCGACGAGGTCGTCATCAAGACCGATTCGGCGTACCTCGTCAATAGTATGACGGACTGGATCGTTAAGTGGCGCGCCAACGGCTACCTCAATGCCCGCGGCCTTCCTCTCTGCAACCGAGATCTCATTGAGGAGCTTGACGGCCTCTGTGACGAGATCGACAAAATCGGTGTCCAGGCATGCTTCTGGCAGGTGCCACGCACTTCGAACATGGACGCCGACGAGCTGGCGAGAGACGCCATCTATTGAAGCTCCTCGAGTGGTTTCGGAGGACATGGCTTCGGGCGACATCAGACGCTTTGTCCGCTGGGAATTCTCGACGCTTGAAGGCGGCTGGCATTTTATTTTGTTGCCCTGTCTGAGTATTTGCATGTATTAGCATTGCTCCGCAGGAACAATCTTTGCAGATGCATGTTGGCTGCACACACTGACAGCGCTGCATGGCTCGTCATCGGGAGTGTGATAGGCATGGCGTTGGGGTAGCCCAGTTTTCTTTCTAGTTGCTGTTAGCACGCCTTCCGATAGCTTGGTCTTTCAGTATTTTCCCGTTCGCAATGTGTTGACGCATTGAAACGTGCTTTGTTGAACGCGTGGACCTGTCCTTGTCCAAACTCCCACACCGCGCACTGTGTCCCAATACCCAGACTCAGTTGTTCTACATCATAGGCCTGAACCGATGTTCACGCCTTGAGTAGACTAGATTTATCGACATCTGTGATACCAGCACGTTGCAGAAAGATGGAGCTGGGGTAGGTGCAATTCTTCGCAGGCGCGACTACTCTAGCAAGTCTGACTTCGTTCCTACCTGCTAAATGACAGGCATCCTTTCTCCATACTTCATTCAGGCTAGCATCACATTCAGGCTAGCATCACATTCAGGCTAGCATCACATTCAGGCTAGCATCACAACGGTCATCTTCAAACCTCACCTCCAGGCTTCCTCATCTCATTACAACGAACAATCGACTCGCAAGTCTAACCCGCCATCCAATCGATCACCAGACAGCATGCCGAACACACGCAGCTTCGTACCCGCCGAAATATGGGGCGACATGCTACACAGCGAGAGGCTTGAAAGACATGCGACCGGAAATGACTTCATACCAGCAGCCAATCCTGATTGTGGGCTCTGTCCCAACTGTGGCTTCCATACCGCACTTCCAGATGGCATCGTCATCGCAGTCGACGGTGCTTGTCGAGACAACGGCTACTCAGGTGCTAGAGCAGCGTATGGTGTCTACTTCAACCTGGAATCGAGGTTCAACAGGGCAGGGCTCTTGGACGAGGGACCCATGACGAATCAGCGTGCCGAGCTCACTGCTGCGATTGAGGCATGCAAGCTGTGCGATGAGATACTGGACGACCCCAATGTCGATCAGGAGATCAGACAGATCATCATCAAATCCGACTCCGCCTACCTTGTGAACAGCATGGTCGAGTGGGTCGAGAAGTGGAGAGACAACGGTTACAGGTCTTATCGTGGTACGCCTGTCGTCAACAGAGACCTGCTTGGATACCTCGACGAGTGGGTGGTCTGGCTGGAAAGGGTGAGAGGCTTGGATGTGCGCTTCTGGCATGTGCTGCGACCGCAGAACAAGCAAGCAGACAAGCTGGCCAACGCGGCCCTTGATGGGGTGGACCACAAACAGTTCAGTGCATACGACCTTTTCCACTGAGGAGATTAGGCCAGGCGATCGGACAATTCGAGAAGCTTGGGAGAGATCTTCCGGGCGACATCGTTGAGGCAGATTCGATGACTGCAAGAGGGATGAGGCTGATGGCGTGGTGGAAAGAATGATTATTGCATGCTCTTGTTTGAACACAGTCTATGCGCGAGGGTAGCAGCTCGTCCATCGCATATGACTTTGGGGACGTGGAGCTGCAGATGAGAACGAAGATCAGTGAGGGTAGAGATGTAGTATTAATGAACATGTGTGACATCGCGAAGGGTATTTTGGTGTTTATGTAACTACCTGGGTATGTCTCTCCTCGTCTTGCTCGTTCGACATTCTCCACGCGGACGTTTCTCGGATATCTCCGGGGCTAGCCTCGACCCTGCACCTCCTCCAACAGAGAGAGCACCGCGAGACTGCGATAGGAGCATGTAACGACCAAGATGTCAACACCCACAGCGGCCAATGGCGCACCTCTCAATCCCACGCGGAAGCCTCTTCCACTATCCGCCAGCCAGGAGTCACAGGTGCGCGAGCTATACTACAAGCGCGTGAGGAACAAGTGCGCAGATGAAGTCAGAGGTATGTCTTCGAGGGGACATGACAGTACAAAGTGACGAGCAATTGACAAGGCTCTCTTAGATTTCGCCGCCTGCTGCTCCACCAAAACCTTCACAGCGACCTTCTCATGTCGGACACAACAGAAAGCGATGAACAATTGCATGAACCAGTACGCCACTCGTGCGGAAGAGGATGCGGCGCGCGAAGAATGGTTCGCAACCATGGACTCAAGACGAGAGGAAAGACTCGCAAAAGAGAAGAAGCGCGTGGAAGACGAGAAGTTCTGGAAGGATTGGTGGGACAAGGACAAGAAGACCACTGAGCTGCCAGCACCGAGGCTCAGAGATGATGAGAAGAAGAAGTGAGAAGGTTACAGGCCGTGAACAGAACAAGCGCGGGTCCGACGTGGGCCAGGATGTCTTGCTCGGTGCCTGGCATGCCTTTGCAGCGGTCCACGCCCCTCTCGAGCGCCTCCCCTTCTCGGGATATATCTGGGATACGAGGGAAGGTTTTTTCCCATGGGTTCGCAAGGCCTCTGTAACGGAACCTCTATGCGCCTCTTCCTGGTGGCTGTGACTGCCAGCAGAATGGCGCACAGGCTCCCTTGAAGGTGTGAAAAGGAGTTGGGCCGACACTGGAAGCTGAAGAGTGCACCAATGTATAAAACTTGTATAGTACGAAGCGAACAGCTTCCCAGGAGCGAAAGTGAGCATTTTACTCAGTATCAGATTGTTCAGCAAGGCAAAGGCTCCTTTCGCCCTCAACGTTTTCATGACTCCCATGCACACTGATCGGGCCTTCGGAATCTCATCCGTTCCATGTACATGTACGTATCACAGCTGGGCCACTTGCCGTTTGTCAAGCGACACGTCGGATGATACTCTGGTCAGATTTACAGGGCTCCAGCCTGCGAGGTACACGTCTGCCTGGTTCGCGTTGCATTTGCATATGCAGCCGTGATGCAATATGCATGCGTTCCAACAAGAGGTCTAGCGCGAGCCCGAGACGCTGGCTATGCCTGTAAATCCGACCAGTCGCCTGCATGTCATCTAAACATACCATTGAAGAGCTATCACATATCAGCAATTGCCTGCACTTGACCATCCATGCCGCGTTGGCCAAACGACTGTCTGCACTTGCCCTTGTTATTGGCGTGATCTGAGTGTCACGCAGCATACTATTGGCACGTAAATGGATGCACGGCAATCAATGATGACACTTGAGTGAAATTGAGGCGCACATTGCTCCATGCGTGTTGCTAGTGCTCGCCACGTGTGGTAATATATTGTCGCGAGAGGTTGCTGTTGTTTTGCATTTCGCCTTGACTTGCACAACAACACCACTTTTGCACATCCTCCACCGCCCACACGACTGCTCTCCGACGAGCCTCCTTAACCATGCTCTACCTTCCAGGCCAGCGCGCTCCAAATCTTACCTCGTTGGAACGCCTCTTGGACCGAGCATTCTCTGAAGAGGAACAATCACTATGTCACATCGGTTCTTCGAACGCTCCGGAATTGTACGCAAGCAAAGCCACGAAGCAAATTAAAGGTCGCTCGAGCTGACAACAGAGCAGTGAACCCACAGATTGTATCTCCTCTGACATTCTTGCAATCCATTTGGAAATGACCGAAATTCGATTCTGCGCTACGTGCTGTGCTCTGGACGTGCCTCTCCTTCAATGTGCTCGTTGCAAGTCGGTCTGTTACTGCAACAAAGACTGTCAAAAGGCGCACTGGAAGACCCACAAGCAAACCTGCAAGCAAGGTGAAACCCAGTCTCAGTCTGGCACTCAATCAGATGTGAAGAGTGTTGAGAAGGCAGTGGCTGGGTAAGCCGTGGATATAATAGGTGACTGGTTCCCTACCTCCGTAGATTCTTCAATCAAACAATCATCCCTTACAATCAGTGTTCAACAAAGAGAGGTCCGTCCGTACCATAGATTAGAGCAAAACGGCAAGTTGCTATTTGACTGGTTATCAATATTGCTTCGCACAAAGCTGAGACACCGGCTGCTCTCGCGATCTATATTCAAACTCCGTACTAGTATCTCAGTGGCAGGGGCATTAGTACGGACTTTGAAGCCAGACCACGAGCTACTGTGCTTGAATGCGATTGCATATGCAGCTACATACGAACCCTGTGAACTGATTTCGACACCAATTGGTGGGCATGCGAGAATCAGCCTTCGTGAGTTACGGTTGGTCAAGCTGCAGTTACTTTTGCCGCTCATTCTGCTCGGACGCGTCGCGTACACAGGGCTGCAGCCTTGTATTAATTGCATTTGTCCACAAGCCTCCATGTTTTCCACCAGGGCTCCTACCTGAGGACTTCGACGAGCTCTCGCTGATTTCCGTCATCAATGTAAGTGCAAGCAAAGAAAGCATGGAGTAACCATACTTTGCGATACAAGATTATCAGTGCCAGGCTTTCCCAACCAACAGTATGTTAGAAAAGATTCAGCTCGTACCGCCGCTTCAACCATAGTGAACACAAACAAGACATGGGCGTGTCTAAGACTCGAGTCTGCGCGGCATGCAGTGGAGGCGACAGACCGCTCCAACAGTGCGCAGGCTGCAAGTCTGTCTCGTACTGCAACAAGACCTGCCAGAAGGCACACTGGAAGGCCCACAAGCAGAACTGTGCTGTCGCTAAGGCCAAAAGCGATGGACCTTCTCCTAGCACTTCGAGCGGAAAATCAGCACCCACTGCCAGGGACAACACGAAACCGTTCACCGCGATCAGTCAAAACAAATTCCTCCACGACCGCTCTGAAGAGGAGACTTTCAAGCTTCTGGTCGATCTGCTACGCATGCGTCAAGAAGACGAATACAACCTCGGCGGCGAAACTATGACCGGCACGATTTACAACATGGAGCCATCTTCAGAAAAGGCTTTCAAAACATTCATTCGCAAGGCGAAAGCAGTTTCCGGACTCCTCCCGCCTTGGTGGACTGACGAGTCTTTGAAGCAGTGCCTCGAGTACTCTCGCAAGTCTTCTGGCTTTTCCCTCCGCCATGCTCAAGAGAAGCATGATACCCAGGAGACTTGGGGCGATGATAAAATGCCTATGAAGCTCCGCATGGTGGCGGAGCGCGTGTATGGAAATACTCCCGGTGGCCACAGGAGTGATGCAATACTGGGAATGATGATGAGCATGGAGGGCGGCGCCGGTGCTAATGCTGGCCTGCACAGCACTACTCTTGATATTGCATCATTGATGAGAGGAGGAAGATAAGCTCCAAGACCTGTCTTTATACGGCACTGACCATCCCCACGATGCCACCCTTCTGCGCATCATTCAGCTTTATTCCAAAATGCTTGTCTAGAGCATTTACCCTATCCTCTTCTTTCTCAAATGTTCCCAAATCTTCCTTCACACCCGCGAGACGCTTATGAGCACTGTTGCCAAACATCACAAGCGTCCCGATAACTTCCTCTCCAGCTTCATCAAGCAAGAACTTGGCCACGATGATCTTATAAGTGAAGAAGCTGATCCGATGAGTTGACGTAAAATGGCTCATGACCATGTAATCTTGCGGCAAAAATTCCTGGTTGTCAGGAAAGCAGTAAGTCGGGATCCACGGCCCATCGGCCTTGTCCTGACGCTCGAAGATCCACATCTTCGCATCCTTGTTCTCGGCTTCGGCAATAGCATCCCATCGAAGGCGGACTTGTTGACTTGGCTTGACGTTCATGCTGGGAGATCGATCTACGAGTTCAAGCGGATGGGTGGCTTGTCCGGTGCCAAAGCCGACGTCGACCATGTACCGTTTACCTTGGATCGTGATGATGTTGACCATATGGCTGAAGCCAGTGAATTTCTCTTCGGAACCGGTGGCGCCACTAGGCGAGACTGCCATGTTCACACGACCACCAGTGCTCATTACTGAGAATCCAAGCGAACGAAGTAGCGTGCCGAAGAAAAGGTTGTTCTCCATGCAGTATCCGCCACGGCCGGTGTTTTGCGTTACTATCTTCTGGAAGAGAAGCTCTGCATCGGTGTTGATCACTTTCGTAGGCGAATAGTGCAGTTCCAAGTTTTCGAAAGGTACATTTGCGAGGTGGTGGCGCTGGAGAGCGGACAGGAATTTGAGTCCATCATCGCTGCGAGCAATTGTTCTGCTTTCTTCACCGGGATCGTAGCGATGTATTTCTGGAAGATTGATCCGATCGTATATTTGATGGACTTGCTCTCTTGTATACGTTGCCCGGGCCATAATGATGTTGTTGTCGAGTGTAGAGTGCTTCTCTCCAAAAGTCTCGACGTGAGCGTGACGTCGAAGCCATTGTGGGTGGAGCCTGGCGAATTCCACTCCCGTCGTCTCGACTGTCTTACAAACCATTCGCGGAAGAACACCGCGCTCTCGACACGATTACAACTATATGCTGGCTACTGCTATGTCAATTGCGGCATGTCTGAGCGAGATCGCATGACTGGTCCCTTGGCAATTTTGACTTTCGACAAGAAGCGAGCCAAGGTGCGGCTGTTTGCCCGAGAATGATGATATGGTAGAGCAATCAGCCACTGTCGTAAAGACGAAGAGCTCAATGCCAGCAATCTCTCTGGGGCATGAGATGGGTTTGTACGAGGGAACAGAGGTGCCAATCGCATGTGGAAGTGATAGTGTTACTCAGAATAAAGCATACGGGCTTCTTTCGAGCACGATATTAATACATACTAGATGTGAGCTGGATAACGGACCGGCTCATCGAGAATCGTCGCGTAATGTGTACGCGGTCATTGCTCGTTTTCATGTACTACAGATAAGGTGGGATCGTATCCTCCAGTGCCTTGGTCCAGCCAATTTTGACCGAAGCCATCCACCTCATCACCAAGCCATGGTCCAAGACAATTCCAAAAGTCGTTCGGATCCGGAAACATATCTCCAGGCATCATATAGTCATGCTGAGCGTCAGGCCCTGGCATCTCTGCGGCAAGTTCTTGCCACAGCAGCTTGGTCGTCGTCTGACCATCCACAGGCTCCGATGAGAGCGAACCAGTGAACCGGTCGTGGCCGGTATCGTCTGTTTCGCGACGTTCGTCGCGCTCCACCGTGAGACTGACCATCCGCTCAAACGCATCGCGGACCTTTCGTGCAGCCGACCATCGCTCAGAGATAACATACAGTACTGTACTGCAAGCGCGGACATCGCTGCTAAAGTGTGGACTGAAGATGGCGCGATCCGAAGCGATGAAGCAATATATGAGTGTGAGCCCAGCGACAAAAGTAGCATGTAACGCTATCAGAGAGTAAGAGAGCATGTCTTGATGATCATGAAGCTGCTTGTAAAGCTGTGCAACCTGTCCTGCAGATGAAACGCAGAGCTCAAAGTCGGTGTCCGTGGATGCCATGCCTGTCAGGTTCGGCAAAAGTAACAGTAGCATCACACGATGGTAATGCAAGGTATGATACCGGCGGTCCACATAAGAGTTTGGCGATGTGCGTTCCTGATCAGACAGTACGGGAACCGCCATTGGTATCTGTGTTTTCCATTCATTGAGCATTTGCCGAAAACGGGTGACTTTAAGTGACAGATCCTTGGTGAGTGGGCGATCAACTCGATGAATGCTTGAGTAAATTCTTGACTCGAGCTGTGTGAGTCGAAGGATGTGGATCACTGCTGATTTGGGCGATGCAGGCGGATCTTGCAGCAGCGCAAGTGACATCTGATCATCGTCTTCGATATCCTCCGGAACAGCTGCTGGGAAATCGACGTCAATATCCCGATCGCTGACAGATGTAGGGAGGCCTAAAGTCCGAGCTATGGACCGCTCGAGCATATAAGTCGTCCAGAATATGCGTTTTCGGCGTTGATCTACGACTCTCGACCCGTGGAATTTCCGATGAAGACCTAGACTGAGTGCATGTCTCATAGTCATGCCAATTAGAGACCATATTCCAGGGCGAGAAGGCGACCGCAGTTGATATATCACGAGCAGAAGCATGCCCTCCAAGCTTTCGAGTGTACGTGCTTCGAACAAACATTCTACGTCTTGGATTGCCTTGGAATAATAGCCCTGCGCAGAAGACGGTACGTCAGCTAGATAAACAGGAAGATGAGCTAGTGAGCACAAACATCGGGATTGCAATGATGCTCGTTCTGTGAAAGTTGCATGTACCGAGCACCTATGGCGTAAATAAGGTGTATGATAAATGACTCTATCCTACTGGATACACGATTCCCGCTGAAAGACCTGGCAGACAAAGCCGATGATCGGCATGCGTGATGTAAATCCGAGATACGCCGCGGTGACATGAATGGGTGCTTTATATGGACTTTACAGAGGTAAGTACTGATGAAATGCATGCCCTGCGCGCCGTTGGGGGATGCAGGTTTAGCATGGCTCATGCTTGCATCCTTTGTTGGTCGTGAGAAAGAGGCGCCCGGTGATCCAATAACTGCCTGGACTGCCCTGGCCAAGGGAAACCCACTCGAGGTGCCGAGATAAGTTGTGGAGGAGAGCATCTCGAAGGCCGACCCAGCTTCATTGTTGTCACGTTCAACAACTGTGTCGGCCGCCGTAGCGGTAGTAGGACCAGTAATCGGACTATGAGGTGTACGCTGCCGCTGTTGTTGTTCTTGCAGTTGACGCTCGAGGTCTGCTAGACGAATTTCCAGATCTTGCACGTATTCGGCTGGATATACTCGTTTCTCATAAGAACATGCCTCTCCTGCCGATTGGCAAGCGGCGCATACAGGTATGCCGTTATCACATCGTTGCTTGCGATGCTTACAACGGGTACATGCCGCAGCACTGCGTGCTCGCTTGTTGGGCCTCTCGTTCGACATCGCTTCGGCAACTCTCTGCTGAGTCGTAGAACAGAAAGTGAACGCGACTGGCACTTTCGTACCGACAAGCGTTTGACATTCAAGTCTTGGTCCTTCAAAGCATCGGAAAGAAGCCGAAAGCAATGGAGAGGGGCTCAAATGTGCTCCATCGGCACACGCCGCGTGATTTCGGGTATGCCGAGACATTCCAAATTATGGAGCAAGGTTGGGGAGGGCCACCACTTTCTTGTTAGACTACCTTAACCTTGACTCGATCGGTGAGATCATTTCATTCCATCAATCACTTCTGACTGGCATAACAGGTGCTGCTGATGTTCATCATGATTCAAGGTTCTACATCGACCGTACCAGCGATACATGGAAAGCGTGAAGTGTACGTAAATTTGTGCTCAAGGGCTGTATCTACTGATGAGTTCCAGAGCTTCCGTCCAATTCAGCCCATGAGCCGATGCACTGTTGAATTCGTGCAGAAGTGGGAGTATGTCTTCTGCATCACCCATCGACCATGCGGCTTCGCTCGCTCTCAAGGCAGCAGAGTATCCCAGCACATTAGAGACTTGGTCGAGAAACTTCTCGATCAACTGTTCATCTGACATGGGCATTTCTAGCGACCCCAACGCGTGTACAACATGCCTCTCAACTCGCTCATTCCGAAGCTTGACGTGCAGGTGAGCCTCGTCCGCTCGGATCGAATCACTAGCGGTGATTTCGACCTTGTTGCGCAGCTCCGTCACAGCGTCAGAAATGACGACCTTGTCTTCATACTGCGCTGGGCCGGCTTTGCCATACAATAGACCGACCGCGCACCCATGGTAGATAGAGAATTTCCCTTCCAAGCCATCTCGAGGATATTTCTTGCTTGTCAGCTCAACGACCAGTGGGTGCACTGTTAGTGACGCTTTTTCTATCTGGCTGGGATTGACTCCGCGTTGGATCAGCTCGCTGTGACATTGTATCGCCGCATCAATTGCCGGATGGCACACGATTCCACATGGGAACGGCTTGAACGAGTTGGACTCGATCTCCCATTTTTCTCCCAGACTTCCAAGGATAGCGTCCAGTCTTGATGCTCCAGCGCCACCTCCGGCGACCACGTTAGCCCATCCCCTTTTGGCTTCGAGCGCATGCTCTGAACTGGTATAATCCTGTCGTGCTAGCAATGCCGCGACGATCCCGCTTGCCGCTGCCTGTCCAGGATGAAACGACTTGGTATCGCTCCCGAACATTTCGCGGAGTCCTATCACATGGACAGCGGCAATCCCGATTGCATGAGCCATCTGGATTTCCGATAGGTGCATGAGCTTTCCAACACCCACTGCAGCACCAATTGCTCCGGTGGTAGACGTGATGTGCCAGCCAATATCATAGTGCTCTGGCCACACGGCAAGTCCAAGTTTGCAGCTTGCCTCGATACCTGCCGCTAGAGCTACCAACAGTTCGTCACTGCTCAACGAACCGCCTTGAAACTCCACATAGGCGAGTAAAGCTGATGCCACAGGACCGGTCGGGTGTATAATAGTAGCGAGATGAGTATCGTCGTAATCGTGCACGTGGGAGGCTATACCGTTCAAGAGGGCGGCATTCTGCATGTCGACTTTAGAGGTAGTTCCGAGAAGGCTGGAACTTGGTTGGCCGAACAAGGGCGCAAGAGCAGTGTAGGCTTTCTTCACAGTAGGATGGCCAGATCCACCGATAGTACAGCCAATATAGTTATAAAGAGAGCGCAATGCTGCGTGACGAGTACTTGTCGGAATGGTCTTGAGGTTGACTGCCCAGCGAGCAAGAGTCTTCGTCGCCATGATGAATCCAACGGGTATTGATGGCGGGACGCTGATGTGCAAGTATGTTGTCAATAGCAAGGACGACAGTGGATGTGGAAAGAGTGTCAAATCGCAGATTGACATGCTTTATAGACTCAGGCAAAGGATTGGAAAAGCTATCATCAGGTCTCGGTGAGTCTTCGAAGCATCGGTTGTCCCGATGATCACATCGGGCACTTCCGATGCCTCGACATGCTGCATAACGCGCCAGCGCTTCAGGCAATTATGAAGTCGATCTCGCTAGAGACCGAAGCTGAGGCTAGCTTTGCTTTGTTACAATGGAGTGCCGGCCGTCTGTATCGTAGCTGTAAAGCTGGGACGAAACCCCTCGGCAGATCCGGCGACACTGAAGGATTGTTCGACTAGCAGCCAACAAAACTCAATCCCTTCCACCACATTGGAGCAAGGACAAGCGCTCGAATGGCCAAAGCAGACATATAAAGCACAGTTCCCTTCCTGGCATATTTGCTAGCTGTGCCACATGACAACAGCAACAATGCAAAATACTCCGAGATATCTCTTCAACCTCAAAGGTCCTGCTCTTCGCTCTGCCCAAACATGGGCCGCTATATTCCCAGCTTACATCCTTTTCGGCTGGAACAATGCTGTCGCAGGTCCTCTCTTGGATCTCCAGTCGTGGACTGAAACGTTCCCCGAGATCGACACCGTCAATACCACTGGACATGTTAAAGAACACAATGCAAAGATACAAGGCACTGTGGTTGCCATATACACGCTGGGAGCTTTTTTCGGAGCATGCTCTTGTATTTATACTGGTGACAAGCTCGGCCGGATCAGGACTATACAGCTTGGAGCTTTGGTCGACATCCTGGGAACGATCGTTCAAGCCTCGTCATTCTCTCTCCCGCAGCTGGTCGTTGGTCGATTTGTGACTGGTCTTGGGCTTGGGGCCCTGTCTGCCACAGCGCCAAACTGGCAGAGCGAATGCTCTCAATCGAACCATCGCGGTGCTGCAGTTGTGCTTGAAAGCGTGTTCATCAGTGCCGGTCTCGCTCTGTCAGCTTGGTTCAACCTGGGTATGGGCTTCGTCGAAGGTTCGATCAGCTGGCGGCTGCCCTTAGCCATGTCAGCACTTTGGGCGGCAATTGTGCTTGTCGCTGTCGGGTTCCTCCCAGAGTCGCCAAGATGGCTACTGCTCGTGGGTCGCCAGGCCAAAGCCAAAGAAGTACTTGCTGCCCTGGAGGGAACGGACCCCGATGGCATACTTGTACGTGAGGCGGTGGCAGAAATTGCCAAGTCAATCGAACTCACAAAGCGAGGTCGTTTCCTCGATGTCTTCAAGAATGGAGAGCTACGCCTGTTCAACCGTGGATGTTTGGCTTGCGCTGGCCAGATGTTCCAACAGCTCACCGGAATCAACGCGATCGCATTCTTCCAAACAACAATCTTCCGACAGTATCTCGGCCTAGCCAACACAACTGCACGGATCTTAACGGCTTCACTCTTCACCTTCCAGACTCTGTGTTCACCCATAGGGGTCCTCACAGTAGACCGCTTCGGGCGGAGGAAGCTGATGCTGATATCAGCCTGCGGAATGGGAACTTGCATGGCCGTCGTCGCCGGAACTGCATCTCAGGCACCAAATGTCGTCTGTATATCTGTGGCTAGTGCATTTTTGTTCCTCTTCAGCCTCTTCTTTCCTGTTGGTTTCCTTGGCCTGACCTTCCTCTACGCAAGCGAGATCAGCCCGCTCATGGTCAGAGTTCCGATCACCGCGATGAGCACGGGAAGTGCATGGTTGTTCAAGTAAGCCCACGCACAATCCACCTTACTGCGCTGATCCTCCTGACCAAACCTTTACAGTTTCATGGTAGCCGAAGTCACACCTACCGCTTTCTCGACCATTGGGTGGCGGTACTTTGTGGTCTTTGCATGTACAAACTTTTTCCTAATCTTGCCATGTAAGTCGCCGACGAAGGCCGCCGCCTTGAGAAGTGATCTAACTTTGCTCGTAGGTGTATACTTCTTCTTTCCGGAGACCAATGGGCTCCACCTTGAAGAAGTGGATCAGATCTTCAGAGAAAGCAAGAACATTTTTCAGCCGGCGCAAGTCGCACGAGGACTACCGAGAAGGGCACTTCTAGACAGAGATCGGGAGTCCAGCAAAGGCGGAGTGGAAATGGTGGAGCTCAAGGAGTGAGATCACACGAACTCAGTCTTCTACATTGATAAGATTGGACAATGGAGGGGACACAGATTCATGAAGCCTTCCAGATCAAAAGGATACTTGCTGCTTTATGCCTCTCAGCTCACCTCGCCGCGCGCTTGTCTCGACACTTCTGCGTGAGCAACTCACATTCCTTTGGGTCAAGGAATATGCCACACTCTTCCAGGTAGGCGAGGCAAGATCGCCCCATGAAGCAACTCAAGCTGGCAGCGAACAATCTACCTACATGTTCAAGTGTACCACTTTGTCGCAGTCGATCTAGGGCATATCGTACGCGGATGTCCTGCTCGTGGCTTCCATCAGGATAAATGTGGACTCTGCGGCAGTGCTTATAGCCATACACACCAACGGAGTGGTTGAGCAAGTGCACGACTTCGAGGCGACGCGCCTCATCATCACGGTCTGCAAAGCGGCGGACAAGCCACTGCGCAACTGCACGAGTGCGGCCATCAAACATGAGGTTGGATATCCAATCAACCATTTGTTCAGGTTCTGTCGTGACTTTTATCAGTTCCATGATCTCGAAGCCATGGAGGTGGTGAGACCAGAAATCAAACAGTCCGGTGGTTCTCGCGGTGGCCCAGTCGTAGAGGTCGCTGTCATCGCTCTCCAGGGCAGGTTCAAAATCTGCTGGAGATACCACGGCCTGCATTCTGCGCCCCTGGGCTTTAGCGCCAATTTTCTGTGATGTAGCTTGGGGATGTGCCACTTCGGAGCTGTGTACGTGACTGACGTAGGGCATGCGAGGAGGGGCAAGAACTGCCTTGCGAATATCAGCCAACCTGTGTCGGATCTCCTCCGGGCTCAGGTGTGGCGTGTACGAAGATTCCTGGCCCACGAGCCGGGGTGCAGCGTTTGCCCTTCGATCCGTACGTGATGCAGTTGACGGTGTCATCACAGTCTCTACGCGTTCCGTGAGGGCGAGCTGCTGCAGACGTGGTGTCGATACATCATTGCCACCGTGTGCTGCAGCTTTGGCTGTCCTCAGCTCCGAGATGGTCTTGGTGGCATTGCGCAACTCCTCCTTCCTTCTGGCGTGTGCGTCACGAACATCCGCCAGTTGTTTGAGCAGCAATTCCTTGCGAGCTTGCAAGTTGTCAACCTCCTTGGAAAGCAAAGCATTGTCACGCTTGAGCTGGTCCGAGACGGCCTGAGCTTTCAACATCATGTCCACAGCATCTCTACGCTTTCCCTCAGTTTGGGATTGAGCTTGCGCGGCATCTCTCAATTGCTTCTTGCAACGCAGAGCGTCCTTTTCCAAAGCCTCGATGGTCGCCATTAATCCAGCCACCCGCTGGTCTGCTGCAGATTTGTAGGCTGTGATTCTCGTAAATGCGTCTGTTGTAACACGTTTGAGATCTTGTGTTATTGCGGCCAAAGCATTGTTGACGCGGGCTACTTGCGACTTGAGGTTGCTGTTCTCCTGGGCAAGATTCTCAGACGTTTCCTGAAGTTCGAAGATCTGGATATCTTTCGCTTCGGTTTGCTTGGTCTGCTCGTGAAGGAGATCTTGGAGGCGTCTCTTCTCAGCATTGTGTTGCGTCTGCGAAAGAGTAGCTGCATCTCTAGCATGTTCGAGATCGCGTGTCCGTCCATCGAGAGCCTCTTGTAATCCAGCTTCCGACACCTTGAGCTCACTGCACTCTCGCCTAAGGCGTTCGATCGTGCCGTCGAGTTCCGTGATATGTGAAGATTTCTCTTCGAGCTCAGCGTCTCGTTCCTCGAAACGAATTCGCACATGACTAAGCTCCACTTCATGCTCTTTCAAGGCCACATAAGCCGCGTGATCTGCGTCGTTGTGCTTTTTGGAAAGCGCCTTGATCTTGCTGTGAAGACCGACGATCTCCGCGTCCTTGCGCTCGAGCTCAGTGATGCAGTCCCGGTACCGCTCTTTGAGGTGAGCATGCTCAGCCTCTTCTTGTGCCAGTGCCGAACGAGCTGGTTCAGCGGCAAGTTGCAGTTCCAGCTCCTTCTCGGTCGAGATACTTTGGGCCTTGGCCGCAATATCTCTCAAGTCCAAGATCTGGTTTTCCTTCTGTTCGAGTTGGGCGATGAGGCCACGGTGGACTTCCTGAAGGCGAGTGTGCTCGGCGCTCTGCCGCGCCAATGTCGAGATTGCTGCATCTTTTGCTGTCCGGGAAGCCAGGAACGCCGATTTCGTCGCTATTCTCAATGCCAGAGACTCAGGGTCAGGCAACGCTTTCAGATAGCCCTGGTTGGCCATCTTGAGGGGCTGTCTTTGGGAACTCGGTGTGTTCGCTGGGAAGCGCGATGGGTGGGAAGATCAACAGAAGGCGTTTTGGGTTGTGTCCGGGCTGAGTTCTTGAAGATGAAAGTCCAAGTGACCGATGATGATGGGAACTTATATCAGCGTCAGCGCCTATCAATGCAAGCGGTCCAGAGCCCAGAGCATCGAACCAGAAAACGCCATGTTCCACTCCCATCATGCGTGTCTGATACCAATATTAAAGTCGTCCGAACCCGCAATGCGGCAAGCCGCATCTCGCATCACTAGTCTCGCGAGAAATACGTGACGAGGGTCTCTGCCCGCCTGTATGAGGTTGACCGTGAGTCAAGGATCATCATTCCGCATGCTTGTCGGAGAGGTCGAAGTGCAGCTTTCCGTGCGGACTGCCAGCCACAGTGTCATGTCCCTGTTTGCGTCTGGAGACTTGCGCTTCGGCAAGAGCCTGGCGAAAACAACCAGCTTCGCCACTGTCTCAGCTTGCTACGAAGCTCCGGCTCTGATGTCTGACCACACTTTACTGAATGACGATTTATGTGGTATATCGCAATCGGGTGGCCTGGCGGTGCGCATCTGGTCTTCAAAAGCGTGAGACAAATAAAGCTGTGCATGGCTTATGTTTCGTTTCCTATGCCTAATCGTGTCAAAACGAAACCTGCGCAGTGACGAGGAAGAAATGTAGTAAAGCATTGAGATCGCCTGCGATCGTGGAGGGAAAGGATAAATACTCAATACTGGCTGTCAGCAAAAAATATATTACAGAACCGAAACGCACGCTCGCTCTCGCATACTCCTCAACAGGATGATCATAGCAGTCATTAGGTAGGGAACAACGAAAAGACAGCCTCAACTTTCAGATCAAGCGAACGCAGTACCCACTGCCGTGACTTTCGCGCAATCCCAACTGCAGGCTTTCCTCTTGAAAGGCAGGATCTTCTCCTCGCTCAAGTCGTAGTATTCGTGTCCGTGGAACCAATACTCGAGCCACTCTGCTCGGGCAACAACGAAGCTCTTTGAGCAAGTAGAGCAACGCTCGTTGCCAAACTCAACGCCATGGGCAGCTTGCTCCAAAGCGCGGGCCACGGTAGATGGTGTGTCTGTGAGCAACTCCGACGACACATCGCGCAGGTCGTAGCTGATTTGAGCAGACCGGAGAGCCAACTCAAACAGCGAAGGCGCAGTCGAATTTGCTTCCGACACAGGTGGATACTGGGTATCCAAGACCGGCACTTCCCATGCATGTTCATCTTCTGCGCCTTGGTGCAGCGCCGAACGTGCCACTGCTCCATTACTCTCTCTGAATATTATCCTCGATGGCGCAAGGAAGATGAGCTGTTCCTTGCTGTTCCGCTTTTTCTTTGGGGTCGCATCTGCATCACCGCCATTCAACGCTTGCCGGCCACGCATAAACCTCATTTCTAGCTCTCGAAATAAGGTTGATACAGCACTGCTGCTGTCGGTCTGGTTCTCGTGTTCATCGATACGTGAGGGCAACTCGGCATCTGCAGAGAGACGTGGCACCCGAAACGGATTTGGCCGCAAGCTGACTTTGCAAGCGTCCTCTGTTGACCGCAGCATGTTCAGCAGCTCCCATGGGAGACTTTCCAATTGATTGCCGGCAATGTTGAGTTCCGATAGCTTGGGAAGCCGTGTGATGCTAGATGGTATCTCTGTAAGACTGTTGTTACGCAGACTCAATACCGTGATGTTGGTCAGGTTGAAAAGCTCGGAAGGCAGCCACGTGAGCAAATTTCCGTAGAGGAACAATTGTATGGACGGAGTTAGTGGGGCGAAGAGATCTTCGCTTGGTGGTTGTGTAAGGTCATCGTGTGCATGTCGGATCATTTGGTGGAGGGGTGCGAGTGTAGCATTCGATATTGCTGTCAAGCCAATGCCCGAGAGGTCGATCATCTCTCTGCCATTTTCCAGACAGCCCTGAATAACCCTGTCGGCAAAGGCTGCAGGATCGTTGCCCGTTTCTGGGCGCTTTTGTTGTGACCTGCTGTTCTCGTCGCGGAAAGCCAGCTTCATCCGAGGAGGATCCATGGGCAAACTCTCGTCACTGCCGTCACTTCCCATCCAGACACCACTGTCGACATTCCTAAACCTTTCCTTCTTCATCATGTTCCTGCGCAGACTCTGTCTGGGTCGGCGACCGATATCCCACCATGGTCCTTTGACGAGTCGCTTTCGCTTTGGCTGCTCTCCCTCATCCTGGAAATCGAGTTCTGACGAGTCTTCCGAGAACAGAGGGTCGCTGCTCAAGCTGCCGTAATCCGAGTGTAGGCGTTTACGCCCCGCATTGGCTGTGAAGGGCACGTCGCCGAGGGTTGGTAGTAATGGCGATGACGGTGGTTCTTCGCTGCTGAACCGTGGCGGCGACGAAGGCAGAGCCATCATGAGGGTTTGTATTCTCAGATGCTCGCCGTGGGGTGTAGGAAAAGAAGATCAGACGAGCTCGTCGCGTGATGGTACGCGATCTTAGCGTCGTTTGATAGCGCGCGAACGTCACCAGGGTCTTCCTCGGTGCTTGTCTGGGTGGCAGGAAGAACAAGAAGAAAGAGGGCCGACTACAAGCTGAGCCGTGCGTATCTGAAGATACCTAAATTGCACTAAAGCCGATTGTCCGACCCTTGGGAAAAGGAAAAGGGTGACATTAGACAAACTCCTATATTCACACTTCTTCTGTTATATTTTGCTAACGCGGCAGGGAGCTATGCCTGTCCTCAAAGGTCACATGCTTCATCGTGAAGCAGACCTTTGCTGGCTAGCGCGCCGCGGATGTACATTCTGTTCCAGACAGACTCATGGTGATACCGTACCGAGTATAGCTGCAACCTTTCGAGTTACTCCATCGTCACGCTGCTAGAGAGACACAGGCAATTCCGTCCTTTCGCGCTTGCTATATCAAGTACCTCGATTCGCACATGCAGCGTGCAGTAATGTAGGTACACGAAAGTTACCTTATATATATGCACACGAAGATGCATGCATGTCCTCTGTCAGGGTTACTAGGGTACAGACCCTCACCGCTCTCGAGACGAAACATGAAGTTACACCAAGGATCCGTTTGCGGTCCATCGTCTCGAGCGATGCAAACGGTCTACTATGAATACGCCCATCTGCCTGTCATCGAGTCTCATATCACGTTGATCTGAGCAAAAAAAAAAAGAATTGTCAGCTACCGAATTGCTTCTCAAAACAGATCGTCTTGACAACTTCTCGCCATTGAGACATCGTGTCCAGCAATACCACCAAAACCAGAACATTTGACGCCATGGCTCAGGAAAGTCACCTGAGCACCTACCGGACTTACAAGGCCGGTACCAAGCGCCTTACCACATGGCTTGTGCAGGCTGCAAGACTCTGTGGTGTCGACTCGACATCCTTTGCTACGGACAAGTGGCAGGATGCGAGGAGAGGAGGGCTTTGATTGTGTCTTCTTGTAAGCTGATATCATGATTCTACGCAAAGCTACTAACGGAGTATACACACGAAATGCACGATGTTTGAGATTGAAGCCATCGGGCCTTGGTACTTTTGATCGCTGCAAAAATTTACTGCTGATTTAATTGTCGGGGTGGTGTCTGTGTAATTTCGGAAGAGGCAGTCATGCTGCTGATCTACAAGAACTCTACTAAAGGAACACATCCTCGTGAACGTGCTTCGTGCAACTGGCCCAGAACTCATCCAACATCGGCTTACCTTCGGACTCATGGAACGCATTTCTTCTCTCCTCCGCCTTGTCGACAACACGATCCCATCGATCCGGTCTGTCCTTCGTTGCCTCGTCTCCTCTGTTCTGGACAGCCTCTATGCGCCGACGCTGCCTTTCATCATCGCCAAGACATATACGTCTACCTTTCGGGGGAGCGGAGACCTTCTCACGCACAGCGTAATGATCTCTACAATACACCACGTCGCGTCCAGTAAGCGAAAGCTTTTTGAAAGTCCCTTTCTCCGACTGCGTCTCATCCCAGAAGCGCTGCTCGAGGAAGCGCTCCCATAACTCGCTCTCAACTACGTATTCTCGCACCAGCGGTAGAGCTCCCCTCCCAACGGCACGAAGCTGTAAGTTGTTCCAGTTGTCAGCGTACGCTTTCCAGCCCTGATAGTGTGGCCACGGACTAACAAGAAGCCGCCCGTCGCCATCATCGTCGAAATCCAGCCTACCGCCAAACACGAAATTCTCCCACGAGAAACCAGTCTCAACCACAGCCTCGTCGTTGAGCCGCGGTGCCGGTCCACCATCCTGGGTGATCTCCGCCATCGCATGCGCAAACTCGTGGCCGATCGTCGCGGCGACGCGAAGTATTGAGGCTCGAATGTCGGAGACCGTCCGGTCCAGCCAGTCGTCACTCGACATATCGCAACCCGCCAACGAATCGACGTTCAGGAAGATTTGAGGGAACATGTCCGCTTGCATGACCGGCTTCCCGTCCCGCCATGCGTAGTTGTAAAGCTCCGGCCAGTTTGGATCGAAGTTAGGATCGTCTTCCCAGATTAAAAGGAAAGTGCAAAAGCCGTCGCGGGGGTGCGAGTCTTGGTCTTCGAAGGACTTGAAGGACTTGAAGTGGAAGCGGATACTGCTCGCGACTCCCGCCAGGAACTCGAGAACGCTGTTTGCCTTGTCAGCAGGAAGACGCTTCCGAGCGCGGACGTAAAACGGCCGTGGCGAATCCGTCGCCTGGTTTACAGCGCAGTCAATCAGACCGGCCCAGAAAGGCAGCGTATCCTCGTGAGTGATAATGCGAGTGGCGAGCTGCATTGCTGAGCGGAGCACAAGATTCTCCGAAGGGTGACTCCAGGTCGGCTCGAGCGAGCCTTCGATCTTATCGGTTGCCGAGTCCAGCTCGGCGACCTTTTCGGGAACGTAGCAATATTCGTCATCTGCGTTCCTACAAACACAGATGTTTCCCTCGTCGAAGATCGGATGGAGGTCGTTCGTTAGTCCGCAAATACTTGATCGGATCTGCTCAAGATTGCCGCCAGCGGCAATCATTTCGCGGATGGTCAAGTCTTCAACATGCTGTACACTCTCTCCTGCAGTAATCTTGGGGCCGGCAGCAGCCTTGCGTTTACTGGGTCGCGCTGCGAAATCAGAGAACGAGCGTTTACACATGATTGAGGTTGATATCTGCGAAGGTTAGTTTCATGAACTTGGAGTGTACTTCCTAGTGATAGTGGTGATAGTGGGCGCCAGTCTGTTTTCCCAGTCATTGTTCAAGAACAATGCAACAATGGCTCCCTTTCTTACCACGGTTGTAATTATACTACCGTGCGACTATGTGTTTCTTTGTTCATCTACCACCACTAGTATAGGCCGTGACAAAGACAAAACTCGTAAGGTACGCTGCTGACGGGGTATGCGAAAGTGCTTCTGCGATAATCCTGAATGGCAATGGATGCCCTCTTATAGTGACTGGCGATTCTAGTCCCTTTGCGTAAGGTCCGCATTGAGACTAAGGTTCTCACATCATCTCGTCGCGCTTCACTACCTTCGTGTCTGCTAACAAGTGAAACGCAATCAACCCTGACGCTGCAGCAGACCTTTGCCCAAAACTTACCCATCTACCGTGAAGCGGCAACAAATATTCAACTGGGTGATGAATGTTTAAATGGGCGCTCGAGGCAGTGTCCTGATCACACGTAGTAGTGGAAGGCATCCGGACCCGTAGGCGACATCATTGATGGCCGGGGTATATGTCGAGCAGTGTACTGGATTCAAGGTATGTATTCATGACGCGATCGAACTTCCATGCAGGATGGTTGCATTCCCACGAACCGAGATGGCTATTGATACCACTAGTACTGGTTCGATGTATCGTCATGCAGATCTTCTTCGTTGCTGCCTAGAACCCGTTCTCGGTTAATACTGCGCCGAACGCGCTACAGGCAGGCATGGTCGTGATCAACTTTCTCTATCTCCACGAACGAACGCGCCTCTCATCATCGACTGCTTCCAACTAGCCTAAGACGAGTTCCATATAGATTCAACATGAAACATGCAAAGACTGTTTTCACGCCGCAACTTTTGCTGAGCGGGCCGCGCAGGTCGCACGGCGTACCGAATCCGTCTGGCACAACTGTCCTCTTCACGAAGAAGTCGTATTCATTCCATGAGCATTCACAGAACACGACACTTCAAGCTTTGCTCGTGCAGAGTGATGAGATTATCGACATCGCAGCCAACCAAGATATCTCCCACATCAACTGGCTCGATGACGAGCGCTTTGTGTGTCTACGCTCCGAGAAAGAAGGCAGAACCAGCTTACTCCACGCTGCATTTGGTGCAACAATCAGCAACAGCGATGAGCCCATATCATTCCATAGCGCTGGGATCATCAATGCTTCAGTGAGCGGTATGAAACTCGCCCGACTTGATCGCGATCGCGACGATTTTGCCGTGGTTATCAGTGCCCCAGCATGCAGGAATGGCAAACTCTATACTCCAGCGGATGCAGCTCAAAAGACAAACTCGACTGGCAGGCTGTACGACAGTTTGTTTGTGCGGCACTGGGACCGCTACGAAGGTCCGGACAAAAGCTCATTGTGGTACGGCAAGCTCTCCTCGGTATGCGGAAGTCATTATGAGCTGTCGCATCTCACAAACCTGCTCGCGGACACAAACATGGAATGTCCGATTCGGCCCTTTGGTGGATCTGACCACTTTGATGTTCGCAAAGATGCCGTCGTCTGGGTTGCCAAAGATCCCGAATTAAATCCGTCCTGGAATACAACATGCAAGATCTTCATCCGACACATCGACTCCTGGGCACCAGAGGGAAATCCAACAGAGTCTGACATACGACATATCGATGTCGCGGGATTTGATGGCGCGGCTACTTCTCCGGTGTTTGCTCCTATTGGTGACAAAGCAGCCTTTCTCGTGATGCGAAAGAACAGATATGAAGCTGACAAGAATCAAATCGTCGTCGTCAAGGATGTAAAAGCTACTCAGTTCGAGCTCGTTAGAGCATTCTGCTCCACGGAACAGAATCAATTTGAAGGCGGTTGGGATCGCTCGCCTTCGAGCATATGCTTTGCGGCCGATGGAGAGACTCTCGTTGTTATTGCGGAAGACCAGGCTTATGGTCGGGTCTTCTTCATTGGCGGCGAAGAGATCACAGGCCCTGGCATCCCACGCCCACTCACAACTCATGGAACGGCGGAGGAAATTCGGTGTCTCCTTGACGGACGAGTCTTTGTCAGTGGGACATCACTGGTTGACGACTCGTGGTATCTCATGACGCATAATCTTGCCGGGGTCGTGAGTACACCGACCGATGTCTTGCCAAAAGCAGCGTGGTCACATTCCAACTCCGACCAAGGCGAAAAGCTTGGTCTACAGCGATCTCAGATTAGCTGTATTTGGACTCCTGCTTCGAATCCTATGAACGTGGCGAAAGTGCATTCCTGGATCTTCAAGCCTAGTACTTTCGACAAGACAAAGAGGTACCCGGTAGCCTACCTTATCCACGGCGGACCTCACGCAGCTTGGAAAGACTCTTGGAGCACCCGCTGGAATCCAGCGGTGTTTGCGGAACAGGGCTATATCGTGGTCGCTCCAAATATATCTGGTAGCACTGGCTTTGGGCAGGCATTCATAGACTCCAGTTTTCGCAATTGGGGCGGTGATCCGTACCATGATCTTGAGAATGTGTTTGAATGGGTGGGACAATATGTCGAAGGTGCAGATAACGAGAGAGCCGTTACCCTTGGGCACAGCTTTGGAGGATTTATGGTAGGCCATCAACCAAGATTCTGCGATAGGGAGTAGCTGACAATTGCAGATCAACTGGATCCAAGGGCAGGAGCTCGGACAGAAATTCAAGGCACTAGTTTGTCACGGTGGAATCTTCAGCTCTGTTGGAATGTTCTCTACTGACGAGCTTCATTTCCATTATTACGAGATGGACGGAGCACCATGGCTCCCCGAGTCCAAAACAGCTGTGCTGCCGCGTCAGACAAGCTCCGCAGATCAGCGTCGATGGGACCCGAGCCTATATGTGAGCCGATGGAGTACTCCTGAACTTCTCATCCATTCAGAGAAAGACTATCGTGTCACGATGGCCGAAAGTCTCGCCACATTCAACGTTCTGCAGGCTCGGGGTATTCCCAGCCAATTCCTTGTGTTTCCAGATGAGAACCATTGGATACTAAATCCAGAGAACAGCTTGGTTTGGCATAAAACGGTGTTGAACTGGATAAACCAGTATGTCGGTCTTCCGGAATTCACAGATCAGGATCCAAACGACGGAAAATACTGGGGTGGTTGTGCGGACTGAGGTCGTTGTGAGATAGATCATCACTTACAACACTCTACTCCATTTGGGAACAAGCCACAAAGACCTGCAGCTGATTACATAATCATAGCTGGAGCTTCTATCAATCATATACGCTAAATCCACGATATCCTAGTTCAAACCCATCTGGCCTTGAGATATTTGACTGCTGTTGAAATTGTAAGAGTCGTTTCAATTATTCTGTTCATCTAAAAGATACCTCACTGAGAAACCCCACCTCGGTACTTCATGAAACCTACATGTCCTCCATACTCGACCAAGAGTTCTCCGAACTCGGCCAAGATTGAGACCAGGGATCATCGGTACTCTCAGGCATCAACATCCAACGGTGCAACCACCAACTGCAGGAGGGAGTCTGGCCTGAGAGATGGCTCTGAGACTCAGGGGACGCATCCTGGTTCTCGTCGACAATGCAGTCCCTGTCATCTGGTCCATCCGCCGAAGCGTCATATCGTCCAACATGGACAGCTCCGTTGTGTCGACGCTTCCTCTCTGCCGCGCGAAGGCACAAACCTCTGGACACGACTTCACGTGAGTTGCAATGGCTGTAATGCCAATCCGCCTCGGCGTCGCGAAGCCAGAGCTTCTTGGAAGCTCCGTCGGCCGAGTCGGTCACGTCCCAGAAGCGCTGTTCGAACAACTGCTGCCACACTTGGTCGTCGAGCACCCGGGTCTCCGGCGGAGGTAATGTAGCTCTGCCAAAGGCACAGAGATCCTGCGTTCCGGCCCCGTTTGCGCAGAACTGCTCGGTCGCGTAGTCAGGCCAGGGAGCGACCCAGAATCCGCCGTTGCCATTGGGGTTCAGCCTGCCGCCAAAGATGAATTGCTCGAAAGAAAACCCAGGCTCGATGACTGTTGTTGAATTGGAGAGGCTCGCCACCGTTCTGGGAGATCTCGGTCATCGCATGAGCGAATTGGTGGCAAAGCTCAGTTGCGGAGGTCAGCATAGCCTCTCGAAGATCAGCAGCGGTACGACGCATCCAATCACTTGTCCACATGTCGAAGTCTATGAGAAGATCAATGTTCATGTACACATGGACGAAGTAGTCTTTCAAAGCAGGCTTGCCATCCTGCCACCCGTGATACGACTCTGGACGATCATGTTAGTCTTCAGATCCGTCCTGTTCGAGGGGGAAAGCGCAGCAGAAGCCGGCTCTTGTCTTTACTTCACCCTTGCTGAACGGCTTCAAGTGGACGCAAATGTTCGCGGCAGCTATTCGCAAGTGGTCGAGGACTTCTTGCTTCTTCGCTGCATCGAGGCGTCCTGGCGTGCGGACGCGGGATCGTGTGCTGCGTTCGGCATCACCCTTGCCGGACCTCTTAGAGTCCATCAAAGCGGCCCAGAAAGGCAGAGCGTCGTCGTGGGTGATCATCCGAGTCGCGAGTTGCATCGCAGAGTGGAGCATGAACTCGCCAGGTTCGTGGTTCCAGTACGTAAGAATGGCATCTTCGACTTCGTTTGTCGTGCCGTCTGCCGAGCAGAGCTCCCAGAGCGGCACGCGCACAAGTGCCGCGTCGGCTGCTTGGAACTCAGCGATCTTCGCGGGCAAGTAGCAAAATTGCTTGTTTGGGAGCTTGCACACACAGATGTTCTGCATCTCGAAGACTGGAAGAGGGTCGTTTGTCAGTGAGCAAATCTGAGATTTGATCTCGTCGAAGTTGTACCAGCCGACGGTTGCTTCCAGCATTCGGCCGAGGGAGGGCTCACCATCGTAAGGAGAACCCTGATCATTGATTACAGCATTATGTTAGCAACAGCCCGGCTGTTGTCAGGAAAAGAGCAGTCGCAGGATTGCGTCGCAGAGTCTGCGATCGAGCGTTTACACATGGTGCGTATGATTTTTGCGGTAGTCAAGTGTCATGAGCTTGGGATGTGACTTTGGAGGATATAAAATCAGAGCGTGGGTTAGTGCATCATACCCGTTGTTGTTGAAGGACAATGTAACAATGCCTTGCTGTTACGCCCTCCTTGTAAACGTGATTACAACGCCATGCAAGCTGTAGCTACATGTTTCTTTATTCCCCTATAGTGAGATGAGATTCAAACATGACATAGGAAGGAACAAAGACAACCGACCGTGTTGCCGCATAGCCGTGCAATACCGGGGACTAACGTGACCTGCAAGTACCGGTTGTACACGCAGACCATGCGTCCGACAACATAGTAGCTTTTATCATCACCTGAGATGGAAGGAGGACAAATTCCCGGTTGCTGTATCAATATGTGTAATAGCGTGCTTTGCCACTTCTCGTCTTATCTACTGGGTATCTCATGGAGCAGTCGCATCATTCACTATCTCATCAGTATCGCAAATCTCGAAGGCAATACTTCACCCTTGCTGCAACTGCCTCATCTCAGCAGCATGCCCTCTCAAATTCCTATCAAACTCCGCCTCCGTGTCCGCATCCGCATCAAGCCGCGCGGAGACCTTGCCAGCCTTGCCGAAAAGACACTTCCACAGATCATCCTGGCCCACCAGTTCGCCACCTGTCTTCCCACTAGAAAGCAGCTTTTGAATCGGGGCACTCTGCATTTCTTCCGTGTCGGCGGCTTCGATCGCCATGTCTCCGATAGGAGCAGGAGTGGTGGCACGCGACTTCTGGTTCTTCCTGTCTTGCTCGCGGGACTGCACGTGAGCCAGGCGGCGCGCGACGGAGATTTCGTAGATGCTTTCTTCCACAGTGTCGCTGATGAGGTACATCCAGACAGTGGTCTGGCGGGTCTGGCCGATGCGGTGAACTCGTGCAATGGCTTGCAGCTCGACGGCGGTTTGAATGAGAGGCTCACAGACGAAGATGTGCGTTGCGTTGACCAGGGTTAACCCGGAGGAGTCTGTCTTCGCATCAAGCAACAAGCAATCCACGCTTGCGTCGTGGCGGAACTTCTCGACCGCACCCGGCCGACCAAGTCGACTGTATCCGATCTTGAAAGTGCCAAATGCTCGTCCAAGCACGTCTAAGAAATCGCGGTATTGGGAAAATACGATGGCTTTGGCGCCTGGATCATGCTCACGGATCCAGAGCAAATGCCTACCAAGAGTATCGATCTTGGTGCCAAAGCTGGCAGGCAGGTCAATGGCTTTCAGCTCGTTCATGAGTTTGTTGTCAACCTCGGAGTAGATGGCCGATTGCTGCCGCGGAGAAGATTCATTCGCTGATGTGCGACTGGCATTTGGTGAAGAAGAGCTACCGCTCACTTCCTCCTTGGCTCGAAGCTCCTGTGGCTTGTACGTGATGTTGTGGAAGTCGACAAGTGACAGGCCTCGCTTGCAGACCGGACACGTTCGGTGTGCTCGCCACCAGTGCCCAATGCATTCCTTGCAATATTGATGACCACAGACAGTAAGCACGCCATTTTCGAAAGAACACTGGCAGATGACGCAAATCCTGGGTCCTTCTGCTCCAGTCTCATCACGAAGATGCATCAGGAAGCGATGTTTTGTACGGAGCTGGGCGAGAGATGTGTTCTGATGTTCCTCTCTGGCCATTATGATTTCCAGTGCAGGTAAGTCAAGTTGTTCGTCCAGTTCTTCTTTGTATGGTGCCACTGCGTCGGAAACCTCCTGAAGCTGCTTATAGAACTGCAGCCTCTGGTTTTGGGTGGAACGGAAAACATCGATGTCCTTTTCGAGGCCAGTGAGCACTTTCGTGAAGTTGTTGAAGACCGTTTGCAGGGCTGCAATATGCTGCTGCAAGATAGTGGATTCTGTACCAGCGCGAGAGTTACCGCCTTGCCATTGCATCGAGTCCAAGAGAGCACGAGCCTCACGGATAAGCCCACGCACTGAGCCAACCTCTTCTTTGCGAGATCTGAACTTGTTGCGGACCTCAAACAAGGCAAGAAGTCTTTCTGGTGCATGACAGGGCGCCAGAAGTTCATCGACGTCCTCAGGGTCTAACGTCCGTTTCGCCAGCTTCGTAAGTGTTTTCGCTTCGTGGTCAATCAGGGCTGCATCTTCGCCAGTGATGAAAGTATTAAGATCTGCCTGCATCGCCTTCAAAGCATCAAAATACACGTAGAGCTCATCTTGCTGTTTGGTCGATTCTTCATACTCCTCGCCGGTGATCTCATTGCCGACATCGTCTTCGTCAACAAGTGGCTTCATCAGAGAGTCTGCCATCTTTGCACGCCACTCGACGATGACGGCGCTCTGCTCACGAAGGAGATCGAACAAGTCATCACTCTTGTCGATGATCCGCCGATTCTCGATGCCTCCCAGATCCTTGAGGTCCTTGATCTCGGGTAGCTGGGCGTGCATCCCCTTCTTTTCCAGGACTTTCATCTTTTTCATGAGTAATTCTGCCTTGCGGGAGGCATCCTGTAAAATCTCACGCCGAATTGCCTTCGCTTGCTCGTACAGCTCGACCTCCTGTTCTTCAAGCTTTTGGAAGTCCACGGACTCAGGCTGGGTTAGGGTCTCGTTGACTTTGATCTGATAGCAGGCTGTCGCAGCAAAGAACGTACATACGTGCTGCAGCTCCAACGCTGTTCGCAGTGCGGTACGGAGATTGCCAAGAAGCGGTGTCGATTCGTTCGATGACTCCTCATCATCGGTGGCAGACTCTTCTTCAGGCTTGCTCTGGTCGGACCTCGCATTCTCCAATCGTTGACGTGCTTCTTTGACCATCGTGCTGCTCTTCTCCATGGCCGATCTGTAGATCTCAAGCGCTTTCAGACTGCGTTGTTCGTCTTCTCGGTTGTTGCCTAGAACGTGGGCTCGCTGAAGCTGAGTTTGTACCGCAGCACGCTCGTCGATTCTCGTAGCTGTCTCGTTTTGATCAATCATGACTTCAAGTACTTCTGCCACAGTACGCAGCGGGGCTTGGCCCTGGCCACGTCCAAGTGCTTTCCTGTTCCTTCCGCCGACTTGTGGATGCAAGCATGTCTGCCTCATCCGAACGAGCCATCTGCGCATTGCTTCTACTGTGCCGGGATTCTCAGGATCCCAATGCCCGTGTTTCGGAGAACCGTCAGTCTTCAACTCCAGCTCCTCGCACATCTCATTGAAGATGTTGTCATAGTGCTGGTGTTCCACGGCTGTGAAAGGCATCGTTATGACAACACGTTTCTGTGCAGGCAGATGTAGCTCGTCTCGAATCTGACTCTTGGTGTGCCTCAAAGCTATGTTGCCGAATATTCTGCGGAAGACGTGCCTATGGTTCATGACAATGTGACTCCACAATCGAACATCTTCGTCAAGAGGCTTGAATCGCAGGAAAATGAGTAAGCCGTGCAGGTCGCCCACGTCTTTGCGCAATGGCGTACCTGACACTGCCCATGAATGTACTCGAGGTATCCGGCACGCGACTCGTGCTGCCGCAGTGACGCTAGTCTCAATCATCTGAGCCTCATCCATGACAGCGCGCCAGAACTGCACTTGAACGAGAGGACTGCGCTTGCGGTCAAACTTGCGTTCCCTTCGCATGTTGCGGGAAGGCGGATCCTCAGCAAAGTGGACCTCGCGAGCCAGAACTTGGTACGTCGTCAAGATCACGTCGTAGTTGTTCGTCAAATCCTCGAGTGTCTGCTTTTCGTCAAATTTCTTTGTTGGCGGTGGAATTCCCTCGTAGTGCATCACTTTCAGGCTAGGCGCATGCTTTTGGAGTTCTGATCGCCATTGGGGGAGAATGGAGGTTGGTGTCACGATCAACGTTGCCTTGGATGGCAGCACATCTGTGCCAGATGGTATATCGAAAAGGCTTCCACCTACCTGCTGAGTTCGACGATGGAGTGAGATCAGTGCCATGAGTTCCACTGTCTTTCCGAGGCCCATCTCTTCGGCAAGAAGTCCTCCAGACATGCGATACGAGCTCGACTCGGGTTTGTGCCGTGAAATTGCTGCTTGTAGGTGATTGACGTAGCAAATATTGCCGTCTGCATCACGCGCCTCTTGATATTGGATCGTATCGGAATTTTTGAGGTCTGATTCGGGGATAACCGCGGTATGTCCATCCTCAAACCTCACACCCTCACGCTGAAGCATCCATGTTACTGCCCTCTCCTGGAATGGGTACAGCTGACTTTCCAGGACATCTCCCAGGTCACACGGCTGTTTCTTCTCGGGGACATGAACGCTGTCATAGAAATCCTGAGGAGTCCACGCCTGGTTGTGTTCTGTCTCATTCCTTGAGCTGTCTGGAAAGAAACGAGCCTTCAGCTCGTAATCCGGGTATACGCGAGCTTTCCCAACAGGCACACCAGCTGGGAAAGCGGATGCACCATCCCTCCAAGCTATTGAAGCCTCCAGCCTGACCACGTTGTACAGTTCTCCCATCGAACGTTTTAACAGACATCGAGTAATTGAGGCAGGGTGATCGTTTGTGGGTTTTCCATCGACAGAGGCCTTTTGTCGATCTGGCAACGCGACCATTCGGAGATTCTCTAGAACGTTTGGTGGCACATGGCTCAAGTCAGCCTTGAGTACGGCGCCTTCGTGGGTCGGGTGGGCAAGTTGGATCTGAACGCCCAGATCATCGTCGGTGATACCGTGCAGAATGACTGGGATACCATCTGATTCTCCGAAATCTACATCTCGATCAATCGTTTCAGGTTTCGGTAGCTTTGCAGCAAGTGTCTCCGGGAAGTGAATGTCAACCGTTACTCGAGCCAGAGGAATGGTGGCAGTCGTCGTCGGAGCGATCACAGGTTGAACTCGTGGCTTACTGGACCGTGCAGTCTTTGCACGCTTCTTTGGCGGTTGCTCACTCTTGATGTCGTCTTCGGCCGTCTGCATGTGGTGTGCGCCACGCTCAAGGAACCAGCGCATAGGTGTAAAGCCGCCAGCCTCTACAAGAATAGACGTCTCATCGTGTGAGAGCACTTGCATCGACACGGCATTAGCCACTGCATGGGAATTGACTGGGGCCATGATGCAGATGGCGCCCAGCCCCCTGACTGGATGGAAAGGAAAGTGGTTGTGGAAGGTCAAAAGTTGGGTTTGGCTTGCGACTTGCGCCTCGATGATGAAAGCACCTCGGCGATAGATAAGGCGATAAGGCTGAGTTGCGGTAACGGGAGAGGCGGCAGGCGCGACCCGCACGGCTCCACCTCACTTCCACTCGTGGCATTCGGATCAGGAGCCCGTGACGATGATATAAGGGTAGCTTGAGTGGTGAAGTACATCATCGACTCGTGAGTGTTGACGTACATGCGATTGATACAATGCGATCCGGGTGTGTTGGTGATTTACGTGGCATTGTCGCTCACAGCACGCATTTGCCGGGCTGAGCGCTTGCAAGGCTGCAACTTTGAATTCTTACAGGGAGGCGTGACAAAAGTACCTTAATTGGATGCTTAATCATAGAATAGCGACGGGCTAGCTTTTGAACCTCACTAGACAAATCAATTTTGCAAACATCTCGCGCCAGTACACGCAGGCATGGCCCAAACCACGATACCCGAGGACGCTCCTCGTCTCGACAAGGTATTCCCAGCTTCCAACACCAGTTAACCAAACCTATGGCTGATCACACATCAGGCACGCCACGTGAAATACTGGCTAAGATGTCTCAAAACACTCCTCCCGAGCATGTACACATCCAACGACTCCAACCGCATGTACCTCGCCTACTTCATCCTCTCCGCTTGCGACCTCCTCGACATCATCACTACGTCGACCACCTCCGCCGAGAGGCAAGACTGGATCGACTGGATATACCACTGCCAACACCCAAATGGCGGCTTCCGCATGTGGCCTGGCACGGATTTTGGCGAGCGAGCGAGTACCGATAATGCCAAATGGGATCCGGCCAACATTAACGCCACGTATTTCGCTTTGACTTCATTACTGATTTTGGGAGACGAACTCAAACGTGTCAACCGGAAACACACGCTTCGCTGGGTCCACGCTATGCAGAGAGATGACGGCTCCTTTGGCGAAACGCTCGTAAATGGCAAACAGGAGGGTGGTCGTGACCCTCGGCTGGGTTATTGTGCTACTGGTGTGAGATATATTCTGCGAGGCGGCACTGCACCAGGTCCACTCAACATCGGTGGCGAGACGGTCGACGACATTGACTTTGACAAGTATATCCAGTGTATCCGGCATTCCGAGGTACGTTCAGTATGACCTTTTCATGACGACCTTCTCACGCATGCTGACATTGACTCCAAGAGCTTCGACGGCGGTATCGCTGATGCGCCCTTCCACGAACCACAAGCCGGCTACACGTTCTGCTCGCTTGGTTCCCTCGCTTTCCTCTCTCGTCTCGAACCTGGGGATGTCGCCCAAGCACGCCCTGGTCACGGCCCTTCGTCTCCTCCGGATGTTGTTCGATGGCTTCTATCCCTCCAAACAACCTTCATAGACCCCGACACACCTCCAACAACAGATCTCAGCATCCCACTACCGGCCCCGACTGACCTCTCCGACGACGACGACGAAGAACTTGAAAACGAAGCCGTACCTACCAGCAAAACCCAGCAACAACCCCAAAAAGACCCCCAACCCCCAAACCCCTCAACAACCCTCCACCAATCCCCCGACAAATCCACAATGTGGTCCCCGGGCACCTCCCTCAACACCACCCTCCTAACCTCCACCTCCTCCCCAATCCCCACCCCTCACTCCGGCATATGCGGCCGCCCCTCCAAACCCGCCGACACCTGCTACGCCTTCTGGGCCGGCGCCTCCCTTTCCCTCCTCTCCGCCTCACACTTGTCTTCCACGCCCGCCCTGCGCCACTACCTGCTCGCGCTGACGCAGCACCCGATCATGGGCGGTTTCAGCAAGTTCCCCGGCGACAAGTGGGCGGATTTGTACCACAGCTATCTTGGCCTCGCGGCGCTGAGTTTGGTGTCGACGGAGGAGGAGAGGGAGGGGGATGGGGTGAAGGGGTTGGATGCGGGGATGTGTGTTTCGGGGGATGTTAGGAGGAGACTGGAGGGGGGTGTTTGGGAGAGGTTTGAGGAGGAGTGAGGGCCATGTGAGGCCTTGGGCTACCTTTTGAGTGAGGATGTCAGAGTCTAGGAATTGGCGATTGTTCTCCACCTCAATCCTGACGATTGGAAAAGCTACCATGTGTGGATACATGCATATCTAGTGTCAAGAGTCAAACATGTACACACGCCTGAAGACCTTCGAACAAGAGACATGACATGTTTGTAGAGCTGGTAGTGCACAAACACAAAAATCGAGCAAAGACGAAAATGCATACAATATACACAGACCGAAAAGTACGAAACCCCATTACCATCTAATCTATCGACGTGACTTCCTTCTCCTAGCATCACTAGCCTTGGTTGACGTCTTGCCAACCGTGTACCCGCTGCCCTTCGCATCAGCCCGGACGTCAACTTGCACGCCCTGGTCGTCGCTGCTGCTGCCACTGCCAGTGCTGGCCGAATCAACTTCATGACTCAGACCGCTGCCTTTGCGATTTGTGACAGCAGGGTCAGAGTAATGCATTGGTGGTGCGCCGGGTCGTGCTGCCAGTGGCGAAGAGCCAGGTGGGACTCTACGTAAAGCGGAGTAGTTGATATCAGGACTGCCACTTCCGCCTAAGCTGCGCCGACCTTGCGCTGCAGGCATGGGCGGGCCAGCGTAGTCGTCTGGCATTCGATACTGCGCGCTCGAACCTGCGCGTGATCGGCCGGTGGGTTGTAGTGGTGAGGCAGCTGCAGCAGCGTGCGCATACCAGTCAACCTCATCCTGGAAGGAGCGGTTTGAGCTGGAGGAGCCAGGCCGCATACCACCGGATGGCGGATAGAAGCGTGGCGAGTACTGCGAGTACGCGGCCTCGGGAGGCGTAGAGCCACGGCGGTTGTGTTTCGAAGTTGAGCGTGAGCGGTCCCGAGTGCTTTGTGCGCGCGAGAGCTCAGGGCTAGGAGGAGGGTAATAAGGCATCGGAGCGTACATCGGCATTGGCATCGGCATCGGCATACCATTCGGACCAGCAAGTACGTAGCCTGGTGGCGGTACAGCTGGCGAGAATGGTGGAGCCTGGTCCGAAGAAACAGAATTCTTCCTGCTTGATTTCGATTTCGACTTCGCTGGCGATGAGGAACCGAAGAGGCTGCTGCTCTTCTTCTTCCCCTTCTGGCTTGTCAAGCTGACGGAGCTGTTGTTCCGGGCACTCGTCTTTCCTTTGCTTGTCTTGACCGGAGTTGCAGGAGGCGAAGCAATTTGCAGAGGCGGTGGCTGTACGGGCGCCGGCTGCTGGACTCCTCTCCTGCGCTCGAGCGCCTCCATTTCTTCCACCGACAAGTTGATGTTCGTCTGGCCTTGGGCTCTGGCTCTTGCAATTCGCTCGTAAGCGGACTGTGCCAATGCTTCGTCTCTTCCATTGTATGCTGCGGCACCTCGATAGTAGCCGTCGTCTTCTGAATCTCCCTCCCCATAATAAGCATTAGGATAACTCTCTCGTCGATGCTGACCCAAGTCGTGTCCGGTAAAGTACAGTTCGTCACCAGCGTAACCGCGTTGACGAGGATCTCGATAGGCGTAACCATTGGGATCCAAGTATACACCTTGTCCATCATCTTCATCACTCCCCATTTCCTCTAAACGCTCGCCGTATTGACGAGCAGGCTCACGAAGGTCCCAATCCTGCGGCCTCAGCGATCTACGCCCACCGCTACCAGGGAGCACTCCGGGTGGTCTTCCCGTATCATAGGGCGAAGAGGGCGCGGCCGACCACCTGTGGAGATTGTTAGGATGGAAATGTGGATTTGAGATTTTGCAAGACACTGACCTAGACCGCTTCCTCAGAGAAAGATGCTGCTACATCTTTGTCCATAAGCGCAGCATGTCCAATAATGCTAACGCCAGATGCGCCAATCAGCCACAAGACAGTGCTGATGGGCGACGCCCAGATACCAAGGGGAACTGCAATAACCAAAAGACCAGTGTAGAGCTGCGAAGAAGTTGCGCGGGCAAATCCAACATCGAGGTCGGCGCCTTGGAGCTTGCCAATGCCGAACATGCCGCCGACTACGAATACAATGACGAAGAGCAAGAGCAAGTTTGTGAGCAGGCTGTAAATGCTGAGCATGACGAAGACGACGGCATAGTTGCTGCTGAAGTAGGACAGGTTGTAGTTGACACGAGTCTGGACCTCGCCAAAGTTCTGCGGCTTCGACAGGCGCTTGAGGTCGAAGAATTCGCTGATGGGCTTGAGGTTGGCGAAGCGGCTGCCGAGTCCTTGGGAGCGAACACTCTCAAAGCGGCTGCCTAGGTTGAGGCGGCTGGTGAGAGCCTCGTAGGGGATGTTCATGCGGGCCATGACGGGCGATAGTGGAAGTGAGCGAGCGTGAGCGCGTGTTTATAGAGCAAGAGCTGAGAGCTACACTGGCAAAGGGGTCAGTATAGTCTTTGCGATAGGTTTCGGGTTGGGTTTCACGTGCTAGGGCGATCACCACTCGCTTCCGCAAGCAGCAGCCCGCCCTCCCATCTCCTGCACAAGCGGGTGGGGGAAAGATATCAGCAGTGAGTGGCGGATACGTACATTGGCTGGCAGTGGCGAACGAGAGTTCGATAGGTGCAGCGAAGTATAGGCTTGATGGTGGTGTCCAAAAAGTGTTGTTTAGGGGAAATGGTTGTAGTGGTAGTAATGGGCGCTGACGCGAAATCGTGTCCAAAGCAGACGGGAATGCTCGAGGCAGCTGGGCAGGGATGCGAGCGTTTGGCCTAGGGCTCCTTCCGGCTAGTGTGTCAGCCTTATCCGCCGTGCCTTGCCGGGTGAGATGGCCTTGGGCGTCGTCGTCTATCCTTGGTGCATCATCTTGGGCGTGATGCTGCTGCTGGCGAAGAAAACAGCGAGGCGGTATGGCAAGAGAAGAAGAAGAAAAGCAGGCAAGGCAAGCTCGGCGGCATTCTCATACTAGTAGCAGCAATAGCTTGGTGAGGTAATATCTGGCGGTGCGGGCGAGACAGCACTACCCAGCGACACGCTCTGCGTCTGCTGCATGCACGGGGCAGCGGTGGTGTCTTATTCGTCTTATTACAACGAAACATCAGCGAAGCCTCTCCACTGTCTCACGTTTTAGCGTGGTCGGCGTGTCGAGGCGTGCCACCAGAGCACATCAACGCCCGCGAGTGCAAGCGCCCGCTGCTGGAAGCTCTTAGCTCGCTCCCTGCAGCCGGCCTGCCCCTACTCGCTGGCCCGCCGCTTGCAGACTGGCCAGCGTGGAATTTCCCTGGAGAGCCAGCCAGCAGCACAGCACAGCACAGCACAGCCAACGCTCCCCTGACGACAACTGCACTGGACTCGACAGCGCCCACGTCAGTCCTACCCAACGCCAGTCGCCCACCATGCACTTCTTCTTCAGGGCTGCCCTGCTGCTGGCATGTCTGACTGCATTCGTCGCCGCCTGGTCCAAGGAAGACCATGAGATCTTCCGCCTCAAGGACGAGGTCCAGGCCGCCGAGGGAGCCAATGTCACCTTCTACGACTTCGCCGGCGTCAAGCCGGGTGCCAGCAACGATGAGATCACAAAGGCCTACCGCAAGCTCTCGCGCTCTCTGCACCCCGACAAGGCTCGCAGCAATTGGCTCGCCACCTACGGCGCGCCCAAGCCAACGCACACCAAGACCGGTGCAAAGCCCACCACCCACGTCCACAAGAACAAGAAGCCCTCCAAGAGCGAGATCGACAAGTTCACCAAGAAGGCCTCTGCCCGCTTCGAGCGCCTCAGCTTGGTCGTCAACGTCCTGCGTGGTCCCGAGAGAAAACGTTACGATCACTTCCTGTACAATGGCTTCCCCAAGTGGAGAGGCACTGGCTTCTACTACGAGCGCTACCGCCCTGGTCTTGGTTCCGTGATCGTTGGTCTTTTCCTCTTCTTTGGCGGTGCCGTCCACTATGTCACCCTTTACATGAACTACCGCAACCACCGCGAGTACGTCGAGCGCTTCATCGAGCGCGCCAGGCGCACCGCATGGGGAGACAGCATGGCGTCCATCCCTGGTATTGATGCTGGCCAGTCCAATGGCTCCACTCCCCGCTCCCAGACTCCCGACAATGAAGAGCAAAGCATGCAATGGAACAGGAAGCAGAAGCGCGCTATGGAGAAGGAGAAGAGGAAGGGTGGAGCCAATGGCGCTGCTAAGAACAACACCAACTCGAGACTCGCCGAGAAGGCCAAGACTGAGGGTGTTAGCACTCCTGTCGAGGCTGAGTTGACCAGCGGTCCTGTCGGTGCAAAGAAGCGCACTGTCGCTGAGAACGGCAAGATTTTGATCGTCGACTCAGTTGGCAACGTATACCTCGAGGAGCAGACCGAGGAAGGTCAAACCCACGAGTTCCTTCTTGACGTGAGTGAACATTCTTCAAGATCTCATGACAACGCACCATACTGACAGTGTATCACAGCCCGCCGAGATTGCCGTCCCCGGCTTCAAGGATACCTTCGTCTACCGCGGCCCCAAGTTCCTCTACAACAAGTCTATCGGCCGTTTCTTCAACGCCCAGACTCCCGACCACGCTGTCTGGGAAGCCAACGGCGAGCCCCTCGATGACATTCCTGAAATCTCGACCGAGCCCTCCCTCTCCTCTGCCACTTCGGCCAACGCCCAGAGCGAGTCTCGCAGGCGCAAGCTCAAGAGATGAGAAAGCATCATCGGTATTCACAAAAGTTTGTCGGGCATTTGATTGGAGTAGAGAAATAAAAAGCATGCAAACGGGGGAAAATCCTGTCTGTACGATGTGGCTTCTGGGAGGTCGAGCATAGTTTTCTCTCTATAACCTGTAGGAAATCTGTTTGGTATAGAACATTCAAAGACACGGCTTGAAGATTCTTGCTTCACTGATTCGTGCAACTTGTCACCCCGATTTCGAAGTCCAACTGTTGGCCAAACCATACTCTCCCGGATTGCACTGAAGTGTTTTGTGATTTCAAAAGTCGCTCAATGGCTTGAATTTTTTGTTTCCCTTTTCCCAAAGTTCCCAAGTTGTTGTTTCAAGAAAACTCCCGTACGCCCGGCTGCCAAAAATGCATGCAACAACAGAAAGTATCCCTACAGAGACCAGCTCGTCGAACATGTCTCTGTGCCTTGAGCTGGCTCATAGCTTAAGAATGAACTCAATCCATCCCTCCCCTCCCCTATTGACTTCTTCACTCAAAGAATCCGAAAATCAACCTCAGTCCCTCGAAGATCAAGCCGCCGCACACGACGAAGAGGAGCATGTCTGTCAAGAAATCAAATCGTTAGCCAACGTTCCACTCACCAAATCCATTCCTGTGACAGTGTATCCCCAACAGATCCCTCGAACTCCAACTCCATTCCCGAGGATAGACAGGTGAAACTTACACAACCACACTTTGCTCACGGGGCTCTTCTGCGCGCCGGCCTTGCTGGCCTTCTTCTTCTCCATGATACGCTCGACTTCGGTCTGCGGCTTTCCGCGCTTGGCGGCTTCGGATTTGGCGTAGGCCTCGTTTGCGCGGCGTTGTTGGGGGGTTTGGACCTGTTTGGAGGGAGTGTTGTTAGAGTGCGGGTTTTTGTGATTGTTGTAGGGACGGGTTGTAGATTGGATTGGAGAGGGATTTTGAGATGCATTGGAGGAGAGGCGCGTACCATTGTGGCGGTTGTTGGTGTGGTTTGTTGTGTTGTGAGGGATGAGGAGGGGTGCTTGTTCCGGATGGGGACGACGGTTTTGGTTTGCCGCTTGGAGTTGTTGGCGAGGATTTGAATGGGCTGTTCCTTTGAGTCACGGGTGTGAGTCGCAAAGTGGTGCCTGGAGAGTATTGTGGTGTCGTGTTCAGAACGGGAGGCGAGGTGTATGGTTGTCGCGTGTTGACTATACGAGTTTAAAGGTGTCCTCTAGCAAGTACCCTTACCTAACTTTAGATGAACACTCTAAGCTCAGGGTTTCCTTACGGAGCTAAGGACAGTCCGACCGAGGCCAGTGTGATCTGCCGTGTGAATAATCTGGTATGCAGGCGTATAATTCAGCATTGAACACCGCTCTCGCCGATTCGGGTTGCAGATGCCCGCTTGCTGCAAGTCAGAGGCCGCGAAAGTTCGAGATGCTGTGGAAATGTTGACGCCGGCGTGAAGACCGACTGATTATATCATTTTTTGAACAACTTGTACTGGCAACTCTGGGAAAGGACTGGCTGAGATCGTAGTCACTGGAAAATAACATACTTGGAGAGAAACTTGTCTCACGCAATCGGCTCTCAAGGCTACAACAACCCCACCACACAGTCATGGCTCGATACCCAACCTACGACGAATACCGGGACAAGCCCAAAAAGGGCATAACGAAATGTGACGAACTACTCAAACGCACTCCCAAGGACATCCAGCTCCTCGCAACCAAATCACAACTCCTGACAGAGCTCGGCGACACCGCCAAGGCCCAGGCCACCATCGACCAACTGCTCGCCATTCAACCTCCGACTCGCGACTTGCAAGAACTAAGTCTGATCGAAGACGCCGTCGTCGAACACCTGCAAGCGAACTCATTCCCTCAACCTTCCTCAGCAGGACCTGAGGTGGCGAAGATCTGGGAGAATGCGTTCAAAGCCGCCACTTCGATCAACTACAAGCTTGATTTGCAATCTCTTCGATTCACACGTGCGATCTTCGATAACCGGCTGCAGGATGCGCAGCAAGCGCTGATTCAGCTGAAGCTTTTGTCGCCTAAGAATAGGGTGTTCTACATGGCACACGCGGCTGTGACGCAGATGCTGTCCACTGGCAATGAGGATCTTTCGTCGAGGCTGGCGCTTATGCTGGCGAAGAAAGCTGTTAGTGAGAAATTCGACGAAGTCAAGGATCTTGACTGCAGAGTCCCTGGGCAAATCTTTGCGATCCAGGGAAAGAAGGAGGATGTGGAGGGGATCAAAGGTGGTCGCTTTGGTGAGAGCAAGCAAGTGCACGATGCGCTCCGGGAGGTCAAGAAGTCAAATGGCGAGGAGGCTCTTGCTGGTCTCAAGATTGACGATGCCGAATTCGGCACTCCAGAGTGGCTTGATGCTACTATTGCCGAAAGGAAGACGAAGTTCTCCACGCTGTTGAAAGACAGTGACAAGACTGCCTTGTACAACTTCGCAGTAGAAACCACAGAAACATATCGCAAGGCCGTCCAGTCGATCGATCAATTCCGCTACAGGCACGTATGTCAGCTTGTCTTCCTGGCCATATCAGCACTGGTCAAGATCTGGGAGCAGCATAACGAGACCGATGCTCTGCTTCAAGCTGCTTTCATCGGCGAAATGCTGCTTCGCAACAACCAACATATCCACGAAGCCAAGGTCATATTGATACATCTCTACATGCGCCTTGATCTCGCCACACTTGCTCTCAGACATTGGGACTCTCTATCCGTCAAGGAAATCCAACTCGACACAATGGGCCACGTCTTCCTAACACGCCTATCTATCACTCACCCTCACAAAGCTACAACCGCGATGACAACTCGCAGCAACGACCCTCTCACAATCACAACCCAAGCACTAAGCATGTACGTCCGCTGCGAGCAAAAGCTCGCCGAATGCGAAGCCAACGTCCTCAACAACGGCCAAACAGGCATGATCCTCGATCTGCACGAACTCCGCGAGAACCTCCGCCTCAGTCTCAGCCGCCGCATCTTCTCCCTCGAGCAGAGGCGCCTGGCTCGCTTCTTCCGCAGCCCGGCTCTAGACGCGAACGCCGTCCACGTCGAACCTCGCCTGACCGCACACTGGCTTAACAGCAAAGACAACCGCGACTTCGCCGCCGCGTTCAACTACGGCTACAACCCCGAGCGCGCCCTGCACGCCCCCGACGACGCCCAAGCGTACATCCTGCACTCCCTCGTCGCCGACACAGCATGGTGTCTCGCCAACAGCGCCGTGCCTCCCATCAAAGACACCCCAGCTCTCCTCCAAAAACTCTCAGACCTAGAGCCCAGCACCACCTCAACCACCTCCTCCGCCTCCGCCCTCTCCCTCGCAACTCTCAACCTCCTCACGACCCCCACCCCCCAAACCCTCACCTCTCTAAAATCGACTCTCCAAACCCTCCTCCCGACCTTACCCTCCCAACCCCTCAAACAAACCTACCTCGCTCTCGATGCCCTGCGCACCCTCCTCGCAGCTCTCAAGCACATCGAGCAGCAGCACACCAAAGCTCTGCCGAAGACCGAGCTCGACGCTCTGCGCAAGCAAGCCGACGAGGGGATCGCGAAGCTGCAGGCTTATGCGAAGGAGCGGTCGAGGAAAGCTAGTGGGCAGAGCGTGAGAGCTGGGTTTGGTAAGGATTGTGGCGTGTGGTCGATGTTTGATGGCGAGGAAGTGGGGAGCTTTGCTGGGAGGGTTGCGGATGCGGAGGGGCAGGGGTGGGAGGGCGTTGGGAGGGTGAAGTGAAGTGAAGTGAGTTTGTTGAAGATGCGGTATGTTGAAGCATGTCTCGGTTCATGTTAAAATTGTGATGTGGAGAAAGCGAGCATGATGTTTATGGTTGAAACGGATAAGAATTCTTGTACATAGATATTTGGGGGGTATTCCGAATAGGAAGACGCAGGAGGGTATCAATTCAAGTTTCCTGCTCTTGTATACGCCGCGAGGGCCTCGCTGGATTAGTCCTGTCTGCGACCATTTTGCTCTTTTTGCCATTTAGCCTTTCCTGAACGCCTCGCTTGAACGCATAAAATTTGTAAAATCAACAACATCATCTTCGTCACTCGTTGGTTTCTGAGCCATCTTTAGGTGGAGGTGCCTCACTTAATGGCGGAATTGCGATTGTTGAGTCTTTGATGTGGTCACCTTCCTCCTGCTCCGCCTGACTTGGTGGCGTTTCTTCTTCTTTCGCCTGGCTCGCTGGCTCGTCTGTTTGGGCAATTTGTTGTGCATCGGCAAGACCTCTCTCAGCAGCTGCTCGACTGGCCTCATCTCTTCTCCGCTCGATTTCGGCTTCCTCTTTTTTAGCAAGTTCGCGCTCTTCTTCACTAAGGTCGTCCATGGTAGGAACCTCGATCTCTTTGGCGCTTACTTCTTCAAATCCTCCTCCTTGCAGGCTCGATTCCATTGGCGTCTGAGCCGCACTTGTATTGCGACTTCGACTCCCTTTCCCAGACAGACTTCGTGAGCTCATTGTTCGCCGACTGGACACTCTACTTCCAGCTGAAGGACGTTTCCCGCGTTTCGTGGGCGCAATGCTTCCTGTGTTGCCAGAACTCGTTTCCGTTTCAGGTCCAGATTGTGTATTTCGTCGTTCTAGCACCATGGCGAATTCGTCGTCCAATGGAATCGCATCGTCTTCTTCGTCTGATGGGAAGATGTCTCCTCTGCTGCTCAGGCTGTCCATTGTCTCCCGACTGCCAGCCGTACCACTTCTGTTGCGGCCATGCCGTCTCGGCGCCCTGTCTGCGCCTACACTACCTTCGCTCTCCTCCAACAATGCCTCGCCCTCTCCGCGGTCTTTGTGTGATCGCTTCGCACCTGGGTGATCTTGCAAATCCGCAGAGGAAGGCTTATATCGCACTGCGCGCGAGCCGCCGAATAACCTTCCAAAGAACCCAGATCCGCCCAATCCCTCTGTACCCGCCGCTCCTTCGTGAGCGCTCTTCCTCCTGCGATCGCGCGGATAGCTCATGCCTCTCTGCCTCGCCGGCTGCTGCTGCTGCACATCCACCGTCCCATAGCCCGGCGCATCGCCATCGTCGTCGCCCCACCCCAGCAACCCCTCATTCTCATCCTCGTCCCAATCGTCGTAGAAATCAAAGCTAAGCTCCGCCCTCCCGCGCCGGCCCCGTCGCAAGCGATCGCGCTGCTGCAGATGTGGACAGCCGGCTTCGACGCACGTGGTCAAGCAATTCCCGATGGATCCAAAGCACGGGCGGATGTAATGTTGTGTGAAGATATAGACTGAAGATTGTGCGGACTCGTTCGCGGATTCGAGGGTTGCGCTGAGGTCATTGAGGCGGCGCCGGAAGCGCGGGTCGTTGGTGCGATACATTGCGGTGCGTCGTCGTCGTCGGTGGCGGAGAGGGCGACGACGGTTGCGGCGGCGGTGGTGGTGGTGGTGGAGGCGGTGGTGGGGCTAGGCGGCATGCGCGCAGGCGCACGAGCAGGTGAAGTGAAGCTACCAACGTCGATGCAGGTGAGCGGGTGGTGAGATGGGCTGCGAGGGCTGCGATGGGATGCCGGGCGGCCGATGCGCACGCAGGCCGCGCGCTGGGGTAATCGGTCGGGTGTGGAGAGGGAGAAAGCTCGAAAGCTTCTAGTCTGGCCTGGGCTGCCCAGTTGCGAGGAGGCCCGCACTGCACAGCTTGCAGCACAGCTTAGGTCTCTCTCCCTATCTCAGGCGGCATCTCTCTCTCTCGCAGCCCAAGCTAGTCAGCACGTGACGAGCATATGCCGAGCTCGCAAAATAGAGATGGCGGTATCAGAGAATGCATGTGTGTCGCGTGAGACGGATCTCATGGCATGCATAAAGCATTAGCAAGCAAGGGCTGCGGCGCGCGGATAGATGTAGACTATACATATATGCAGGTATCTATAGAACAGCCGGCGGAAGCGGGCGTCCAGAGCGAAAAACAGCCCAAGGCCTAGCCCTGTCAAGGCCGCGAGCCCGTTCTAGATCTCTCGCGACAGACACACCAGCACCTCAGCTACTACTACTATCCACTCAACACTGCCACCAGGTCGACTTCTTGCGATCACGATCCTGAGTCGCTTGGGCGCCTTCCCGCTCCACCGCAGGCAGAGGCGTCTTCTTGTTTTCTTCCAATTTCTTCACCAACCTTTCCTGCCGAACGTCCACAACGGCTAATAGAACCAGCCCTACACCTTCACACCCTGCTCATTCGCCACCGCCACCGTCTACACGGCTATCAGAAATACCAACAATCCAAGATGCATTACGGTAAGTGTCGAGAACAATCTTGAATGTCTCTGTCCACTCTCCTAGTAGTGCTAGCTTGGAAGCCGTCCTCGCGCCGATCGTCTGGACCTGCCGCACCACATCCCCACCAATAACACAAATATACATTTGCTGATATTGCTGATGCAGTCCGCTTCCTCCGCCCTCCCAAGGTGCACGTCGACAAAAGCAGCATTCAGCTTAAAGCGACAATTACCGTCACCACCGACCTGGGCGAGACCTTCTACCCAGATGACGCCGAACTGATCGCTACAATCCGTGAGACCGCCAACGATGGCGAAGTATATGCCCGCAGAAAGCTAAAGTGGCCTGCAAACGCTCGGTCATTACCAGTTGTCTTTGATCTGTCTCGCACCGACATCGACTGGCCGGCGTGTCTGCACATCGGCATCAAGACATCCGTCTTCAAGGGCCATGGCTTCCTGCCGCCTATCGTAGATGCATGGAGTGGTGAGCTCGACCCTACCAAGGGCAAACTTGACAGTGGCTGGCGTGTCGAGCGTCGTTTTATCCCTTTGAGTGAACGACCAGTTGCTCTGATTGAGGATGCCGGCGACAGCATCGCTCGCCACCTATGGGATGGCAGCCAGGCTCTTGCCCAGATTATCGACGACACCATCTCTATGGAGACCGCCATCACGCCGCTTCCTCTCCTTGAATATGTCCTAGTCTCTGCGACATATCGTCGCCTCAACGCCATCGAACTTGGCTGCGGATGCGGTACTGTCGGCATTGCTCTCGCCCAGAGCATTCCTGACTGCGATGTTCTTCTTACCGACCTTCCCGAAGTCGACTCACTTGTCGCCGCCAATATTGCCCGCCTAAATCCGGCCATCAACTCAAAAGTCTCCTTCCATGCCCTCGACTGGGAAGCACCTCTTCCCAAAGCCGTACATGCACGCAACCACGATCTGATCATCGTCTCCGAATGCACCTACAACACCGACACCCTTCAACCACTGGTCGACACTCTCAAAGCGCTAGTCACCCGCAGTCCCAAAGCGGTCATCGTCGTCTCCACCAAGACCCGCCATGATAGCGAAGCTGTCTTCTTCGACCTCATGAAAGCAGCCGAATTCACCCAAGACGGCAGCATGCGCATGCCCCTCCCCGGCGTCCCAGGCTCAGGCTACGCCGACTACGCCACCGACGTCGGCATTCACGTCTTCCACGGCCGAAACCACAGACTCAGCCTCAGCCCAAGAGGCAGCGACCAAGAGGTCCCCAAAGCCAAAGCGGCAATTGCCGCCAAGAACGCTGCTGCTGAAAAGGTGCGAACGGCCAGTAAGGCTTCAGAGGCCGGCGCAGACAACGACAAGCACGGTATGACTTCTTGAAGATCCGATCAAGGATCACTATTATTTTCCACTAGTGTGGTTGCATGGTTCTTTGTTTTCTGATTTTTATGGCTTGCCTTTTGCATTCAGCAGATACCAAACGCATGAGACGAGAGTGAACGAAAACGGCGAATTATGGAGCTATTGGAGTGCTTCCTTTTGAAAAGCAGTTTTGAATAAGGCATGACGGGTTTTCCGATGGTTGGAGTTCGGGTGTTGTTTTTGCACGAGAGTTTGGTTCGGAGGTTGGTGGGCTATGATGGACCAGTGGCTCTTTGGGGTGCCTTACCCCGAGGAGGTATGAGGATAATCGGTGGGATCCAACGAAGTATTCAAACGGATTTCTGTAGCCATATGGTAAAGCTTTTGCGAATGTCCTGGACTGATTCCCGCTGGTCACACGTTCAGCAGTTCTTCACGGGATGGTGTGTGACTTCTCTACAGCGGACCGGGAGACTGGGGCATCCTGCACGATCTCGAAATAAGTTGGCGGCAGAGGTTCATATTTCGATGGCTACATGTAATTGTAAAGTTGTCAGAAGTGGTATGAATGTGGTTCAGAATCAAACCACAAACATCATCCCTGGAACTTGATCAGGATCTGATGCACGGTGATCACGAATATCGCACCATTGATTTTGGTAAAACCTCATAATCTTTTCAAAGCTCATATGGTGATGTATATCGTCTGAATACATGTAGGTGGATCAGAATGCGCATGTACAACACATACATACATGTATATGCAGTAATGGTCGCCCGAGTAGGGTTGTTAGGGTTATATAATTTGGCGACAATCACATGTGCCTCGGCCCGGACAACCACCAAAAGCCGAGTGTCATCTCGACCGGGCCTCCGGTCTCGCGTCTCAAGAGAGACCATTGAAACACCACTCACAATAACCAATTCAATCCTTTGCAACACACCAATTCACGAACGGAAGCCACCATACACATACAAAATGGCTTCCACCACCCGCAAACCCCCCGCCTCCACACAAGCAGAAGTCGCCCTCCTCCCCGGCCTCAAAAACTGCCTGCTCAACCTCCCGGCGTCGCTCGTCAACGTGCTGCTGAACTCCAACGCCGTCGTGCAGAATGTCGTCGTCGAGCTGAGTTTCAGGCAAGCGGCCGGCAGCGATGGAAAGCCGGGCAAGCAGTCTTCTGTGTTTTTGGGGTGGACGGGCATGCGTTCGCAGACGCGTAGAGCGGGGCCTAGGCAGGAGCAGGAGGTCCCTGGTGTGGAGGTCGATGGGACGTTTGGGCGGTTGTTGGGGTTGAGGGAGGGGATGAAGGTGAGGATCTTGTTTTTAACTTTGTTTTGGAGTTGTTGTGATTTGTTGATTTTTGTGGCGATGTGGCTAATTGGATGGATCTGGTAGGTTGCTGTATCGTTACATGTTGATCCGCCGCTTGCACATACGGTTAATATTGAGCCGTTGACGCCGACTGATTGGGAGAGTATGTTTGATTCATCAATGCCAGTATTGGGGATGTTTTCACTGATCCATCACAGTTATCGAACTACACGCCCGATTCCTGGAAATGAACTTCATATCACAAGTGCGAGCGCTACCTAATCCTGTCGCTGGACAGTCACATCCCATCACGCTGCATCTATCGCCAACGTCGACTGCCAGCATTATTGTCACATCATTATCACCTGGTGCGCCAGCTACACAGCCGTTCGCCAAACTTGCGCCTGATGCGGAGGTTATTGTTGCACCGAAGACACGACAGGCGGCCAGACCATCGAGTTCGCGTGATAGCAGGAGTGTCACTAGCCGACGTAGTGTGAGAAGCGAGAAGCATCGCAGCGCACAGGACGAGGAGAAGGCTCGTCCACCTCTGTTTTTGCGAGGTCTGACCAGAGCCCTGAAGAATGAGTGGCTGGAGTCTGAAGGCGCTGATCGCGAGGGCGACGAGAGCTTTAATGACGATGGTCTGAAGGTTTGGCTCGATCAGGAACTTCTCCTGGGCAAGACATTGAGAGGCGTCAGCTGGGTTTCGGTATCAGTCGTGAAGCCTGCTGGACTCCAAGAAGCTCAAGATCCGCAAAGTCAACCTACACCGGATCAGCTACCGGCATCAAAAGTGGTTGCGAAACTATGCACATGGGAGGACGCTCCGGATTCGCAACACGTGGTGCTATCCAGCCTTCTTTGCGACGTGCTGTCTGCCACCGGATTGGTTGGCGGTATTGTACGCATCGATCCAGCGCCAGCATCATTACCCAAAACAGCGTCAGCTCTCAAAGAACCGTCTCAGCAAGCGAGCAAGGATGCCATTGTCAAACGCCTAAAAGTCACTCCATACGCCTCGATTGAGAAAGCGGCAGGTTTCAAGTTTGGTGGCGAGTCGAAAGCAGAGAAGGAACAGGCTGTTCAGAAAATCACCTCTCTCTTTGGCAAAATACTGCTCTCAGGGCCACTCACAGATGGCATGCTTCTTCCAGCAACACCAGAGTGGCCAGGTGGCGTACTTGACTTCGAGCCACCTCCTCCTGGCGACCCCTCAAAGCCTAGAACCAATTGGTTGAACGGCGCAGATCGGAAGCTTGAGATTACCGTGCAGCCAGAAAGTGCACCGCCGAAGTTCCCTAAAGCCCCAGGCGAGCCACTATCAGAAGAAGTGCCTACCATGGTTGCGGTACAAACACCACTCGACAAGACTCGCGCGAGCTTACTGAATCTGTCCTCTGTCCTACTGACCGGCGGTCTTGGATCTGGTAAGACATCAGCGGCGCAATTACTAGCACACGACATGCGGAACCAGTATCTCTTCAATGTGACCTATGTTCCATGTCGATCACTCGTATCGGAAGAGACACGAGTCAAGACCATAAAGGACAACCTTCAACGAGCATTTGCTTCGGCCGCATGGGGTGCTCGCTTGGGCGGACGTGCTGTTGTCATCCTGGACGATCTAGATCGCCTTTGCCCTATCGAGACAGAACTGCAGGTAGATGCCAACGGCAGAAGCAGGCAGGTCAGCGAGCTGCTATGCTCAGTTGTTCGGGAGTTCTGTAACAGCGACACTGGGGTGGTGCTACTAGCGACAGCCCAAAGCAAAGAAGCTTTACACAACTACATCATTGGCAGCCACATGGTCCGAGACATTATTGCCTTGAAGGCACCAGATAAGGATGGCAGGCGACAGGTTCTCGATCTGCTTATCAAGGAGAGCAACGCTGCCATGAACCAGGATCAGCAACCATACACAAGCAATGGAGATTCTTCTCACGAGTGGATGGAGGAATCTCACACTCCAGCAGATGAGATGCATGATGGTCCGGTGCTCGAGGAGGACGACGACATCGGAGTCGACACTCTCGACCTCGCTGGCCAAACAGATGGCTACATGCCTGGAGACCTGGCGACCCTTGTGAAGAGAACAAGAGGAGAAGCGCTTATCCGCGCTGTCGGAGAAGACTCACCAGACTCTTCCGTGGCGCTCACAGCAGACGACTTCGCTGCCGCATTGAAAGGTTTCACCCCGGCGTCTCTACGTGGCGTGACTTTGCAAGCATCTACTACAACATTCTCAGCCATCGGTGGCTTGACACAGACGCGCAAGACTTTGCTCGAAACTCTACAGTACCCGACTACCTACGCGCCACTCTTTGCTAAATGCCCACTTCGACTGCGGTCTGGTCTCTTGTTGTACGGCTACCCTGGTTGCGGAAAGACTCTGCTGGCTTCTGCCGTCGCTGGAGAGTGCGGACTCAATTTCATCTCTGTCAAAGGACCAGAGATCTTGAATAAGTACATTGGTGCTTCTGAGAAGAGTGTACGTGATCTGTTCGAGCGCGCAGAGGCAGCCAAGCCTTGCGTGCTGTTCTTCGATGAATTCGACTCGATCGCACCGAAGCGTGGACACGACAGCACTGGTGTGACTGACAGAGTCGTGAACATGCTTCTTACCATGATGGACGGTGCGGAAGGACTCAGCGGAGTGTATGTGCTCGCTGCCACCAGCAGACCTGACCTGATCGATCCTGCACTACTTCGACCTGGTCGCTTGGACAAGAGTCTGATTTGTGATATGCCCGACGAGGAAGACCGTCTTGATATTCTGCGCGCTGTGAGCGAGAAGCTGAAGCTTGATGAACACGTGATGCGGGCAGATGGCGCTTCTACATTGCGTGAAGTTGCCCAACGGACACAAGGCTACTCCGGAGCCGACTTGCAGGCAGTCATCTACAACGCTCATCTCGAAGCAATTCACGACATCCTGGGCCCAAGCGATATCACAACAGCCGAACCCGACAACACCGATGCCGAGCGTCAACGAAAGACCAAACACCAAGACTTCACATACTTCCGCATGGGCGAGACAGACCGAAGCAACCAACAGCTCTCTGCCATCGCCGCCGAAAGAGCCAATATCGCAACGAAGCTCGCAGCAATGCAGCTCGCTCGCCGCAAAGCCAAGGAAGAGCGTCGCGCCTCGCAGAACAGACCTTCATCGTCTGCAGGTCAAAATGGACCGATGAACGGCGCAGACGCTACTGAAAGCGCAGAACCCATCATTCGCTGGCACCATCTGGTGAAGAGTCTCGAGACTACACGTGCATCTCTAAGCGCGCAGGAGCACCGCCGTTTGTCGAACATCTACCGCGAGTTCACTGTTGGCCGCAATGGCGAGATGTCAGATGGGCAGGGGAGCAACGAGATCGGAGGCCGGACGAGCTTGATGTAAAATCATACCCATCCACCAAATCTAAAAAATGAATTCAATCGACCCAATTGTCTTTCCCCAAACATCGAGTGTTCAAATGCATTTATTCATTATCGTTCAGAATATACAAGAAAAGGTATCATATCCCCATCGTCCATCCCCATCTTTAGATCCGACGCGAAAGCACTCTACTTCATGTTCGCACCAGTTCCATCGGGCTTAGAAGACACAGGCTCGCCCTTGATGCCCTGGGTACCGGGGTTGTTATCTTGGGGCTGCTGGCCGACGCTGGTGGAGCCAGAGTCTGATGCGACGGGGGCCTCGCCGGGGCGGTGGCCCTCGGTGTGGCCGGCGGCGTTGTCGGCGCCGAGGCCCTGCTTCTCGGCCTGCTGCTTCTGGAACTTCTCGCTGGCACCGGAGCCGCCGCTGGGGGGAGTGTTAGTACGAATGTTTATTGTGGAAGGATGTTGATGGGACGTACGGAGTCTTGGTGAAGGAAGGCATTATTTGTGTTTGTGTTGGTGGAACTCGGTTGGTTGGTTGATTTGTTGATAGAATTTATTGGTGAGGTGATTTGCTTGTGGTGAATGTATGTTTCTATCTATTTTGAACTGCTAGACAATATATATCTCTCCAGATCACCTGTGGAGGGGCAAATAATGTTCGTTGAGATCGACAGGCACCCCACCGTTGCATGTGAATGATGCGCTGTGAACGTCACAAAGTCTCGTGACGTCTACGACTATCAGGGCCGCGACATTTCGCCGAGTTCATCTTTTTCGATGAGATGACATACCAGCGACCAACGGATGATAATTGTCGATGCACATTGATCGGGCCTCTTCTGGGAATGCATTGGTACGATGACTCGGACGATCGATGGATTCAGTCAGTGCTGCCATGTTTCTTCTTCTTCTTTTTCGAGTCTGAGGCTGAGTGTGGAACGAATGTGTCAGCAAAACATGTCACATTAACATACAGCTCATTAATTCGCAGTTCTCCTGGATGGGAGATGCACTCGATGACGCTCGCCAGCCATTAAAGATACGAAGCGGTGAGCGTACTCATCACGACCAGCGCGACGAGAAGCTTAGCACCGACACTCCTTCGTTCAGACCCAGACTCACCATCTTTTCCCTCGTCTTCGTCTCCTGCGGAAGAGTCGCTCACACCAGGCTCGCCATCCGCACCTTGTCCTGACTTGCCGACATTACCACCAAACTCTCCGATCACGTTTCCTGCAGGACTGTACTCGCAGAACAACAACCATCCTTTATCGTCGCAATCAGCCGCCCCGCAGCCAACCGTTGTGGTGCTCTTCCAGACCAGCTGGGTGAAGTGTCCTGTCTCCGAAGAGAACTTGCGTTTATCATAATCGTACTTGCTCTCTTCGTTGGCCCAGCTGTCGATGGCCAAGGCTGGCGATACATAGCCTTGTGCTAGGTTTTCGCCGTATGAGCCTCCCTGGCGAATGTATTAGTTGAAGGGACGAAGTAAGTTTCACTGAATTTAACTTACAGAATGCGAAAACTTGCAGTCATCGGCGTGATCTTGCGCATACGAAGCCAGCGTCTTGTTCCACTTCAACGCATCCGCTTGGTGCTGACCGCGATAGAGATTCGTGCTGTTGAGAACCGCATCTCGAAATCCTTTGCCTTCCCAGGCCATGGCTTCACCGACAGGAGCGGATGCCGAAGCGGTGGGCTCAGCAGATTGTGTCGAGCCAACGATAGTCGTAACACCGAGAGTAGAACCAGTCACCGTGTCGGAAGTCGTATATGTAACAACCTCGGCGTCGCTGCTGGTGACAACGACCCACGCAGTGGCAATTACAGTTGTGCTTGTGGTAGAGGTCGTCAGGGTCGGCTCCTCCTCTGCCACGACGAGGAGCGAAGTGTGCATTAATACCACCACATATACCGCCAGGGCACGCAGGGTGATGTAATGGCAATGCATCTTATAAGCGACGTGCCGGAATCCTTGTTTTGCGCAAGCTTGGAATGCGCTTTGCCGAAAACGCCTGCTGTCGCGTGGCACTCACGTGGAGAGGAGAATAGGGATGGCCTTGGAACAAGTGTAACTCCTGTTGAAGGAGGTCACAGTGGATATACGCGTGTTGAAGCGCCTGTCTTGGGAGATTGTGCCAGTGTGTTACTTGCCGTGAATCATTTCTGCTATAGTGCCGCCATATTGTTGATGTCTCAGGACGTGATTCGCAGGCGCTTGGAGTAAGTGGTGCAAATTGAGCGACGTCAATGGCGCACAGGGGTGTCCTGCAGTATCGTATCGGAGGTATTAGTGCGCTGTGTGATGTGCCTGTCGCGTTCCTCTTGTTTCGATGGAAGGGGACATGGAACATGCGGCAAGCGATTATTGGTGGATTCGTAGACATTTCTCAGCCAATCGTGAACGCGGGATGCACGTCGGCCCGCCTTTGCCGAAGGATGAAGGGCGATATCGTTTCACCGAGACCTAGGGATATGATTATATTATCGCCCAGATGCACTTAACAAAAGGAAGAGAACAACCTGTTGTCCACCAAGTCTTTCGCCTTTAATCCAGGAGCAGTCGCCTGCCACAGTACCTGGTGCGATCAAGCTCGTGGATTATAGCATTCGGTCTGCATCCTTATGCTATTCGGTGGCATGGTTTCTCCCTTTTGAGGCATCTCATGAATCGCAGACTTCCAATTGTGAGTGTAAGGTAGAACATATAAAGTGTTATGCTGCTTGAGCCATACAGCCCCGTCAACATCCGCGCCGCATCTGAGTCGGGAAATTCATTCCCTTCTTGGACTGGACTTAACGTGGGGCAAGACACGGGTTCGGCACCGCTGATACAGTAATGTCAGAGATGGTCATAATGCTTGAAGCATTTCTCTAGTCATGGCTTGAGCCAGGCAACCAAATCATGATTGAACACCACACAAAATCGTCATGAAGCGGACATTGAACTCGTCCAAATCACATAACGGCTGCCAACGCTGCAAAACCAGGAAACTCAAGTGCGATGAGACGCGTCCATCCTGTCAAGCATGCAACAAAGACGGCGCGGAGTGCCCAGGCTATGCACCACAGCTCAAATGGTCCCGAAAACATGAGAAGTACGATCAGCCGAATCAATCTCAAGAACCAAAAGCCAAAGCACGACGCAAAGATGATCCCAAGCATGCGCATGCGCCTGATCAGGCCTCAAAGGATACTCCAGTGGTCTCTACTGAGCAAGCGCAAAGTGTAGAGGTCGAGGAAAGCAGTACGACTGGCCCAACAATAGCGCCTACATGGCCTCCGAATCAATTAGACTTCGACCCAGCTATGCTCGATTTCTTGGATTATGGACTGGGCAATTTCGAACCATTTGCATCGAACAATATGGCTCAACTATATGGGTCTGGTCAGGCGCCTTTCACGCCGTATCACCCTCTCTCTGGTCTGTCTGTTCCGGAGAATGGACTGATGCATGCCGGCATTGACCCGTACAGCTTTTCGCCACTGGGCGTGCCACGAAATAACCCAGCTACTGGCATCCCCGGAATCGACACATCTCCGCCAGATCATGCAACTAATGCACCGGTCAATACTCCGAATGACGGCGAGGAAGAACGTAAAGACAGTGGTAGTCTTCTGGGCGCTTTTTACCGCTTAGCGACGCCGACCACGACAGCACGCTTCTCAGAGCAGCATTTGGTTCAGCATTACTTCTCGGAAGTCTGTGCGCTGTACTCGTGCTTCGACTCAGATAAGAATCCCTTCCGGAGTCTTGTGGCCGACCTTTGGAAAGACTCCACTACTATACACCTCTCAATACAGAGCATGGCCATCGCTCACCTATCAAACCATTACCTTTACATGGCGCCCTTCGGTCGGATGAAACGCATGCAGTCTTGGAAGTCGTTGCAAATTGATCTCCGCCGATATCGCGCTGGGAAAGTAGCACTTGACACAGTCCTGATGAGCTGCCTCCTCCTTGGCCTGTCATCGCCCTGGCATCAGCCCTCGGATCTTGGCTTGCAGTACCTCTTCATCGCTCGAAGTCTGATCCAGATGTATCTCCGCTCCAATAGGCGGACAAGCACAACATTACCAAATGAGAAATTCTACCTAGATGCTTTCATGCATTGGGAAATGCTTGCGAGCTTCTTCGAGCCCGTCGCGATGATGTCCTTTCCCGGTTTTGGCGCGCCCAATCCTCCAATGCCTGTTCGAGGCGAAATGGTGTCTCCGCATCCGTGGACCGGAATCGCTCCTGAACTTCACTTCGCTCTCGCTGAGGTCGGGAGAGTCCTTCGCAGGCGTAGGAGCAGATTGGTAATGATGGGCGATCCTCCTACGGAAGAGAGATCGCAAACAGACGAGATTGACGAACAGTGGTCGAGTTCGCTTGAGCGGCTCCTGCAAACGATTCGTTTACCAGATCTAGGCGATATCGAAGAGTACGGAGACAAATACACACCCAAGATGGACCTTCTGCGCGCAGCCGAGGCATATCGCTTCATCGGTATGCTCGAATTGTACATGATAGTCCCGAATCTTCTCGAAGCTCGAATCGAGCGCGGCGAGCCATTCCCTGCATCAAACGTCGAGGACTTCGACGAACCAGCAGATGACTTGGGCTTTCTCGAAAGCCGGGACTCATGGCTGTCAGCCATCGCACTGCACACTCTCCAACTGATCAAAGACGTCTCCATACACTCAGCGACATGCCGCATGCACCTTCTGATATTAGTTAGTGCCGGCAGCCAGCTGCGACTGCCCAGCGCCACGATAGCCTTGGACGATTCAGCAAATCCACATCACGATAAAGTCCTGGAGGGCCGCGGCTTTGTCGATTCGCGTATGTTGGCGCTATCCCGGAAGTATCCGCAGAAGCAGGTGCTACAGATTCTCGATATTATCAAGGAGGCGTGGGATCGACTTGATCGTGGGGAGAAGCGGGTGCACTGGCTTGGGGTTGCTCATGAGCAGAATTGGCAGACGATGTTGGGGTGATGGGGTTGGGATTGAGTGGCGCTGTTTCGCGATTGTCTGTACGAAAATGAAGGATATGGAATGTAGTGTTGATGGGTCTGGGTGTTGAATTCTCGCGTGCAGCATAGCTTGTACATGGCAATGTCCATGTGGTACCTCCTTAAATTGATAGCGGACAATTCAAGACCGACGATTTCTGCCTTGGGGGACTGTCAGTCGCCATGAGCGTGGTGTCCTGGTACTTTGGTGCTAGCGAGCCTGAGAATAGTGTCACTGTCATTACCACGCAGAGATTGTTGGTATCCCATCATTTCTGATGTTGTCTTGCATAAGCGACGAGCAAATAACTTCAATTGCGTTTGCGACTACGAAAATGAAGACAGCTTCCTTGTGGTGCATTCTCGCTACGTATGTAGCCATGAGGTCAGCAATGTCTGAGAACTTGAAACTGCATTGCTACTGCGAGACTATATTCGTCTCATCATTCTTGTCTTCCTCCTCATTGATGTGATTTGTGATGGCAAAGAGTCAAACCTGTAGTGACTCGCCAGATCCCTGTCACTTTTTGGTAGCTGGATTTTAGAAAGTGAGCCTGGGCCTACTTCTGTTGTTTAGCGCATGAGTATGTTATAGAAGTAATGAAGATAAGGTACTTGTGCTCTCAAAGCCGAAAGTGTTTATACACGTTGCAACGCACGGACTCTTGGACCGCGGCTGGAACGCGTGAGTCTGCGCAGCAACATCCTTGATCTGAAGTGTTGACCCAGGCGATGCTGACTGCTTCTTATCGCCACGCAAAATCCACCACAATCAAAAATAACTTCGGATTGAGCCTACGCTGGACGCCCGAGGAGAGACAGCGTGTCATTGACATGATACTCATGGACGGGCTATCGATCAAAGCTGTGTCTGAACGTTTGGGACGAACGAAGACAGCCATACAAAACGTTTGGAAGAGGCATGGCCTCGATGTTCTACCCGCAGACATGACCAAGAAATATCGGGGAAAGTCTGACTGGACTGCAGAAGACGACAGGATTCTCATCGAGGGGGAGGAAAAAGGGACTTTTGCTTGAGGACATCGCATCGAAACTCCCTGGAAAATCAGCCAAAGCGATATCGCACCGGTCTCAAAATTTGCAAATCACAAAATTTAGGATATCGGTCGCTCATTCGGCCGCGATCCGAAAGGCTCTGCAGGCGGTACATCACGGTGCCTCTACAGTTGACGAAGTAGCCAGCAAGTCTTCCTCCATCACGTCGCAGCAAAATGTGAAAGAAATCTGGTACAATATGCACCGAGGCATCCACAAAACATAGTGTTCAATTCATGGGCGCCACGATTGAACAGGGCTGCAGCGATCCAGGACCCGAACGCCGCATCGATATTTAGAGGCAGTTATCGTTGCACAGGAGGACGCTCGGATGAGTCATCATGACCACTGAACGTCGTTTGCCTTTCGACAACAGAGCGGCTGGAGAGGTGACTTCCACCCGGGGACAGATACCGAATCTTACGCTTGCGGGCTGCAATAGCCACTGCCACGGGAGCGTGAAAGGCAAAAGCACATCGTGAAGTGTCGCGTTCGGCAGATGGGATTCTGAATCTCGGACACCTGTTACACCGTGTATGGGAAAGGAACCCGGATATATCTATAGAGGTGGTTGGTTGCGCATAGTATCACATCGTGTGTGTAGTTTACATGATATTGCACACAGTCACCGCGTCTAAGTTTGTATACCAAGCCGCTATCTCACCCAGAACACGGATCAGCTATGCGAGAGAAGGTCTCTTGATCAGTGTTCGAGCCATAGAGATACTGTCAGTTATGGAGTGCTTGCTTGAGTAGCGAGTATTTAGCATTAGCAACTACCTTGTATACCTAGGTAGGTGGTCTTTATTTGCCGTTGAGCTGCTTAGATGTCGTACTCAAACTTACGTGCCGATTTCCGGAGCTGCCCGAGGACGGCGGTCATTAAAGGGCGACTCCGACAATGCCATAATTCCTAGTAGCGCCTACCTACGCCTACCTTACCAAACGCCTACTCTACGCCTACCTCTGGGCTTAAGTTCTAGGGTAAACCTCGACTTTTGTCCCTCTGATCCGAGGAGGGGGGCGCTTCGGCGTAGGCGCCTACTCCCTCCTCTGCGTCTTTTTTAATACATAATAGGAGAGTAAATTTAATCTAAAATTAAAGAGGATATAGGTATATAAATAAGTATAGTATAAGTGTGTTAAGTGGTAGGCGAAATACCAAGAATTATGGCATCGTCGGAGTCGCCCTTAATGCCTTCCTTGCCCGAGAGTTCGACGGAGCGGCATCCAACGTTTCGCGTTCCTCCTTTTGGTGCAAACGCGTGTGTGGAGCAGCTGCTTTCAGCAGCATCGCACTCGGCCGTACAATCCTCGCCACGAGCGCATATTACAGCAGCACTGTCATGCTTTGTTAGGGGACACTCGCGTGCCCCGCCAACCGTTGATCGGTGATGTGGTACTTGCGAGCTTCTCCAGCGAGGCCACGCGCAGTGCTCGGTCGTTTGGATTGCCTTTGGATCTCATCACGGCATGAGTCTTCGATCGCTTACTGGAAGCCGGAAGAAGATAAAAGGCTCTTGGAGATATACGAACAGGCTGTCAACGATCGACCCAATTGGGCTGTTTTTGCTGCGAGTAAGCTGTGCGGTCGCACCGTTAATGCTGTACAGTCGAGGATCAGGATACTTCGACATGGAACGCCTGCCTACAAATCTGGACGTAGACCAGCCTGGACCCCTTGGTCAAAATCCGAGGACTCAATTCTACGAGAGAGATTGCAGCAAGGTCTCGCTACCGTCAAAATCGTGAAATATCTTCCAGGCCGCAGCCTCTATGCCATCGATTATCGATCTCAAGAACTGTCCATTCGCGCCAACATCACCCAGACCAATCGCACCGGAGTAAAAGATTTTACCGACGATGATGTTCAGCGTGTGATCCATCTGAGATTCAAAGAACGCAAGACTCTATCAGAAATCGCTACTGAGTTCCGCTGTTCTCTCTCGACGGCCATTTACTTGTGGCATAGACGTTGTATTCCTTTGCTATCAGAGGATGCTCTTCGCTTAACTCGACGTGGTATTAGCTGGAGCCATGAAGAGTCATTACATTTGAGAGAGTTATACACTCAGACGGAGTTGTGCATGAGCGACATAGCCTTGCATTTTCCAAGCCGGAACAAAGATGCGGTTCGGATCAAGGCCTCCAGGTTACAGCTACCATTTGAAAAGAGGCAAAGACAGGCAGCGCTGGAGAACAAGGCCTCCGGTGTCACGCCAGTCGCCACGCCAGTCGCCACGCCAGTCAACCGCCGGAGGCCTAGACAGACACTGGAAGGTGTTGGGCAACGTCGGATGTTTTCCTCATCCACCCCCACCAGCCGTAGAACATTATGGACGCCCGAAGAAGACCAGAAGCTTCTGGAGCTCTCGCAGCAAGGAGCGACGGAAGCAGAGATTTCCAAAGCGCTTGGATGTCGTAGTATAAACTCGGTGTCAAATCGAGCCATTGTCCTCAAGGTCGGATTATGTGTCCCGGGACGATCAAGGTGGACTGCAGAAGAAGATGCGACAATCCTGGACAAACGGCGACAGGGTCTGACCTTCGTAGAAGTGGCTAAGAGCCTCCCAGGACGGAATTATGAGGCAGTCAGAGCGAGAATGCACAGACTACGCTCTACTGGAGGGAAGGAACTGCAGCGTCGAAAGCGAACCTCTCTCAACAGCTCTGATATTCAACGTATCATTGAAATGAGGCTGCACGAGAGCAGGAGCTTCGTTGAGGTTGCTACACAACTTGGCCATCCTTACGATTACATTCGCAACACATGGACAAAACGTTGTGTTCCGCTTCTGTCCAAAGAGGCACTCCGCTCGGTCCACGCGGCGTCTCGGAACTCGTGGTCAAATTCCGAATTGCAACATCTTGTCGACTTGTGCAACCAACATCAGGGGAAGCTGGATCTAGAGAAGTTGGCGCTACAATTCCCAAGCAGGACTACAACGGCTGTTCGAAAGAAAAGAGGCAAAATCCTCCATCTATTGGACATGGAAAAGAAGCCGCTCAAGACGAGCGAACACAAACACGCAAACTCGAGCCAATCCCGGGAGTCGTCTTCGCCGCGTGGACTCCAGCCCACGAGGCCGAATCTCAGTATTCCGAATAACGTTGAAGGTATCTCACGCCGAGCCTTTTCGTCGTCCAGTCGCGCTTCTTTGAGAACAAAACACTATGACTGGACAGATGATCAAGACCAGAAAGTGCTTGAGCTTGAGCGACAAGGCTTGCCGGTCTCGCGCATTGCAGACCTTGTGGGTGGGTCCGTCACACGGGCCCACGTGTCCCGACGAGTACACGTGCTCAAGGCACCGAGACCATCTAAGCGGCAGAAATGGTCTGCAGAAGAAGATGCGATATTGATCCAGAGGAGGCAAGAGGGCCTCCGGATTGAAGACATAGTGGCACAACTTCCCGGACGTTCTCTCCAGGCAGTGCATAGCCGATGGTATGACCAACTGTTGCCAATAGCTCGAGACCAGCATGAAACATGGCAGTCGAAGGGACCCCGAAGGTGGACTGACGCAGAACTCCAACGTATGATCAAGATCAGAGTGAACGAGCGTAAATCATTCGCAGACATCGCCACAGAATTGGGCCGTTCGCCCAAGTCTGTTCGGTCGACATGGACTGTACGGTGCGCTTCCCAACTGCCCAAGGAGGCACTGCGCCAGGTTTGGAATGCCAGGCATTGGTCTGTGGAAGAGGAGGAACGTTTCATTCAATTGCACAACCAAGGGCTCCCCATCAAAGACATCGCATTGCAATTTCCCAGCAGAAGCGGGTACAGGTACGAGACCGAAGGATGCGACCCAATATGATGTCTGAGACACTTTGCTGACTTGAACCCTTCGCTCTGTAGTATAGTCACGAAGTTGGATCAACTGCGGCCTCGATTCGCCGTATTCAGGAGGAAAGGGTCGGAAGTGCTTACTAAATTTGACTGGCTTGCTTTGAAAACAGCTCTGGAACCGTATCTCGACCAGAAAAGGACAAATTGGACACGAATGAACATGGCATTTCCTCAATTCTCGAGGGAGCAGATCACAAGAACGATTCACAGCATGAGACAGAAACATAAAACGGAGGCTGAGACCGTGCAGTCCGACAACGAGGGTGTGGGAGTCAAGGATGAATGAAAAGAAGAACTGGAGCCGTACAACATGATCACCTCCGGATCTGGCGTCGCAGGTGGAAGTATGTACTATTATGATGATAGGGTGCGTATCCGTGGGAACAGAAGTACAAACTCACAAAGCGTGCGTTCACATCGTAGGCCTTCTCTGTGGTGGGATGGGTCGTTCCTTTACATCGTGTTTCAGCAGTTAGCATGGAGTTGGTGTATACTATGCGAGAGGCCTGCTCGCTTACAATGGCAGATATATTTGTTTCATCAGAGCCGACAGACGCGCAAAGACACTGCACAACGTACGAAAGACCTGAATGCTCTCGATGGAATCCAGTCCGCTCGGACTTACCGGAAATTCGACATCATCACAATGATTGCAAGGATCGTGCGAGTGATCTTCCCAAGTTCAATAGTACATGCAGATATGTAACGCCACTTCATCGTGCTTGGTAGTGTCATCGTTTAGATTGTAGAGATATTTGGTGGAAACATGGTCAGAACATCACTGCCATCATCGTGATCGTTTCATGTTACGTGGCTACTTCACTTGAACGTGACTGGCTTCTTGGTCAAATCACGCACAATCTGGTCCAGCTCGTCTCTCTTCCGCTTCTTCTCCACGGCATCATTCGCTGTCCCCTGAGCAACTTCCGTTTCTTCCTGCTCAACCAGTTCGTCCTCCCATGTTCTCGGACGCCAGCACCTGATGGAGCCATCCGAATGAGCAGAGTAAAACTCAACATTGTGGGCGCGCCAAGCCAAAGAGGTAATGTGATTTTTGAGATTGCGCATGCTGGGCGCAGGTCCAGTCGGTGCCGCCCGGCCTACGACGCGAAGACGGCGTTGCAGAGTGCCAGCGTGCAGATCGAAACTCAAGATTTCTTGCGGGTTGGGAAAATATATGGTTTCTGACCCAACGGGCGTGAGAGTGCTTGGAGCAAGCAAGGGTTGCAGAGCAGTGTTTTGAGCATTCCTGATGGTCGGGCCAAAATTTGCCAACGTGTTGGCGCCTGTCGCCATATCCCAGACGCGCATGCGTTCGTCTGTCCCTGACGAGACAAGGTACTTCCCGTCGTCCGTCCAGGTGATGCCGTTGACCGCACCCACATGAGCCCGGCCACGCTCTCGTCGTCTGGCGCCTATGCCTTTGCCATCGTAGCCTGCTATACCGATACTGTCATCCATGTCAAGCACGCCGAGACTGCTTGCACTGCGACGGATATCCCATAGTCGCACGGAGCCATCGGTGGCGCCGCTGGCAAGGATATTTTCGTTTTTGGGGTGCCACTCGACAGTCAAGACAGATCCTGAATGACCAGCCAGAGAGTGTGCACTAGCACCCGACTGCAGGTCCACCAGACGTACGGCAGGATGCTGGGAGCCGCAAGCCACGAGTAAATGTGATGCCACGTTTGAAGCTGCGTGTTTGTAGATAGTCGATCCGAGATCAAACTTCCCAGACGCTTGCAGCGTTTCTGATGAAAAGATCTTGAGGTGGTGGTCGTAGCCACTCGTGAGAAATGCCAGAGAATCAAAGGGAAAATATGACACGTGATTGATTCCTAAGCTCGCAGTCGTAGAAGTTCTGGCCGTGTGACTCAGCGGCAGGTGCGCTATAGGCTCACCTGGCGCAGTTCCGGTGGCTTCGAGGTCCCATATTGCCACTGACGAGTCCGCGCCTCCAGATAGTAAGTAGCGGCCTTCGAAGCGGTCGATAGCAATACTGCTGACGCCTGCACCATGAGCAACGCCACTCAGCTGTTCGAGTCGCATTCGGGCTGTACTGTCAGCTCCGTTGCCCTCTCTTGCAGCATGCTTTAGCGCGAAGGTCACATCGGGTGCCGCCTGGAGTGACCGGAGCAGACGCTCATTTTGCGCCTTGATGAAGGCCTGCTGGCTGACAGAGCCAAGCTGCAGGCTGAGCAGAAACGAGTTCATCCATGCAAGAGACTCATAGCGGTACTGGTGAAGATACACTATGGCTCATCGATATAGGAGGTGAAGAGGGTCAAGGCAGTGCATGTGCACGAGTGAGTGGTGTCCTCATGCGGAATGGCCCGAGCTCTGATGACCGCATTAACGTCCTCGAACCCTTGACCCCACGCATGTGTGCTTCAACTTTCTTCCCTCCAGTTTGTCTTCTAGAGATCGCTCGCACAGCCATTGTGGCCAGTCAATTGCGCGGTCGAATATTTAGCGCCCCAGGACTTTTCTGTATTTCTCTGGAGGACCTTCAGCTGTGCATTCACCCAGGAACTCTTCGCATTTCACGACATCTACAACCAATATGTCAGCCGCTCAGGAACCGGCTCAAGGAGCGCAAGATTCAGGAAACGCGAGCAGAAGAGGAGGAGGCAGGGGCAAGGGACGAGGCGGAAGCTCTCGTGGAGGTGCAGCAATGGGCTCCGGCGACAGCGCAGCTACTGCGCAAGACGGCGGAGAGGGAGGAGGTGGTCGAGGACGGGGACGAGGCCGGGGTCGTGGTGGAGGTGGCAGAGGGCGCGGAGGAAGAGACAGAGCTCAGTCGAAAGGTCAAGGGTCAGCAAACGCCCAACCGACACCACAACCCGGTGGTACTGGCGTCCTTGGTGGTCGCTTGACCAAGGACGCCCAGAACACTCAAGGCGATGAGGACGACGACTCGGACGTGTGCTTTATCTGTGCGTCGCCTGTCGACCACCACAGTGTAGCACCTTGCAACCACCGAACATGCCATGTTTGCGCTTTGCGCTTGCGAGCGCTTTACAAGACGAAAGCTTGCGCCCATTGCCGTACCGAAGCTGCTACTGTTATTTTCACGGACGACCCCGAGAAGCGCTTCGAGGATTACAAGGTTGACGAATTTTTCCGGAAAGATGAGAACATGGGCATCAGCTATGAGAAGCAGGAGATCTTTGAGGATACCGTTGTGCTTTTGCGATACAACTGCCCTGATCCGAGCTGCGATGCTGCTTGCTTAGGGTGGCCAGATCTCCATCGCCATGTGCGCACAGTGCATCAGAAGGTCATGTGCGACCTTTGCACGAGGAACAAGAAGGTCTTCACACATGAACATCAGCTATTCACAGCACAGGAGCTACGGAAGCACGAGAGGACTGGCGATGACACACCTGGCTCTTCGGAGCAGACTGGTTTCGAGGGTCACCCAGAGTGTGGCTTCTGCAGACAGAGATTCTACGGCCGCGACGAGCTCTACACTCATTGTCGCGACAGACATGAGCGTTGCCATTTGTGTGATAGAGTCACCGATGCCAACAACCCACGCTACTTCCTCAATTATAATGCTCTTGAGGCCCATTTCAACAACGACCACTATCCCTGCACCGACGCGGAGTGTATGGAGAAAAAGTTCGTGGTCTTCGATTCCGCTATGGATCTTAAGGCGCATCAAGTGGAGCAGCACCCTAATGGGCTGACCAAGGATGCCAGAAGGGTTGATCTGTCAGGTTTCAACTACCGCCAGGAATACCAGCAGGATCGTCCCCAACGTGGCGGTCGTAGGGAAAACAGAGGAGGTCGCGGTCGCGACCCTAACGCTGAGGGCCCTCCACCGGTCACATCTGCGCATATGAGCAGAGCTGAAATTGCGCACCAGCGTGCTCGCGAGATTCAAAGTGCGCAGTCAATTTCCAGCCGCACTTTTGGTGGACAGCTTTCAGCGCCGCCACCCTCACAGGTTATCCCTCGTCCAAGTCAAGAAGCCAGAGCTGCGCCACCTCCGGCGATCGGTCCTATTGAACCCGCAGCAATGGCAAGTGAACAGCTCACACCTCAGGAGCAGGCTCGCCGTCTTCGACATGCGGCAGTGACTGAGCGTGCTTCCAATTTGCTAGGCAACGATCAAACTAAGCTTGCAGACTTCCGTCAAAGAATCTCAGCATTCCGCAACGGAACAATCACCGCGTCCAGTTTGATCGATACTTTCTTCGCTCTGTTCGACACAACATCGAACGAGCTTGGCAAATTGATCAAGGAGATTGCTGAGATCTTTGAGATACCAGGCAAACGCGATGCTCTCCTCAAAGCATGGTCAGACTGGAAGGCGATCAACGAAGACTACCCATCTCTACCTGGACCTTCGGGAGCTGGTCCGTCAACCTCGGCAGGCATTCTTGGTGCAGGCATAGGCTCATCCAGGGTTCTGAAGCTCAAGAGTTCGACTGCGCAGAGTTCTAAGGGAGCTGTGGGCCGTCAAGCTACATGGGCAGCGAACAAGAGACCAGCTGCTTCGACCGTTCCTGGAAGTGCTCCATTATTCCCAGCTCTCCCGACCAGGAACAAGGCTCCTGCGGCTCCTGCGCCTACTCCAAGCTGGCTCGCAGCGCCGAAATCAAAACCCACGAGCTCGGCAAGCAGCTCAGCACGTCCTAGCCCGACTCCAAGTCGCACACAGTCCTCACAGAACTTGGCGGGAGGCGCGAGCGCATTCCCCGCCTTGCCTGCTGCGAGGAAGCCTACAAGTACAGTCTTCTCCCCTGGTTACTCCGGCGCTGGTGTTATTAGGCAGAGCAACAGTAGCACGCCAGTAAACGCATGGGGTGGAAGCGGAAGTACAGGACCTGCGACGCCCACAGAGGAGGCACCAGCAAGGCAGGTAAAGGGAAGGAAAGGAAAGCAAGTCATGTACCAGTGGGGTTGAGCGAGGTAAAAGTGATGTCTTTTCACGTTAAGCGAGGCGTTGTACGGTGTAGCTGCTGGTATGGCGCGAGGTGTAGCAATATGTATAGAACAAACATGCTCCATGCCTGCTATAGTAAAAGCGTTTGAGCGTCCAACTCCATTCTCTGCAATAGGTCTTGCCCGGCATTTGCAAAAATCTTGAGCATCCGAAAAAAAAAAAATCGTGATGTGCGTGCCTTCTGGTGCGCACAGCATTACCGTGAACGCACAACAAATTGCCACCCCTTCGTGAAACTGCCTCTTCTGATCTTTGATATCATCAAGGCAAGTTCCCAAAACTGCACTTTTGCCCATTTCCTTCCTCAAAAACTTCAAACGCTTCAGACCATGTGACTAGGCAACAAAAAGTTTGCGATGCCCTCCTTCACCGCGTACTCGTGCTCACAGCTGCCACATACCAACTTGCCACTCTGCACGCTCGTCTCCATCAAAAGCGTGTGCAAGTCCTTGAGAGTCTGCGTAGGCTCGTTGTCTTCCGTAATCAGAACCTCGGGCTCCGGTGCCTGCTCTGGTAGATTGGGCAGACCGAGCTATTTTGTTAAATCGGAGTCAGCAAATCCGCTGTTTAGAAGAGGAGATTTTGATGGTTGGGAGGGACAAACGAACCTCTTGTGAAATCGTCTTGAGCGCTTCCCAGTTGATCCTCGGCAGCATGTTCTGAATGAGCAGTGGGTTGATTTCGGCTTCGACTTGTTCGAGTTCGGCGTCTTTGGGGTGCAGAGGGAAGGCTGCTGGGTTGGTTTTGCAGGTCTTGCGGGCGCAGCAGAGGAAGTTGAGGGTGAGGAGCTTCATTTTTGCGTATGTGTGATCTTGAAATAGATTCCTGAAGAGAGACTGCTTTTGATTCGCGATTTGTATTGTTGCGTTTTGTGGCGGCGTTGACTGTTGACTTATTTTTGCGATGCGATGGTTCACTTCTTTCTGCCAGAAACTTTGCGAGCGAATCAGAAGCGCCGAATTTGCCCTAACCCTAATTGTCTATACCAGTTCAAGATACATGTACATGTACATACATGTATACATGTACATGTTTGTGCACGCACATGTACGCATGCAACATTTGAAAGCAATGAAAATCTCAACGATGTCACATCCCAATGTCCCTACATGTAATTTCAACTATTCCATTCGATTGTGGCATGGCGGATTCCAAGACATGTAATTATCGCAGAAGTAATCATGCCGGATCATCACCTGTAGTCAACATTGCCACTGAGATGCTGTTCACATAACCAGAGCGGTAAGTGTAGATGCGGCGATCGATGAGTTGCTCCTTGTAACTCGTTCCCACAGAATTAATACTAGTGCTATGTACAAAACTATCGTCACTACAAAAATATCAACAATGCTAGGACGCTAATCAGGAGAAAGGTACTGGGGTATCACGAATACGAAAATGCTCAAACTTCTCCCCTCACTTCGGGAGTCTGACTCCCTGACCCTCCTCTTTCGTCGTCTTCAAGGATCCACACAGGATCAAGTGGCGCCACCAAGCTCGGGTTAACGAACCTCATGCTGCTCTCGCTGCCTGAGTCCTTAGATCGGCCGCGTCGATCGGGTTCCCGAGACCACCTGATACGAGCGCTATCAGCGTCTGCCCAAGGGTTGCGGTCGGGACTGTGATACTCAGATGAAACTGGGTTGTCCGGCTCGTCCTCGTACACAGTCTGCTCGTGTCTTCGCACACTGCGCAAAGCGATGAAACGAAGCAGCGGTTTGTATGTGTTGCTGTACGCGATGGACATCCAGATGGTGCCGATGATCAGCGGCACAAGGATTAGACTGCGTGGGATGGCACCTCTGAGGATCAGCTGGCCGGCAGTGGTGACTTGGAAGAACACCAGGCCGACGAAGATTCGGTCACAGATCATGCCCCAGCCGCGTCCAGTGGAGTGTTGTTGGTGATCCATTGCGTACAGAAGCTGGTACTTGTACACGAAGTGGCCGATGGAGAAGTAGAATGTTCCAGCAAGCAAGATTCGCCATGATGAATGCAAGACGCTGTACACCATGCAGATGATGTATACAAGAAGTGATGTCGGCAAATAGAACCCATAGCTGAATGTTGGCGGCTGTACAAGCTCTGCGTAGTCGCGTGGCGTCTTTGCTCCCATGAGGTAGAAAGGATAGAGGAACACGGTTCCGAACTCCAGCAATCTGAAAGGCAGCAGTCCAAAGGCCTGGAGAATGATGAAATTGACGTAAAAGCCAAGCAGCTTTTGCAGTGACACAGCCAGAGTTATCGCCACGCGACGGAAGTCTCGCAGTGCATCGCCGAACCTCTCGAAGAATTGGTAGAATTGGGAGAACGTACCCAATGCTGTGAATACCACGAAGAAGTTGATGAAGACGAAGAGGAAGTTTTTCGAAATGGCAGACAGCTCCATGTCACCTACAGAGATCCAACCTTGGTAGTACGACAGCCAGTAGTACATATAAGGCACAAGGATCATGAGCAAGGAAGTGACAATAGTAGGCAATTGAGCAGCCACAAGGGATTTGATGTTCTTGTGGGCGTCAAGGAACTCGGCGAGTTGTGGGAACACTTTGCCAATAGTGTCCGTGTTGAGCAGACCTGCTACAGGTACCAGAATGATGGACCAGAAGACAGAGAGTAGTAGGATACCAAGGGTGACCGACCAAGACCGGAGCATGCGGCTTCTGCGCGGAAGGTAAGTGTTCTGCCACATCACCTCTGATGGTGCAGGACTGGGGTTTGCAATGAGTTGCAAGGGCGAAGGATCCAGCACCGCTTGAATCGCCATCTGGCAGGCCGCAACAGAGTCCATGGTAACGAAGGCAATCGGCGTGGCAGCATAGTCTTTCTCCCGAAGTCGCTTGATCTCTTTGTCGGCTTCTCGCAATTGCTCCTGATAGTAATCGATCGCATCCACTTGCTTGCTTTTCAAACCGAAACGGCCATATCTTATTCTTGTCTTGGGCCGCACCTTGGCATATGGGCGGATGTGCGGCTGTCCCTCAATCATGACCAATCTGTCGTGTTCATCTGCATCTTCCGCGTCCGCCGGCTGCTGTCCGTCGACCGTGGGCACAGGAGGCGGTGGTTGTGCGATCGGCAGAGATTCCAGATTCCTTTCAACGGTTCGGAAGCCCATATGGACGGCGTATGCCTCCTCGAGCCGCCTCATTGTGTTTGTGCGCTTCACCATAGCACCATCCAGCTCTTTCCAGTTCCGGCATATTGTCACACTGTCTACTTTGCCAATATCAAGACTTTCGATGAACTCCTTAATCCTCTCTTCATCCTGCAGGTGCGCCGGGATGCCAGAAAGTCGGATTGTTCTGTCCGTGACAGTGGTTTGGGAGCCGAGGTACTCTTGTCGAACTTCGATGATCTTGCGCGTGTACGCAAATATCATGTAGACTGCGATGCCGGTGAACAGGTACGCGAAGACAACGTACATCCAGAGGTAGTCTTTCTCAAAATCCTCAGGGAAGCCCGGTAGTGTGTAGTTCTGCGAGTGCAAGTTCGACAGATCGATGGAGCGTCGCATGTCCTGGTGGTGATGCTTCTTCGTGTGGTTGTGCTTGTGTGTGTGGTTGTGGCTGTCGGTGTCGTTCCCTGGCAAGTTATCGTCGTCCTCGTAGGCATCGTGCACAGGCTTGATCACGATGAGCGAGAAGATCAAAGTGACGAAGCAGAACTTCATGGCCATCTTGAAGAAAGCGAGGAATGCGTATGCGTCGAGACCTGCGGACGCGAGGACCTGCTGATCTGTAATCCTCCATAGTGGTGCTATCCATCCAAACATTGTATCCGGAAGCTCTGGAAGCTCGCCTCTGTCCACATGCTTTTTCCGCGCCGCGTATAGGCCTGGCCATCTCGTTCGGAGTATACAGAAGCCGAGGAAGGCGCTGATGCCCAGTATGAGCGAGAAGAGGATTTGAATTGAAGTTTCGCGTGTCGAGGAGGCGCCGAGAAGGTCTCTGTACCCTGGGGCACGATCGTCCATCGCGTGGAGATCCATAGTTGGGTTTGGAGGTGTTGGCTGATCGCAGTGTTGCGGTAGCGGTGAGGGTTCGACCGCAGTGCGGAGTATCCCTAATCACTATAGGGAGGCTTCCATCAGTGGATGCGATAGTGACTGGCTTGGTGAGATGTCGCGGTCCTGGGTCGCAAATCTGTAGGTTTCAAGGACCAGAGAAACAATCCGTGCATGCAAGGTTCCCAGGACTGTGGGAGGCCTGGACTTCACACATGCGCAGTGACGTTTCGGTGGCGCGTCCACGGCTATGGTCCGCCATAGAGTACTTGCTTTGTTTTGACGCCTCTGCATAATCAGGATGTACGATTTTGGGAGGTACTTCGTATAAACGTGGCTACTCACAAAAATTCAATCTCTTGCCGTGCCATTATGTCCGAAATGTTGGGACAGCTGTCGCTGGATCCCTCATTCGCCATGAGGCAAATATGCGGTTGAGCCGGGCATCGCGACTCGATGTACACTGCAGCTGTTGCTCTTATACGCCGACATTCTACTCAACGGGCCATGGCAAGGTCAAGAGCACGGAGTATGGATTCCATGTCTTTGGCTAATAGTACGACACCCACGATATGAACGCTGTCCTCTTTGCGTGCACTGCACACGAGAGCTCTGGATCATTTCGAAAGCATAGGTAGGCTGACAATGCACACCGCGTACAGTGTATACGATTATGTGACTCGCCAGAAATAATAAGTCTTAGTACCCGCCATAGGGTGCGGTGGTCGTTCGAACAAGCATACTTCTAGCTTCTCTACTCAAGGAAGGCGCGATGCCGTCCACGACTTCACCTTTACCAGCTCGACCTACATCGCCAACCACACCCATTACCACTGTCGCATTCAGCTTCGCCCGACATTAGAAGCTCAGTACTCTCCATGAAGATGGATGCTCCAGTGTTGCTTACACCAACTCTTCATGTTGAGGTCCAGCTCTCAAGATCACCAGCTGGGACTACAGAAGCTCACGTGGCTACGCGTAAGTCTGTCGCACAGTGGCTGCAGAACAACTATGCCTCTGTTCACGTAGGCAAGCTCGACGGTTTTCACGGTATCGAGCACTCGGAAAGCATTTTGTCCGTTCATATCGCCGACTACACAGGACCCCACGAGGCGACTGGCTACTACTCGCTGGCAGACACCAAGCTTGACGTTCAGACATACATCCTTCGCTCCGAGCAAGACACTGGTGAGCGCAGAAATATCAAGCGGGACGGTGATGGAGAAGCCTCACAAGCCCGTATCCTCGCATTGCCTAATGTCGTGTTGAACGAAGACTGGGACTCGCTCGTCTTTGATGATGGCTTGCCGTCGCGCCTTTTACGGTACCTTGTTCGTATGACTGCGATGCTGGGCAAGCCTGGTCTCAATCTCGCCACGTTCAACTGGAACAAGATATGCCTGTTGCATGGACCACCGGGCAGTGGCAAGAGCACATTGTGTCGTGCACTTGCGCAGAAGGCAAGCAACCGATATAAAAATGTATTTGGGTGAGAGTGACTAACTTGATTGAAGCTCAGCATTCGTCTTGGAGACATTTTTCCTAAAGCAACACTCGTGGAAGTGAACGCGAACGCGATGCTCAGCAAGTACTTCGGCGAAAGTGGAAAGCTCATCGAGAGTACGTTCGATCAAGTCGAGGCCATGGCCAAAGACCGCTACAAGCTCGTGGTGGTGGTAATTGACGAGGTCGAGACGATCGCTTCATCTCGCCAGCGTGTCTCAAGCAGCGGCGAATGCAGCGACGGTCTAAGGGTTAGTTGACTCTGTGCCTACAATGCCACTAAACATTGTCGAACACTGCTGACCGCTCAACGTAGGCCACTAATCAACTCCTTACTGCGTTCGACCGAATGCGAAGCTTGGCCAATATCCTCGTTTGCTGCACGAGCAATCTCATTGAAGCTATCGTGAGTGACTCTGCTTTTGCTCTTCATGCAAGCCCAACGTTCTAACTGGAGATTCTCTGCTAGGATCCTGCCTTCCTTGACCGTGTTGACATCAAACAATACGTGCCTTCTCCTTCCTCGGCAGCGGTCTACAACATCTTTCGCAGTTGCCTGAACGAGCTTGCCCGGACCAAGCTGCTTTCGACCATAGCCATTAACAAGGATGACGATGATATCGTGTTTCCAAGTCCATCGGCACAGCTACTCCCACAGCAGACAGTGCCAAACTCCCCGCCTGCTCGCAAGAGACGCCGCGTAGCCAGGCAGCTTTCACCGCCGCCGACCAAGAAATCCGAGGCATACACTGACATACCGATCACCTCTTCCCCATTGAAGGAACCAACCAACGATGAAGTATCTGATATCCCCACGTTGGCTGCTACGCTCATGTCTCAATGCCAGGACGCATCCAGCCCTGGTCAGCGCATTTGGCTGCTTGCTCAGAAGTGTCATGGACTTCATCTCAGTGGGCGTACACTACGTCGCCTCCCTGTATTAGGACTGGCGATGTACACGTGGGGAGGTGAGGTTCGTCTCGAGGAGGCGGTCGGGGCGCTGGAGAAAGCCGTGGAGGAGGAGATTGCCGCCTCGAAGGTCGAGGCTTAGAACGCGGTGATGACAGCATGATAGGAGGAAGCAAAACTAGCTTTTAGGCGACGATGCACTTGATGCCGCGTTCCCTCTGGACGCTCAGATTCGTTTAGTGTCATGCTAATATCGCCATGCACGAGGCAGGGCTTGCCTGTCACACCGAAGAGACAAACATTGCACATCGACACGCTTGCTCTTTACCATCGGTGTAATCATATTCCACAGAAAGTTACTAGGGACAAGCGTACGTCGCTGTCTTCCGTGTAGCTGTCCAGTGATGATCCACCGCAGCGCTTACAAAGTAGTGCCAGCTCATGGTGGCGTGACTGCATGCCAGAAAAGCACTGCCTTCATGCAGCACGGCGGGGTCAGCCTCAGCCTTGTCCGACACCCAGAATCATTTAATCTCACTTGCCTCCGCCGGCCCATAAGCCTGCAAATCCGACAAGTGCCAGACAGTCAAGATGGAAGCCTTCGCTGCCGTCGCCAGCGGCGCAGGCCTCATGTCACTCGCGATACAACTACTCGAGAGCAGCCAAAAATTGAAAGGGTTGTACAACGCGAGCCGAAATGCTCCAAAGACGATCGAAGACCTGTGCTTTGAGCTGGAAACGCTATCGCTACAGCTGCGCGACCTTGAGCGCCACCGACATCTGGATCGTTTTGACACCACAGAAGTCCTCGAACGCTGCATAGCCGTTTGCCAACAAAGGGTGACGAAAGTGCAAGACGTCGTGGATGCCATGGCACGGTACATGCGACGGAGTCATGCTTTCGGTGGGGTGTACACCGCGTTCAAAGAGCCGGAGATGAGGAAGTCGATGGTAGAATTGGAGCAAGCTAAAAGCTCCTTGTCGTTGGCGTATATCAGCTATTGCCAGTGAGGTTTCTCGTTATCCAGTAAGTTTCGCTCACTAACAACGACTTGCAGATCACGAAACATGCGCTACTCAGCAAACCAAGCCCTAGCTTTGCAGGAACACCGTGACTTGCTCGCTCTGCAATAACTACAGCTCAACAACATATCACAGAAAGTAGCGAAGGGAAATTCCCTCCTTACATCTCGTCCCACAGATGTCTCTCCAATTATCGGTGACGCACGTCGTACGCAGACGTCCAAGAAGCACCGCGCGGGGCAACGAATAATGCGTCTGAGATTGCCGCAGTTTCTAAGAGATCGGACCTGGACACTTGCTGCCTATCACTCCCAAGGCTCTTGGACTGTGGAGATACATCCTGAGGTTTTACGGCCGTTCGAAACCCCCGCTTTGGACTTCATACGAACTGGCGACCTCGCTAAGGTTAAGGAAGCGTTACATACAGGGCAACTGTCGTTGTGGGATGCGACCTTTCATCCATGGGGCATAACGTTTCCTTTGACCTTGTTGGGGGCAAGTATATCCTCTTTGCGATTGGTCAATGGACGGATGTAGTGCTGATTGATATTTTCATAGCTTGCAGTCTACCATGGCCACAAATCCCTGTGCGAATATTTGTTGGACACTGTGGAACATTTCAGAAAAGATGACCAACTACATCAAGCACTGGTGCCGCTCAGCTTCGGTTCGAATGCGACAAAATTACAAGCAGAGATTCTGGAGTTGTTTGCTGGTAAGTACGGCATGGACGTCTACATCTTCGGACCGAGTGACAACAGCTCCCACACGTTGAGAAGTGTTTTCTATGACCTCAGCAAGACCATCATGTCACATCAACCTTTACATCTGAGTACAGTGCCTCTTGATGATCGTTTCAACATCGCGATGAAGCTTCGAGGGAGGTCTCCTGCAGACTTCCTTGCTACTGTTGGCCTGGAGATAGACGATCAACTGCTATGTATGACGGACGAGAGGGGAAGCACTGTTCTCCATTGGGCGGCGATGCATTGGTCTATGTGTTATTGGAGAGAGTGGCCATCATCCCGACTCGTACCATACGGAGACTTCATTGTCAATTTGATCAAGACGGGATCATCTGTCTCAGCTATCAATGGACGCGGCCATAGTCCCCTCATGTACCTACTAGGTGTTGATGATCCGTCCGACGACTGGGTATACGCGAACTATGAAATACCTGAATGGACCCATCCGTCGCAAGTCGTCAGTTCCTGGGGTATGCTGATCAGTCAAGCAGGCATGTCACTATCCGAATATGCTGAAAGGGAGAACGTTCTGTTGTCGCGCTTGGAGATGGAGCATTCCGTTTTCTTTTTCTGGCGAGGAAGGGGGTTGGAACTGAAAGGCATCGCTCTCAGCGACCAAACGACGATCACCATGGAAGTCAATACATGTGAGCACCATACAATTTGGGAGCGCCAGCCGATACCTGGTTCGTTCATGGACACGACACCGGATCGGTGTAACTACTGTACCACATGTGAAGTCCTGTACTACACCTTCCACAACACCTCTTTGCTTGATATTGCGTTTCCCGATTATTCATTACATTATTGGCAGGGCGCAAATAAACCCATGTACGCAGTAAAATTAACCTTGTAGCCTTTCCCGAGCTTGAACCAAATCTCGGACGTTCTCAAGTCTGCTCTCCACGTTCGCGCCCCGGAAGCTGCCTCTGAGACCTCAAGCAATGGTAGACAAGAATCCGTTGGCATGTATTTCTGACGACATGCCTTCTTTGACCATCAGGTTTCGAGTCCTTAGTCTCAGACTCCACGTCTCCCAAATCCCGCGGATGCGCACCGGCATGCTGCGGTTGTAACGGTAGGTCGTGAATGCATCGCGCATTTCTTCTTTTGCACGATTCAGCTCGTCAAGAAGCTTTTTCAGCTCATTGCTCATGAACACCGTGTATAGTCTGCCGATAGGTGGGGCTCGTTCTATGCATCTTTCCATCCGGTCGATCAAGCCTCGTACTCTGGTTGCTCTTTTCGCACAATTCGAGATGCAGGCGGCGAGCAAGCGAGCATCGTCGTTGTTATGCGTTGCGTGAGGTATGAGCAGTTCAAGGTGCTCCGAGAGTCTCGTCAGATCACCGCGGGCGTCTTCGATGGCTTGTCGCACGTCTTGGGCGTCTTTGCACAGTTGGCCGAGCAGGTTCAGGGTCGTCACAAGTTGGACGATGGCGGCTATGGTACCGATGACCTCCGCCATTTGCGTTGTGCACTGAGTGCGAGAGAGCGAGTGTGATCTGAATGAATGTAGATTTAGGATGATGCCAGCAACAGTGAGTCTTGCATGCGACGGAGACACTTTCGCAGCGCAAGGCTGAGGATCCAACGTTCACGCAAGGCATACATGCGCTTGTACTTTCCCATCCGGTACACATGCTGACGCAGCACAGCCACTCGACTGGCACATCTTCATTGGCAAGCACGTAGGAAACCAACAAACGATAGCAGAGATTATGCGTACCAGGTTCGTCGCCGCCCAAGAGGTACCGTGACCGTTAGCTTGGTCTGTGATATCGTGCATCGTAGATAGATATACAATTATTCTCGCTAATTATCAAAAAGACGTTTCGGCTTAAACCACCATGACCTCTTTATTTGCCCTTCTCATTGCCGACCTGAGCCTTCAAGAATTGGGCCTCGGTTTTGGTAGGGTAGCCAACCTTCTGGTCGGCCTGCGTGTCTTCAAAAGTACCAGTTCCAAGGCCCTTGGCGTGCGTCTGGTTAGAGACAGTGTTTTCGGAGTTGCCTGTGGTATATTTGTCAGTCCTGTACTAGCCAAATGGACGATTATCGAACAGGAGAATGAAGCATACCTCTGGGGGTGGCGACGGCCGGCAGATGTGTGTTGGAGCCTCCCTGTGCAGCGTATCGGTCGCCGACATTCTTTACACCTTGTGTTTCAAATATGTTCCTGCATCTCGGGTTAGATGCGCCGACTCATTGATCAAGACCTGAGCAGCTTACTCCATGGGGGCGACCTTTTTGGTCGATCTGGGGAACAGGAATGCAACGGCACCAACGGCGCCTGCGCCAATGGCGATGTTGCGAGGAGTGAGAGCAGGCATTTTCAAGTTGGCTGTTGTCGAAGATGTAGATGTGTGATGTGTGGTGTCGAGAAGGATGATATCGATCAATAAAGGCGGATGATGTTGGTTTGGACGAGCAGGTGGTCATGTGTAGGGAAGAACCAAGGGATCAAGCAGAGAATGTAGAGAACGGATGGTCAAGGTCATTCGAGACTTGAGCATTGGCAATCACGCCTCGCATCATTCCATCATCCGAGCATGCCTCTGACAGCCTTTCTTACACGCCGTTCGCAATGGTGAACGTCATTGATCGACCCTGTGTCGCATTGTTGACACTAGATCGGGGCTAGATCGAGGTACCCTTACCTCACTTGCGCCGGCTCCACAAACGCAACGGTCCGTAAGTGAGCTTGTCAAACGCTAAATTTGAATCTCCAAAGTTTGCGTCACAAACCCCTCCAAAATATGTGAGTCGCGATACCGGAGAGGTACAGTAGGTGCTTGTGACACTTGAGTTGTGTACTTCGTTACTACCCACACGCCATCCTCAAGCCATGTCTTCACCCGCCAAAGTCAGTGTCCTTATCTCGGGCTCTGGTAGCAACCTCCAAGCCCTTATCAATGCGAGCACGAGCACCCCGCCAACCCTTCCGAATGTCACCTTCACACGAGTTATCTCAGACCGTGCGTCCGCCTATGGACTGCAAAGAGCCACTGCTGCTGGCATTCCTACTTCGACACTAGGCATCCTCTCATACAAGAAGCGCTTCCCCGACCCTAGTGGAACTCCCGCCTTCCAAACCGCACGCGAAGCATATGATGCCGATCTCGCAGCTCTGGTTCTGCAGGACAAGCCAGACTTGGTGGTATGCGCGGGTTTCATGCGTATCTTGACCAATGCCTTCCTTGTACCTCTAGAGCAGGCTGGTGTGAAGATCATCAACCTTCACCCTGCGCTCCACGGTGATCTTGTCGGAGCTGGATGTATCGACCGCGCGTGGAAGGAGTTTGAGGAAGGCAAGAGGACGAAGACAGGCGTCATGGTGCACTATGTCATTGCTGCTGTGGACGAGGGAGAGCCAATTCGCCAGAAAGAGGTGGACATGGCGGGCTGCCAATCGCTAGCGGAGCTTGAAGAGAGGATTCACAAGGTCGAGCATGGCTTGATTGTCGAAGGAGCGAGGCAAGTCGCCGAAGGCGTCGCGAAGAAGTCAGACTAGAGCACGGCACTTCTGTGCTCTCTTCGCGAGAAGAAAAGACGCACATAGCTTCGCACTTTTCTTGAAGAGGAGCTGGAGCTCTTGTGCGGCAGATTGATGATGCGCCGATATCGCCGCTTCCGAAAACACTGAATATCCTTGTCGGTTCTGCACTCCCAGCTGCTTTACCCACATGTATTCGACACGGCTCTTAAGAGCCCGCACCGTCGGGTCGCTGGCGGCAAACTTGATCGAAGTCGCTTCTATCCCGTGGCTGTCGAGATCGCCATGCAAAATACACAACGATGCGCAAATATACTGCACAGATACACATGACGAAAAGTAAACACCACATCACACATATGGCGTTCAAATCTACTCCCACTATCTTCCTGTGATATGCCGTGCCTCTGCGCCCAGCCAGAATTTCAAGTACTTGGATCAGCCTGTTCTCATCACAGAACTCCCAACTTCTGAGGTAAAGGCAGCTTGGATTTGTTACACCTCTTGGGTGGCTATTGAGCCGTTCCAGCGAATGTGTGTCCACGTGTCCAGCGCTCAAGCTAATTGTACACAGGATGTACGCCGCTCGTGCATGATCCCCACGCATCACAGCATAGGTAAGCATCGAATTTAAATGGATGGGCACAGATATTTTGACCATCGGAGCCAACGGTATCACGCGATGATCCATTTTTACTTCTTCAGCGGTCGCATGGAAAAATTTCTGCCGAGTCCTCGAGCAAATTCAACATAAATGTGAGGCAACACGCATCATCGCAGCTTTCACACTCGCTCCCTACACTCTCCACCTAACCACTATCCGAGTCGACAAAATGCATCTCCTTTCCAAGCTTGTCACGATACTTCTCTCTGTCCTTGCTCTCGCTACTCTCGGACAGGGCGCCCCTAAAGGCAAAGACCCCTCGAAGTCAAAGGACAACCCCGAGCAGAAATTCCGCCAGACTCCAGAGTACCTTTGCGCCCATGTCTACAAAGGATTCTATTCGAGATACTACCTCATCGGCACGGAATGGCCTGTTCACGAAGACCTGGTCTTCGAGGGAGCCAAGAAGGCCAAGGGGTGTCATATGACGAACTGGAGGTTCGAGGAAGCCACCAACCCAGCCACCAACGGGGTCAATTTCAACTGCACGGTAAGCCTCATGAGGAACGAATGTTCAATGGGACCGAATGCTGATAAACTTGCTTTGTAGTTCGACATGCCAGTCTTGTGCCAAGGAAGGGTACAGAAAAGCTTGAACGATTATCTCGGATTCCATGGTGCGAAGGACGGAGGTGTTTTCTGCCCAGAAATCACAGAGACGGACACGCTTAGGAAGCTCTTCAAGGATATCGGTGCGCGTCGCAAATCATGTACATGGTACGATGGACCTGGAGCGAACACATGTCCGGAGTATGGGAGTGAGAAGTAGGGAATTCGAAGAAGCAGATGCTATGAAACTGCTACTGTGGAGGAAGAGGGATGCAGGGAGAAGGCGGTTGACCGCTGAGAGTTCGTGCTTATTGTATAGCTATCTTGCTGTTAATCAACGTGATGGCCGTGTTCCGATCTTTTTGGGACAGGTATGGCCGTTCACTTTGTTCACATCTACATGTATCTAATACTGTCTCATCGTCTCGAACTGCGCATGAGATCAGGTAGGGTTAGGCTCGAAGCACATCAGCGGTCGTTCACATAACCCATAGGCTACTGCTCATATCCAAATCGACCTCCTCACATAGCGATATGTCTAACTCTGCAACGAGACAGCAATGCGAAAATGTTCCTCCAGTAGGACTCATCCCACTCACTTGCCCTATTTTCAGTTACAAGGTAACTCTGGCCGTAGGGCGGATTCATCTCGCTACAGAACTTCCCAATTAGGCATTCGCATGCGATCAACCAAAGATGTGCTTCGTAACTTGTCTGACTCTTGGTATCCAACATGGACCTTTAAAGTACCTGCACATACCTTTGTACTATCCAATTGGTAAAACATCTTCAAAGTCTCAAGTTGTCCATCATGTATCTTCGCGCTGTTCACGCAGAGAAGTCCATTGCCACTCTTCGCAAGTTCATCCAAGAGAATCCACTCGGGATCCTGACAACGGCTATCCCATCCACAACCTTCAACTTCATCCAGTCCAGCCATATCCCATGGGTTCTGGATGTCAAAGACCCCGAAAGCGAAGATGAATTACCAGTCCTCAGAGGCCATATCGCCCGCCAGAACCCGCAAGCGAAAACCATCATTGAACACGCGAAGTCGAACCCTTGTTCATCTCCGCTTCCAACATCAACGAGCCACAAGCTCCAGCAAGAAGTCATGGTTCTGTTCAACGGTCCATCGCACCACTACGTGACACCAAAGTTCTACACCAAGACCAAGCCCGAGACAGGAAAAGTGGTTCCCACGTGGAATTACGCCGCAGCTCAATGCTACGGCACCGCAACAGTGTACTTCGACTCCCAATCAGACGAGACGTCAAACTTCCTCGCGAAGCAGATACGCGACCTTTCGAATATGGCCGAGACGCAAATCATGGGTTACGAGAAGCCTTGGAAAGTCGACGATGCGCCCGAGCGCTATGTCGACTTGCTGAAGAAGAACATCATTGGCATCGAGATTGAGGTCACTAGCTTGGGAGGCAAGTTCAAGATGTCACAGGAGATGGGATCAGAGGATCAGCAAGGAGTTGCGGAAGGATTTGAGGCCTTGGAGACGGCTGATGGTGACTACGTTGCGAAGACTGTTAGAGAGAGGAGTGGGTTGCAATGAGAGTCATCGTAAGTATACATACGATATGCTTCACGACATTTTTCGTCTATTGGAAGAACTACCCTGAGTAACACTGAATGATCAAACGATACATCCATTGAGAGAGTTCAGTTCACAATGACTCCGTATGGTTTTCTGATACCGATGCTGATCATATTATCTATGGACTTTGTGCACCTGCTCAATAGAATCTCACAAAGTCGTTTTGAGACTCGCTTGAAAAGTTCGCAGGCGAGATTATGGCCCACAATTGATCGGACCGTTACAACCATCGGAACTCGGCATCATACGCGAGTGATCACGTCTGCAGTAGTTCATGTTACTACTCACCGTCAATGACTCTCAATAATAGACATTAAGTAGCAGCGTTCGATCTTTCCTGCAATCGCTTCAATCTCACGCATCGATTTGCTCAACCTACTCAACATGCCAACACGCCTAGCAACGTGGCAAGATCTTCTGCCTGCCGCCAAACTCCTTGCCCAAGCATTTCATGACGATCACATGTTTGGTCGCTTCGTTCATCCTCGCCAAGATGAATACCCAGAAGACGTCTACTTATACTGGCTACGATTTCTCCGCGAGATCTACTACACTGAGCCTGGCGAACATCTAGTGATAAGCTATGTTGATGATAGCCCAACTGAAGAAAAGACCACAACAGTCACCGGTATCGCCCACTGGATTCGGAATTATAGCAAGCCGCCTCCCACAAGCTGGACGTCTCGTCTAATGCTCCCGATCGTCGAGAAATACAACAAAGCCGAAGATCTTGTATGGAAGAATCGGGCGGTTGATCACAACAATGATGCGACTATCGCCCTCGGCAACCCATACTTCATGCATCACTGGAGTGGCTCGCGAGAAGACAGTTGGCATCTTTCTCTACTAGGTGTTAGCCCAGCGTTTGGGAAACGAGGTTATGGGCGCGAACTGGTTCGCTGGGGTTTCGAGCCCTCGATCCAGGAGTCGGTGTCGTGTACTGCAATTAGTGTTCCAGGTCAGGAGCGCTTTTACCGAGCGTGTGGGTTTGACACAGTCGTAGGAACGTCCAATGACGAAGGCGGCGATGAGAATGCTTGGAAAGCAGCGGGACTTCGACCAGCTCCGATTATGGTATGCGACCATGGTGTTGAACCGCACGGTTTGAAGAAGTATGGTGAGAAGTAGAGGCAGAAAGTATCATTGTGAGAGTAATTTGAACCATGTTTCCATTCTTTTCTTGGTGCCACATACTGCTGCTGCAATTGAGTGTTGCGAAAGGCGTTGAGCAAGCGGAGAGCAAGACCCACCACAAATCTGGCTGGGTGTCCATCAAGGTCACCAAATCCCATTAGCGAACTCTTCTTGGAACCTTGGCGAGACGATCACACGATAAATGCACTCACCTGTCCAAAAGCTCAATGTCGTCTCGCGATGTGATATCTCCCTATTTGTCCTTGCAGTTCTCCGAAAGCGGGAGGTACGTTACCACTATGGCAACAGCAGCGACCTATAGCCCCGTGAGGTCGGCCATTATACTTACACTTGGCTTCCTGCTTCCTCTGCTGGTGACCTTCTACTACGATCGTGTGTCTGCAGTGTTTGCAACCTCAGGGTTCTCCGGCAAGAGTGCTTATACGCCACGAGCGTTCAATACAGAATCACAGAACTCTTCAATTTTGGCGCAGCAACAAAGTGTTGGTGCTATCATTCTGAATTGAGGCTATAGTGATATAAACTGACCAATCTTTAGGAAGATGCATCACGTATGTTCCATGATCTGCAACGGACCTCGGGAAAGTGGAACAGCAACCACCCGCGATGGAGACTCATGAACTCTATGAAAGCCTACTTGCGATATGGAGAAGACCGCACCGCTGATCTTGATACATGGCGAAAGCGGTACAAGAAGCTGTCTTCCAGCCAGAGATCGGTATGCTGTCGTCGTGCTCGAAATGGGGTAATCACTCACTGACACTGCTTCAGAGCCTTGAGAAGACCATTGGTTACACCAACAAGCTGAACAAAGTTGAAGGTCTCATGCTTAAAAATGCAGGCCTGGCAGAAGATGTCCTGGAACATGCCTTTAATTTCTACGGCGTATCTCGAACAGAACTGGAAGACTTCGTGCAAGAAACCGCCAATGGCACTAACAGCCAAAAAGGCAGTACGCTCTATGCTATGAAACACTTCGTCCGAGATTGGTCCCAGGAGGGTCTCCACGAGCGAGAAGCTACATATCCTTGCATCATGGAAACCATGCAGACAGCTTTTCCTGAAAGGTCACAGAAACCTATCACGGTTCTCGTTCCAGGCTCGGGTCTTGGGCGACTAGGTCATGAGATCGCCGCCCTGGGAGGTTTCCAGGTGACGCTCAACGAGTTTTCGTACTCCATGAACATGGCGTATCACTACCTCACTACGCTCGAAACGTCCGACGCAGCGACAATCCACCCATATGTCGACTGGTGGTCCCATCGCGCCACGACTGCACATCTGACGCGCGGAGTCTCCTTCCCAGACGATATGAACGCTCTAGCACAGTCTTCCGTCTCGCTCATCGAAGGTGAGTTCACCACATGTATGAAGCACCACGAAGGCACATACGACGCGCTCGTCTCACACTTCTTCATTGACACTGCGACCAATATTTTCACATACCTGGAAACTATACATGCCATGCTGAAGCCAGGCGGCGTCTGGATCAATTTCGGCCCCTTGCTGTATGGATCAATGCCAGCGTTGCAGCTGTCTATGGACGAGGTCATCGCCATGGCCGAGAGTCTGGGCTTGGAACTGGAGGCTCCGAGTGATACTTGTGGGCAAGCGATGGAGTTTGATCAGCGCGTGCGCGGAGCACATGTGCCATATGCATACGACACGGAGTCGTTGTCTAGGAATGCTTACTTGGCACAGCATTGGGTGGCGAGGAAGAAGCAATGAGACTGGCGTCCGAAGCTTCATCGCGCGTTCCATGTATTCTGTGTAGAACACACAAGCTTCCGAGATGAAAGTGTAAAATATGAAAGCATCGATGGCCAAGATCTTCCCGTACTCAAGAATGCGAAATCGTCACGGGCCATTGTTTGAGCGAGACATGTGCAAGGACATGTGCACATCGATTGTATGTGTCTGTCACGTTCTTGCAGATTGATATCAAGATATCACCGTACGAATTCCAGAGGCACAAAGTTGTATTCTCGTTGAAGTCATAGCCTAGTCTAGTTTTGGCTGTAAACGATCCCTCAGGACCACAAAGACATGCTCATCGTGTTTCTTCACCAACCACGTCACATGGCGGCTCGAGCTCGTAAGTGACGCGAAGTGATTCACTTCTTTCCTCCACTCGGCGGGGTGTAGGTGCTGCCACCCTGACCATCGTTGTGATAGGTGGAGCCTATGAGCAAAGTCAGAAACTCCCTTAAAGGGGTATGGAATTTTATGAGCCACGGAAAGCACTTACCGTTGGGGTTGGAGTAGTAGTAGCTACCGTCCGAGTTGGAGTAGTGGTACGAGTTCTGGTTGCTGGCAGAGGAACCGTAGTCGCGGCTGCAGTAGTGGTTGCCCTGTGGGTGGACTGTTCAGCGATAATTCTGGAGTGGTGGTATTGCATAAATGGCGTGGAAGTATCGGCAAACGAGAGCCATGCTTGCCATTGAGATCAAAAGCTCGCGATGCAAAGAGACAACATACCTGGGAGTTGGTACCGCTACCAGTGACGGAATAGCCTTGACCGGAGGAGCCGGAGGAGCCAGAAGAGGAGGTCTGAGAAGGCATGGTGGTTGATGTCTTGGTGGTAAGATTTGGATTTGTGTTCGGTCGGTGGTGTCGAAGGCAAAGCTGTTTGGGCTGGCGGACAGGTGTTTTTATATTGGCGTGGTGGGGAGGGATCAAGAGGCAATCTAACGCGGGGTCATCAGCAATGTGTGTTGATGTTTGCTGCAACTGCGCTGTTTGCAGTGATTGGAAGTGGGAGGACGTGAAAGCAGTAGTGACCCGTCTGCACATGCGACTTCCCTTAGAGCTAAGCGCAGACGAAGTCACTGGTGCTAGAATAGTGAAAGGTAAATTTGCAAACTCGTTTCAATACCATTAGGTCCAACAAGCCTCCAAGTATCTTAAACCTCGAGAGTTGCAGTCAATCATGCTCTACACGTGCTAGAAAGATCGGTATTATCACAGCAGCGTAAGCTAAGTATGTCTGCAGATCTCTTGCCCGGTGTCGCAACGAACGATGGTCGAAGGGGGCAGAAAGGCTGCCATCATGCGACACTGTCATTGCAGAGCCAATCGAAGACAATTTTCTCTCAAGTCACGGCGGAGCACAAAGGTGGTCTTTGATAAGGCCATTTCGGTGAGAATGAAAGTAGTCACGGAGCGGACCCACTGTAGCAGGAAGGAATCGCTGCACTAGGGAACATCTCCTGTAGTGCAGTGTCTCAATTGGGCATTTGCAAAAGCTGCAGCATGATTGTGACTTTCTGCTGGCAACTTACAGCATGTGGTGTTATCGGACATGCCCAACAGGCTTCACGCTCGCTTCTTCATCCGCAAGATGACCAGCTGCGATTGGCGGATTGCTAGTTCTTGGCTGCGGCGTGATCGATTACTCGCTTGTGCATGTCGACCTCTCAGTACTGTAGGTTCAATGCGAAAGGAGTTGAGGATAGTCCAGTGAAGACCATTTTCAGTGTTATCGCTCCGTAGTTGAGACGAGATTGCGCAGGCGCAAGAGTGGAACTCGAGTGGATTGTAGCCGTTGCAAGACCTCCTTCCTTGCAGGCTATCGAAGAAGGATTCTAGCACTGTGCCACTTAGGAGAATGAGCGAGGGTTTAGCGACGCGCAACAATACGACCTCCAACACAGCATTTGAGCGTCAGAAATTGGCGTAGCACGTTTCGTGTCTGGTGTCTTCGAGATGTCGAGATAGGAGGTCCCACTTCCTGTTGACTTCTTGCCCTACCGTGGTCGGTGTTGTCGGCAGCCGTCCTTCCGGGACTAAAACTAAAACCTCGTGGGGTGGCTCAAATGCTTTCGGACAATCTCGTGGGGCCGCCGTTCGATGAGGTGCTACAGTTGTCAGTACCCTTGTACAAGGGCACATTCCGACTCGCGATTGCTTGTGCGATTGAGCAGTACATTTCTTCATCATGAGATGACTCGCTCTCTTGTCACTGGGTACCGCGGGGATCACGCTGTTCACACGCGGCTTTGCGCATCGGATTGGCGGACAACGACCTGATTTACAGCGCATGCATGTGCGTACGCGGCGGCTCGCACACGCAAACGCTTCGATCACGACGCGGTGCATAGTGCACAGTGCATACCCGATGCTCACCAGATACCAAGTTCTCGGTGATGGAGATTGAGTTTGTGGGCACGATCCGGATCTGCGGCCTGGTCACTCTATTCGCCCTAGACGACACCACTTTCATCACTGGCTAGCAGTCTTTGTATGTAGCGAGAGCTTGGTAGAAGTGACGATGGCTCCCGCAGTCCCCTTTTGCTGCCTTTGTTGCAGGCTGCGACAATCGTCTGGCGTTCGCACAAGGCAGGCGTTTCTCAGGGTGATGCATTGATGCCCTCAAGTGCCGTGCTGGGCGCGAGAACGGCCGTCTGACTCAGGCTGGCGCGTCTGGCGTGCTCGACACTCACACGTCGTGCAGGCAACGTGGACAGTTGAAGGTGTTTCAGCGTCTCAATGCCTGCAGGTGGACGAGGCGTCTTCGACGGTGTGCGCTGTTCGCTTTGGGAACAGCAAAGCGCCTCGAGCGCCAGCGGCGGCCATGCTTTGGGCGAGAGCAGCAAAGTCCGTGGCTGCATGACGCTCTCTTGAGCCCTTTTGCAGGGATGATCGGAACTCTGCGCGATATCAGATTTTGGCTCTACCCTCCTCACCCTCAAAGACTGTGCGCGCCAGCCACAGTGAGGGTGATCGTTGGCCGTGCGCATCGCCGACTGGTCGCGTCAGCGATTATGCTGTCGTGCCTCTTTGCAAACGCAGGCAGCCGGTACGCGTGTGATTTGTGCGCCCTTCGGAAGATAGCTGGGCAGCAGCATGCAGGTCCCATCAGAGGCGCCATTCACTCATTTCTACTGTACAGTTCGTCCCCGAAGCATGGAGCCAGTCCTGCCACAAGCACCGCGAACCGTTGGCGTGAAGATACCGCGGTGTGGTACTAGACTACTAGCCGACACCTTGTTGTCCGGCAAGGGCTATAGCCGTTGGTGTGCCTCTGTGCTCAAGGCAGAGTTAAGGTTTGGGAGGTCTCTGGAGACGGGTGGATGGTCCCACTCGTCCCATCACGAACACGCTAGACCCCTGCCGTGCAAGTATGTATCTATCATCATCGCCTCGACCCTGTCTGTCCGTCCCGTCCTCAAAGACTTCATCTGAAGTCCTCTTGTCCGTGGCGAGGTGCCGTCGTACACGAATGATTTCACGCCCATAAATCCTGTTTAATTCTAACAGCAACAAGCGTACACTGGCTGGACCACTCACGCAGTTATCATTATTGGACCAACGCATACAACACACACCGACTACCCGGAGTCTGGACCCGGTCGTCTCACACGCCCCAAAACTTCTGGGTTCAGTTTCTCATCTCTCAGCCATGGAGTCCCATACCCGTCGGAATAGAGCGTACTCGAAGACGCACAGATTTAATGGTGTCGAGAAGACATCACGCCGATGGGATTGTCTCCGCAAGGTGAGCTGTCCGCTTTCATGGCATGCTTCACTCACAGCTAACCGATCATGAAGGACCAAGATCTCTGGTACGACGATGCCGACTGCCTCGTACACTTCCACGCACAAGGATCATCACAGCGCCCACCCAGCCTCAAAATCCCATTTGCTGCTGTGCAGCGTTCCAAATGTTCATATCTGCTCGACAACTGTCTCAGCGCTCGGAAGTATTCGAATTTTTCAAACTCTTGGGATAGTGGGTACGATTCATGCACAGTATCGTCGCCACAACCCCAGACATACGACTTGTTTGTTCCAGCACCGGCAGATCTTACAAGAGAGCATGCTTACATGTACCATGTCACGACGCGCAACTACTTCGCTCTTCTCACAAATCAGGCACTGGTGGGAGAAAAGCTTGGATTGGCCCTGGTTGATCTATGGCGACGGACTAAAGAATGGCAGCCAAACGACAACGCCACGTCTAATTTGCTCAGCTACTGCGAGCAGCAGGGCTATCTGTCTCTCGCTGAGAATGTAACACACGCCACTGCCATCCTCACCTTCGCCGAACAAGCTCAAATCCAAGCGTTGTGGACGAACGCCTTTGTCCATTGCGTAGGCATGCACGAGCGCTTGGACATGAGTGGCGATTACCCTGAACTCAGCAACAGTACCAGAGCTTTGATAACTCGAGCATCTTTGGAAATGGACCTTCACATGTCTCGTGCCACGCGTGCCATTGGATGTTTCCTCGAGGAAGAACTCGGTGCCGATCGTCTTGGTCTCACCAAATCAGCCCGCAACCACCTCGACCGCTTCCGCGGATTCTTACATTCGTTTTATCTTGAACAGCTTGGCTACTTCCCACCTGGCAGCAGTGATCCATACAACAAACAATTGTGGAACAACGTCCACGACGACTTCGAAAGCCTATACGAGCTGCTTGCAGACAAGAGTTCCGACCAGAGCATACAAAACAACACAAACGCTAGTGGCGGCATTTGCTGCTTGCAGAACACTCAGGTTTTCGATATACGACACGGATGCGCTCCACTCCCTCATCCCTCTCCACTCTTGCCAGCAATATCAGCAGAACAGCGATCGACAGACACACAAAGGACATTGCGTAGCCTGAGACTAGGACGATCGTCGTCGTCAGTGTCAGAGGTAAAACTACCGCCTCGAAGAGCACTCGCGGAGGCAACGAACAGCGTTCCGGATGAAGTTTCGAAGCGACCGATCGTTGTCGAATATCGGCGTTTCGAAAGAGCGCGCCTAGAAGAGAAAATAACCGTGCAGGAGGCGCGAAAAGTGCGCTGGTTACTCATATATGGCGGCCTGCAGATCCTGAACAGCATCACAAAGGCTCCAAAAGGTGTGAGAGATAGCGAGGCAGCCTCTTATCCTCTTTGTGTCCTTACCACGGGGTCCCCTGATTGGCATGTCGACGAGAATGAAACGCCAGCACTTGATCAGGCCACTACTGAAGTGGTTCCCGACCTCCAGCTCACTACCCCACTGCCTCTGACACCTGGCGAAGATGCCCGACCAGAGAGCGAAGGTCGCATCTCCATCCACCCAGACTGCGAAGCCGACAATGCAGCGGATTACTTCACAAATTCGAGGCGCAGTTCCATCAATGCTCTGGAAATGACTCCGTCTCCTCTCCGAATTACTCGTCCCACTCGCACAGCTTCAATCCGTACTAGCGTCAGCTCTGGTGTCAATGTTCTGCAACGCTCATTCAGCATGGCAAGACGGAACAGCTCGCGAAAGTCCACGCAAGCACCCAGAGGCAGTCGCATGAGCTCATACGAGGTCGTTGGCTCAGGCTATGGAATCAACGCGCCAAAGAGCGAATCCAGCCAGCAGGAGTCTGCGAAAGATGTGATCGGTGTCGCCGTGGAAGCCGCTCTGTCAGCAAGCGTTGGTACCACGCACAATTCATGGCAAGAATTCGACTTCTGCCTACCCAATGTTGGCGAGGAGCCGACTCTGAACGATCGTCATCTGGACGGACTGTACTCTCTGCACATCCCTGAGGACTTTGGGAAAAGTACAGACCTGGGACCCTTGAAAGAATCAGACGAAGGTAAACCAGGAGACCGCAACTCTTGGAATGTGGACGAAGGGGCTTTCACCGCACGCTGGCCCGCATTCGACGAACCTGCATCCGCCACCACGGCCTCGAGCGAACCCAACTCCCTCCGCTCCTCATACCATTCCGACGATTGCGACACACCCATCACCATCTACTCTCCATCCCAAAGCCCACGCACCTCGCAACGCGGAAGCGCAGACTTCGGAAAACAACACGCATCCATCCGATCTCAACAGAGCACTCGACAACGACACGTTAGTCTCATGGGCACTCATTCCGACTTCTCTCCGGCTGCAAGTCTCAACGTAGGCTGCTATCGCCCAAGCGGACTGCCCTGCCACTCCTCTTTCGCCCCGGCTCTGTCTAAATTCGCCAGTTCGCGGACAAACAGCACTTTCGGTCCACCTTCGAGCTTGACAGGTGATATCAAGTATATAGATTCGGCATCGAGCTCAGTCTACGAGCTGGACGGTCAACAAGCGGATGATCGGGATGCTTCCACTGTACGAGGCAGACGTCGGACGAGGACATCTGATGGATTGGCGGGCTTCTCGTTTGGGGCCTGAAGACAAGGATGAGAGGGCTGGTAGATGCACCGTGACGTTTCAGGGCAGGCTTGGTTGATCTTGTTGTCAGTTGGGGGACGAGCCGGCGTGGTATACAGAACACGAAGCCGATGCTCTTTCTATCAGATACCCATAATCTAGCTTTGGCACATCAAGCTTATACACATTCTAACAATCTTTCCCATCACGAGTCCAATTTTTCCATTGCAATTGATCATTAACAAGGGCGAAAGTGCCATTGGGATCGACCAAAACCGCATCACGTAGACAATTTGATTCGACGTAAATGCTCAAGACACAGACGTTATGAGTATGACGGTTTGATGGCAACACTCATTCAGACAATTCCATTGTAAGTAGTAGCACTTACAACCCATCGTCTAATAAACAGCAGGACCAGAATTTCCCAAAGCCTCAATCGCCTGCTCAACACTAATAACGTTCGCCGGCAGCTTCGGGATCACACCCTCCAAAATCGCAGCATTGATGCCAGGCGTATCAGGTGGGGTTTCGATGGTGTTGTTGGAGATGACGTACCTAGATCAATTGTCAGCAAACACATAGTAGCGGATAAAGACCCATGGCGGCTTTTCGAAAACACATACACCTTATAATCCAAATCAAACAACCCATAAGCCGTGCTCAGAATCACACCCGACGTCCTCACCCCACTCAGAATCACAGTATCGATCCCCTGCGCTCTGAGAATCTCCTCGAGCGCATTCCCCGTACCAGCGTAGTACCTCGTCTTCTGCAGCACCACATCCCCAGCCCCCTCATCAACACCGAAATCAGAGTAAATCTGCGTCGCAGTCGCATTCGCTGTCGTGAGCGGCCCACTCACACTCGCAAACCCAGAGCCAGGTTTGACTTCCGGTTTGCGAGCGTTGCTGAAGTAAATCCGCGTGAAGATTGAGAGGGGAGGAGGAGATTGGGCGTGCACGGCGTCGATCCAGGTTGCTGTGTTTTTGATGAAAGCTGCGCCTGCTGGGGAGGAAGCGAGGGGTGCTACGAGGCCGTTGATGAGGTCGAGGTTGAGGACGGCGTAGTGCTGGCCGAAAGAGAGGGATTCGTTGGCTGCGATTGTCGAGGCGATGGGGTCTGGGTAGCCGGTGTAGCCTGGGGAGGAAGCATTTTGGGCGATAGCTAAAGATGTGCTAGCGAGTACGAGGGGGAGTATTTGCGAACGCATGGTCAATATATTTGTTTGATTTCAATCGATGTAGCGATTTCGGTTCACTGACTGCCAGATTTCGAGGGCGGCATACATGATGATCATACTTGTATGCCTCAAGAAATAGTCAATGTCATCAAGTCAATATTCGATCCCGTCCATCGGCAAGATATGACGTAGACTCTATGCGTAGTACCGCCTTAATCAATGATCACCTCATCTACATCCATATCCGGCGGCGAGCCCGGCTACTTCGGGTAGATCTACAGTGGTTCGATGCTCAAACCACCGGAACTCATCCTGCGGTGAAACCAGCTAACACGCGGCATTTATTAAGCCCTTGTAATCTTTCCTGCTTATATAATCGTGTCACTGCATCAATACATTTCATCGACTCCTTCGGTCTTGGTGACCCTATTTTGAGAGCGAGGCTTAACCAGGCACAATTGCTGCTGAATGACACAAACGACCTGGCTGAGTTTGTATGCTATTCTTCATTTTATAAAATGCTTTGCTCAGTCTGCACGACCAAGCGACGTGATATTTATTGTACAGAGTACGTCTTCCACGACTTCAGGCGTCCTCAATATCCACCCATCCCATGTAAAGCAAGCGCCATCTTCTTTTGCTCCCTATACATCACCAGCAGCGTATAGGGTACATGTACTATCTCGGAAACCAATCAATTTGCGTTGGCAGGCGGTCTTAGTCCTTCTTCTTCTCATCCGCTTTCTCTTTCGGCGGCGAGGCTCGGACAGTGGTGTTGGGATATACACTGCCACCCGTCTGCTCGTACAAGACCTCGTCGCCTTTGCCGCCCATTTCCATGAACTCCTTCGGATCTCTGGCGGCGTCTGGTCCCGGCTCAACAGTATTCTCGACGCGCCCTGTAGCCTGCGGCGCTCCACTCTTCTTGCCATTAGTTTCCGGAGCAAGGACCTGAGGAGCAGGTTTCTTCTCGTAGACTTTGACGGGTGACTGGTCGGGCTGTGTGTTGATGATCTTCTCGATCTTCACATCGTTGATGGAGGAGAGAAGGGTGCGCTCGCGCTGAGGCTTGCGGCGAGTGAAGTCGAGGTTCGATAGGGCGCCTGTCAGGCCGTCGGTGCTGTCTGTCAGGCTGATGTTGCGCTGGGTAGTCCATGGGTGCTCGAGGCATTCTTCGACTGTGATTCGCTTCTCCACGTCAACGGTAAGCATGCGGTCGATGAGGTCAAGAGCTGGGTCGCCGACTGAGTCCCAGTAGGGCGAGGGGTAGTCGAAGCGACCCATTTTGATTTGTTGACTGAGCGTATACGGGTTCTCTGGCGAGTAGAGCTCATCAGAGAAGGGAGGGAAGCCGCAGAGGCAGATGTAGAGGACGACTCCGAGACTCCAAATGTCGACGGCACGAGTGTAGCGTCGACGATTTGACTGCTCCAAGATTTCTGGGGCAACGTATGAAGGGGTACCACATAACGTTGTGGTGAACGATTCCTCGCCGATGATCTTTGCCAGGCCGAAGTCGGCAATCTTGACGTTGAGCTCTTTGTCGATGACCAGAATGTTTTCCGGCTTGATGTCTCGGTGTACGATGTTGCGCTCGTGCTGTCATATGTTAGCATGGGCCTCGCATAATTGATGAGCATTGATAGAACTTACGAGATACTTGATGCCTTGGAAGAGCTGAACGAACACCTTGCGGGTCTCGCTCTCTGTCAACTTCTGCTTCATCACAACCCAGTTGAACAGCTCTCCCTCAGGCGCAAGCTCGAGCACCAAGTACACGCCATCTGCCTCATCGAAGGTGTCTTTGAGGCATAGCATGTTAGGGTGGCTCACTCCCATCAGCACTGCAATCTCTTGCTGTAGGCCATCAATCTTACTCCTCTCTCCGGGACCAGTTCGCTTCTCGAACTTCTTCACTGCGAAGCGCATCCCCGAGCTCCTCTCGGTGGCAAGGTAGACCGTAGCGAAATGGCCCTTGCCGAGCTGACCTTGTATGATGTACTGCTTGTGGAAAGCACTTCCATCTCGGTTCCTCGGGTACCGGAAGATGAAGCGCGCCTTGTCGAGAATCGATAGCTCATCGCCGTCGTGCAATTCTCGCCGTTTGTTGCGACCGATGAAAGCTTCGTTGACATATGTTCCGTTCCCACTCAAGTCCTCAACCACAGCCAGCGCATTGCCGTCCTTGTTCTCTACAAAAAGCAAGCAATGTCGGTTGCTCACCGTTGCAATGTTGATTCTCCGATCGCATTCCGGATGTCTGCCAATCAGATATCCGCCCGATGGTACTCCGGCTTCGGCCTTTTTGTTCTCGTATTCGTTCTCGTCTTTCAGGTACTTCTCCTTGGATACCTTCTTCTGACCATGGGGCTTGCCGAGGCCTTTTGCTGATATAGGGCATGCCACCCTCTTCTTTAGCACTAGAGGGTCTGCTGTGCCGTCGATCGGTACCAAGTATCCCCACACACCTTCGGCTTCCTCATCTTCGACTTCATATGAGATAGGCGGTGGTGCAAGGAATTGTGAGAAGACCTGCGTATCCGAAGGTGGTGAAGAGAGTCCGCCGCTACCCTTGAGTGATGATGGTGGAGGAGGGCTTGTTTTAGGGGTCGCTCTTTGGTCTGATCGGTCCTGCTGCCTCTCTCCATTGGCAGGTGACGAGGCAATTCGAGTGCTTGGTGTCTCGGGCGCACCCATGGAGCTTTTAGTCACTGGTGATGGCAGCGCGCCCTTGTAATCTGTGTGCTTCTCGACGTCCTGCTCCTCATCCTGGTCACTATCTTGTCTCTCTGGCGCATTTCGTGCTGATCGGCGGGGCTTCTTTGCTTCGGTTTCTTCGCCGACCGAGACCTATAGCGGACGTCAGCTTTACATCCAACAGGCGTGTGAGGCGGTCAGCAGATGCGCACCCTGGACCGCTTCAGCGCACTCTTGTCCGTGCGTGGGGACATGTCGTTGGAATCGATCGATACCGGCGCGCAGTGCGATGTGTTGGATGATGTCGAGGGTAGCGGTGGTCAGGCTCTCCAGGTGCAACGATCAGTGAAGAGTGCAGAGGCTAGGGTGCAAGGTCAGGAGACGCGGGTGATGAGATGTGAGTGTGTGTGTGCAAGCAGCGAGTCGTGGGAGGTTTAGGTTTGGCGTGAGTGCTCGATTCGCGATCGACGTCCTGCTCCGAAAGCTGGGGAGAACGTCAATCGGCTGATCTTCCAAGCGAGCGAGGCGAGACCATTTTAGCAGCAAACATCTCAAATATAATGAATGCTCTTCTGGACATATGTTGGCATGGGCATTTCACTTTTCAAGGTGGTGAGAGGTCGTCTCCATCTAGCCGACGCCATCTCAAAAAGCATCATCCGATGATGATTGGAAATACCATAATACCATCAACAGCGATAGTGACAGTGACGTCGAGAGACTCGCTTGTAGACTGCCGTGATATGAGTAAGCGGAGACTCTTCTCGTCACAACATATCACAATCCAATCTGGGCAAACCCCTTGAATGTAGATACCATTCATATCTTCAACAAAACATGCCCTTCTCCCACCACTCCCACTCGGGCCAATTCTGCGGCCATGCCGCCAACACACTGGAAGAAGTCGTCCAGCGCGCCATCGCCCTCGGCATGACCACCTTCTGCATGACCGAGCACATGCCACGCGAACTCGCAGACTTCTACCCGGAAGAAATCGACTCGCACAACGAAGCAAGCCTAGCCAAACTCTTCGACGACTTCTACGTCGAGGCGAGACGCTTGCAGAAAGCGTACGCCGACCAGATCCAGCTGTTCGTGGGCTTCGAGGGCGAGTGGATTAGACCCGGCTCGCTGAAATTGATTAACGATGTTTTGGCGAAGCACAGCGTCGATATGTTCGTTGGCTCGGTGCATCATGTGTATACCGTGCCGATCGATTTCGATCTGCCGTTGTACCATAAAGCGAGAGATATGGGCGATGGGACGGACGAGCGCATTTTCGCGGACTACTTCGATTCACAATACGACATGCTACAAGCACTGAAACCACCAGTCGTCGCTCACTTCGATCTCATCAGACTAAAGAGCGACGACTCAGAGCGAAGCTTCAAGACCTGGCCTCAGATTTGGGAGAAGATCGAACGCAACCTCGAATTCATCGCATCATACGGAGGAATCGTGGAGCTCAACTCAAGCAGCCTACGCAAAGGCATGAGCGAGCCTTATCCACAAGTTGAGATTTGCAAGGTTAGTAACATTCAAATCCCATGACAAAACCTTGTATCGCTTTATTGGCTCACTTCACTAACCGCCACAACAGCACTTCCTCTCCCTCAACGGCCGCTTCACCCTCTCAGACGACAGCCACGGCGTAGAGCAAGTCGGCCTCAATTTCCACCGCGTCCTGGAAGCGATCAAGAAAGCCGGCATCACAGAGCTCGCCTACCTAGCTCCCGCAGGAACCGCCAACTCTGTGCCTGTAGACAACCGTTTCCCGCAAGTCTGCTGGGCATCACTGGGCCTGGACCAGCTAGAAGCACATGGGTTCTGGGAGAAGAAGTGAAGACTTCACGAATTGTTGTCATAGCGGGAAGATACATTGACGGACTTCTAAGATGCAAGAATAGAGCATTGGTTGTCCAATCAATCGTCAACATGAACAAACCATTCAGGACTTCATGTTGCTTACATCATCAATCACACTGATTATCCCAAGATACTAGGGCATGCACACTGGTTCGCACGCTCGTACGGTGAAAACATACACCCGCTAGCGCACCAATTAAAAACGCCTATAGTAGCCCGCGAGGTGATGTAAGTCAATTACCATACCTTGCCTTCTCACATCACCTGTGGCACAGGAAAGTAACTCTGTTCAAAATGCATGTACAAATACTCAAAAAGATCCGAATTACTATGAAACCCTTCAGGATCGAGAAGAGCCCTACTTAGCATCCTCATCATCCGCCCCACTAGTAATGCTCAACCCACTCACACTCGGCGTCTCACCACCCTTCTTCGAACTCTTCCCCAACTTCAGCGCATTACTCCACGAGCGACTGCCCCTCTGCGCCTCCTTGCTCTCCCGTCCGCCACCAAGGCTGCTCGCGCTAGCGCTCATCGCCTCTTCCTCATCCTCGTGCGAAGCCGCCGCCGTGGGCTCCAAGCGGCTCTTGTCGCGCTTGAACGTGGGCAGGTTCCACATGCCGGAGCTGGACTTGCGCTGGAGCTTCGCGATGAAGGACTCCTTGCCGAAGCTGCCGGAGCCTAGCATGGGGGAGGCGTTGGAAGCGGTTTCGGAGGCGTTGGAGTAGGAGGGCGTGCGGGCGAGGTCCATTGAGTTGCGCAGGGACTCGGCGACGGAGGACTCGACGGTGGTGGTGCTGCGGGCGTCGCGGGATTTGCGGGACGCAGGGGGCGAGTCGTCATCGACGCTGAGGTTGTGCGCGTGGTGGGCGCTGTGGGTTGACGAAGCGGGAGTTTGGGAGCTGGAGGCTTCGGCTTCGCGTAGCTTCTCTTTGTCTTTGCTGCTGAGCTTGATCGAGGAGAAGAAGTTCTTGAAGACTTCTCCGTTGGGTGGGTTGGCTTTGGTGTCGGCTGCAGGCTCTTCGACGCTCTTCTGGGCTTGCTTTGAGCCTGCCGGCGGCTTTGTGCCGATCGGTGCTAGATGAGGGCGCCTGTCTGCATCGAGTGCATCGGAGTCCTCATCTTCCATGATGTCCTCAGGTGGGGCCGAGGCGGCACCATGTTGCACGGAAGGTCTCCTAGACGGATGTCTAGAGCCGAAGATGCGCGATTGCTGACCTGGTGCATTCCAACCACCCAGAGAGAGCGGACTGGCACGAGCGCCACCCATAGCATCGTTGGAAGGCCACGCATCGGAGCCCCAGCGGGCACTGTCTAGGCTGGGTCGTGGAAACTCGGACGAATGAGTGGATCCTGGGCGAGGCGAGGCAGGGCGGCGTCCAGCCATGAAGTTAGCAGGCCATCCGTCAGGACCTTTGTCCCTGCTGAACGGGTTCAGGTTGAAAGCTCGCCTCCTGGGCTGCGAGGATGGTTCGTAGAATGAGTTCTCCGCCCCACCATCGGCGTCTGCAGCGCCGTCTTTGCCCAGAATGTCGCCGAACATTGGTCCGGAGATTGAGCTGTTGCGTCTTCTGGATGCAGAGTCAAGGCCCGGAATACCCTGATCTTGTCGAGGCATAGATTGAGACTGAACCTTACCCAGAGCCGGTCCTGCAATGCTTTCGTCCATCGAGGAGTTCTTTAGGCGAGGCTTCATACCGAACATACTACTGAATCGGCTGCCGGTATTCACGTTAGAAACAGCACGGCTCGACCTGGTAGAGTGGACAGAGCGGCGGTCAGAATCCAAGTAATTGTCTGGCGAAGTTGGTAGGTTGTTCTGAGAAACTCGTGGCGAAGAGAAAAGACTTGGTGCCCTGCTTGGTGGAGAAGTTGGAGAAGAAGGCCCAGCGTTGGATAAATCCTGCTGACCTGGCTGCGCTCCCAAACCTGGAAGATTCATAGCCCCAAGACCAGGTAGTGCTCCAAGTCCAGCCAATGGTCTTATATCATCTGCAGCGGACCTGCTGTCATCGCTAGAGAAAAGGTCTGCCGGGATCAACTCAGCGCCCGCACCTGGGCTCATAGGAGCTCCTCCAGTCAGGCGGTCCTTCTCCTCTTCGCTCATGTCCAATGATTCAGAAGGTCGGGCAATTGTCATGCCATTGTGAATGTTCAAGAACGGAGCCGTAGAGAAGGTCGTTGAAGTCAAGCCGTTTCCAAAGGGTGAAGACGTAACCGGAGGGAATGAAGTCATGCGTGGGCTGTCGTTGCTGGTGTGTCGACTGCGTTGGCTATCGCCCCTCCTGATACCACGCTCAGCTAGAGGTGGGCTCGGGAACTCTCTCGCAGCCGAAGCAGCTGCAGCTTCTTCTGTGCGTCTCCTCTCTGCTCTCACAGACTCCAGGAACCTGACCTGCGTGGCGTGGAAGTTCTTGGTCCGCTCCAAGTTCTGCACAGCAGCAGCGTATTGATGCTGCAGATCAAAACGGCGCATCTGGAAAGCACGTTCATCCTCGGCATCCTGCTGGAATTGTTGGACAAGGCTGTTTTCGGGCTCGGTGCCATTAGGCGAACCGTTCTTCGCAGCGCGATCCAGCTTCTTGATCTCAACAGCCTTCAGGCGGATCTCTTCGTCGAGCGACTTGACTTCAGCGGCTTCTTGCTGTTGTTGCTGCTGTAGCAACTCCTTCTCACGCGCAGCCTGCTCAAGGAACTCTACCTTCTGCTGCTTAATCTTCTCCACTTCCTCCTTGAGCTGCACGGCCTCTTGTTCCCAACGAATCGAATCCTCCTTTAGCTTCTCTCTATCCTGTTTCTTTTGCTGCAACAATTTCTCCTGCTTCAAACGCTCGTTCTGAGCAGCAGTATTTTGCCTTTCCAACACGTTGATCTGCTTCTTCAATTCTCGGTTCGCCTTATCCTTCTTATCGGCCTCTGCCCGCAACTGGTCGCGTTCCATAATCAGTTCCTCCTTTTGGCGCAGCTCTTCCTCCTCGTCCTCCTTTGCCAACCTCTCCGCCTCATCCGTTTCGTGCCTGATCGCGTCCAGCTTTTGTGTAAGTTGTTGGATTGTCTCCGCTCCTTCGGGTACCTCGGCGGTGTCGGCAGTGTTCTCATATCTGGTGTCTAGTCCCAGGACTGAAGGAGAGGGTCGTCTTCCAGTAATGCTTCGTTTGTGCAGTCCACCACTGCTGTTCTCGCGGGTCATCAAAGGAGCGGATACATCCGGCGAAGCAGGGGTGAAATCCTTCAGTCCACGGTATGGCTTTACTTGAGGTACGACTTCTTGTACGCCCTCCAAATCGCCCTCTGGTCCTTCGCCCGCATTGCCATAGTAGTCTCCAGAGTTGGCCTGTTTGGTTCGGAAGCGGATGGGTGCGCTCTTGGAGCTGAATTCAAGGCTGTTGACCAGTGCCACGCGGACGACATAGAACGAATCCGGCTGCAGGCCTGTTATAGAGACTGCCGACTCCTGCAATGAGACTGTGTCCACGACATTGCCGTTGATGTGGATCTCGTACTTCAGCGTCGTCCTATGCTTTTGCTTCTCCGGGAGAGACCAGTGGATGACAGCGCCGTCCGCCTTGACTCCGGCAAGGTCGATGATTGGTGTGAATGGGATGTCGAAACCGAGCAATGCAGCAAGCTCTTCCAATGGCTTGTTCAGGACTTGGTAGGCGCGGTAGGTGAGCCAGACCAGGGCGAAGAAAAGACAAGCAGGCTTGAACCAGAATGCGAGGGGAAATGCGAGTGCTTGGGCGGAATACATTATGCGAGAGGTCCAGATGGTGTATGGGAGGAGACTTTGGTTGGCGGTTCGAGAGTCGACGCTGGCGAAGAGGGCCCGCTGGAGGTGCGAGGGCGTCGTGACCTCGGCCATGTGTCCAGCTTCCTTTTTGGCTCCCTTCTCGGAAAGGGCATGTGGCGAAGTGAGGAGTGAATATATGCTTTCTGCGAGTGTATGTACAATAGCTAGCTAGGAGATGGAGAGACTCTCGCGCTGCAAATTGCGGGAGAAGAGTGACTTGGACTAGCGGCGTGGAGAGGGAAGGGCTAAGCTTTGCGCCTCTTCCGTCTGATGAGCCCGCCTCCACTGCAAGGTCTGAGTGTGTCTGAGTGTTTCCTCCACTTCTCTGGCGCCACCCCAGTGCCGACGGCGCCTGTTCGGCGGGTGGGCGTAGAGGTTGATCTGGATGGTGATGCATGCCTTCCTTCTGCTCTCCATGGTTTGTGATCTCGCAATACTACATGTACCTGCTGACCTCGACAAAGACTGCTCATATGCAATCGTTTCTGGAGAGTGTTTCTCTCTCAACCATCAATTTCAAAACAAGGCAAACACCTTATCTCCAGCACAAGAGATAGATAGCGTCGATCATCCTCGACCACGGCTATTGTCAATAATGCTGATCTTGCCTCTGTGGACGGGTGATGAGCTATTCAGGCGTCCCTACCCACCCAGCTGTAAACACATCCGAAGCAAGACCAACGAGATAACCTCTCTAATTCACTGTCGTATGTCATATCAAGACTTCACACACCTCTCCATACAGACACCTCCCATTACCCAGCGATTTGACCCGGACGTGCGGGTGTAGGCGGGCACAGGGCGCACAGGGCCGAGGTGTCGGTTTCTTGGTCGTCCGGGGAGCTCCACATTTGCATGTGCTCCAGATCGCATGTCATCGTCGACCACTCAGTACTGTTGTTTGGTCTTTGACATATCCCTTACACAAATCCTCAACCTTTTGGTGACATACGGCCTCTTATTAGCTCCAATTCGAGACACTGCAATCTATCCTCCATCGCGCAAACAACATCCAGTAGGAGCCATGTCGCGCTCCGCCCTGCGCCTCGCAACGCAACAACAACCACAATCCTCCACCCTCCTCTCCCTCCCATCCACCATTCGCCCAACAATCTACGCCAGCAGCAACAACTCAAGACCACACGTCCGCCGAAATGCCACCACCACCAGTACATCCAAACCCCGCCGCCCGCGCACCGCCCTCTTCTTCCCCGGCCAAGGTGTGCAGCGCGTCGGCATGACCCAAGACTGGCTCTCCGCCTTCCCAGGAACCTGCAAACCCATCCTCGACGAAATCGACTCCACCCTCAACTGCAGCCTGTCCAAAATCATCGCCGACGGGCCCAACTCCCTCTTGACCGCAACGCAGAACGCCCAGCCCGCCATCATGGCGACGAGCATTATGATCTTACGAGTCCTGGAGCGCGAGTTCGGGTTCAAGACTGATGAGCGGATCGATGTTGTCCTGGGCCATTCGCTGGGTGAATTCGCGGCGCTGGTGGCGGGAGGGTATCTGCGCGAGCCGGACGCTTTGAAGATGGTGCGCAAGCGTGGAGAGGTGTTTGAGCGGTGCTCGAAAGACGTCGGCGAGGAAGTCGGGATGGTCGCGCTGGTGGGCGAGGCGGAGCACATGGCTTCCATGGTCAGTGCTATAAACGAATTTCTGGGCCACACTTCTGAAGGTGCAAAAGTGGATGCCGGCGTTGCGTACGATCGGCCGCCGGTCGAGCAGGTGATGATTGCGAACGTGAATGCTAAGAACCAGATTGTGCTGTCAGGGAGCATACGCAGGATCAACGAGCTGTTGACGCATCTGCGGCAGTTTGCGGGCCATGATCCGCGCGCGGTGAGGTTGAAGAGCGATAGTCCGTTCCATTCGCCGTTGATGGCACCCGCGGCAGCTGTCATGAAGAGGATGCTATCGCAAGACTCACCTACAGCGAAAGGCGAGAGTGTCGTGATGTGGCCAGGACGTATACCAGCGATCAGCAACGTCACAGCAAGGCCCTTCGAGAGCAAAGAGCAGTTGAAAGACCTGCTCGCCCGACAAGCCGTTGAGACTGTGCTTTGGCATGACAGTATCGTTTACCTTCACAAGGAAGAAAAGGTGCGAAGATGGATTGGCATCGGACCCGGCAAGGTTGGACGAAACCTTGTCGGCAAAGAAGTAGGCATGAAGGGAGGCGACACGAAAGGCGGTGGCGTCTGGGGCATTTCCGATCCTAGAGAGATTGAGAGTGTGCTCAAGGAACTTGACATGACTGAGACGATGCATGAGGAGGACTGAAGAATTGCATTGCATGGGTTGAACAGAAGCATGTTCTTGCCTTTCTGCAACGATCTCACCGAGTATGCTTGGGGAGATGTACATTCACCAGGACAGCGTGTACGGGTAGTCGTACCACGGGCGACTTTGTATAATATCACTGGGCATTTGCTACATTACCAAAAGTATTAAGGCAAACAGCACATCTTGTTTTGTTTTATTACCATGATCAATGATAAAAATAAAACAAGAGGCCTCGTTTTATTGACAACGAACGATCATCGTGATCTGAGTGTAACATAATACGGTATATCCATAAAAATAGAAATATGGTTTCGTCAATGCCATCATCGAACTTCAAAAGTTCCCTCCTCCAAATCTCAAATTCCCAAACCTCCATCCCATCATCAATCAATCCTCCAAACCCCAAAACACACCACAACAATGCGCCCACAGCTCTCCCGCGCACAACGCCTTGCCGCTAGCTCCTCAAGATGCAACACAACAATCACACCTAAACGCACCTTCGCGCAAACCACCCGCTCTCGCAACACCCCAACAACACCCCACTACGAACCCCCAGCACCCAAAGACAGCAAAGGCAACGACGCCCGCCTCAGCCGCTTCTCGAAAACCCTCGGAATCGCCGTCGGCAGCGCCTTCGCCTTCGGCTACAGCGTCTACAAGCACAAGAACAAAACCGCCGCCGAAACCGCTGGCGGCGGAGGAGGCGTCGGTCCTGGCAATGACGGTTTCGTGAAGTACCGCTTAGCCGCGAGGCAGGATGTGTCGTCGACGTGTGCGATCTTCACGCTCAGGCCTGTGCTTGGCGGTAAGGGACTTGGTGTTGATGCGGGAGCGAGGGCGATTCAGAGCGTGCTGTTCAAGCAGCCGCAGTTGCAGATTGCGAGGGCGTATACGCTTTTGCCTGCGGAGCCGGGGCAGGCGGACGATGAGCTGAGGTTTTTGATCAGGCGGGAGAAGGGTGGGGAAGTTTCTGGGTACTTGCACCGATTGGAGACTGGCGCGGACGTCGAAGTGCGAGGACCGCATGCCGAGTATGTGCTCCCGGAGAAGGTGGGCAAAGTGGTTTTCCTAGCTGGCGGCACGGGCATTGCGCCGGCGCTGCAGGCCGCGAAGGCTGTGTCTGGAGAAGCGGATGTGCACATCTTGTGGGCGAACAGGCAAAGAGAGGACTGCGAGGGGGGCAAGAGCGATACGGTTTCTGAGACTGGAGGGTCGTGGGGGGAGATGTTCTCGGGGTGGTTCAGTGCGTTTGGAACACCTGGGAAGGACGCGAAGGTGCAGGATACTGCTGTTGAGAAGAGGCCGAAGAGCGAGATTGTCAGGAGGCTTGAGGCGCTGAAGCGTGATGGGCAAGGAAGGGTGGCGATCGACTACTTTGTGGACAGTGAGGAGAGGTTCATTAAGCCTGTGGAGGCTACGACGTTGGTAAGGACTTCATTCTCGCTGGACGCAACGCCGGAGGGTAAGAACATCTTGTTTGTTTCTGGACCAGAAGGCTTCGTCAATGCTTGGGCTGGCCCCAAGGTGTGGCAGAATGGCGAGGAGTTGCAAGGTCCTCTCGGCGGAGCGCTGGCGAAGCTGGACTTGAAGGATTGGGAGATTGTCAAATTGTAAGAGGGTATAGATGTATAGATTAAGACCCATTGTACATTAGAATGTAATATACTTGACTCCAATGTCATTGATACAAGCATATTCGGAAGTCGTCTTTGTTGTGGCGTAAGGGCAACTGATATTGACTACAAACCAACTAGTAATAGCTGTTACTGGTAGTACTTCTTCCGTAGTCCGCAGCTGTTCCAGGGAATGCTCCAACCGGCTCGTCGTTTGCCTCCCTGTAGCCATCTTCACTCCCACTGTCGTCCTCCTCGCCCTTGAAAGCCTTGTCAGCTGGTTTTGGCGGAGCACGCAACTGCATCAACGTCCCAGCATCTAAAGACGGTGGCGTCCAAGGCTGTTGAGGCGGATGGAAATCCCGTCCGCTCGGCATCTGCGCAATTAGGGGCTCAAAGTCAGGCACGAGCTGAACATTGACAGCGCTGTTCTCGCGATCCCACTTCGCATCCAGCATTTCCACAACTCGACACTCCTCAAGTCTGCCAGCGTCCATTCCCCACTCGCCGCCTTTCTCGACTCGCTTGTCTTCGCGACGTTCTTGCCAACTCTGTTTCAACCCGCGAAGACCTTTGCGTTTGCCGTCTTCGCTTTTCTCGGTGGACATGCCGAGCTCTCGTTTCGCGCCGTTCAGCCAAGCCAATGCTTCGCCAGTGTTTCCTGAAAGTTCTGCGTTGACTGCAAGAAGTCGGATTGCTTTACCTCTGGCTGTGCGCCTGAGATCGTTGGCATATGCTACCAGGTCGTCGTCGATCTTGCCCGATGTGCTGCGGGCAAGGAGACCGTGGGCTTGGTTCGCGTGCTCCGCTGCAGACAACGCAATCCTAGCAAATAGCAGAGCACGAACTTTGGGTATCGTGGGAGATTTGTACATCCAGTCGGTGTTGTTCTCGTTGCGGTCTTCGGCCACTGCGGCAGCGTAAGGATCATCCTTTGTCACGGCTATCAGTGTTGCTTCTGCCATTGCCAGGGCTGCCAAGGCAGTGATAGTGGATGCTTGGATGTCGACTGGTGAATCTTTGGCAGCCGATACGGAAGGTAGTGACACAAGGAAGGCATGGATCCGGTGTGCTTCGAGCAAGTGTTTCATTGCCGAGCTGGTTGCAGCTGTGCGTTGTTCCGGTGAGAGGACTTGCGAACCATATAGAACCTTCAGTTGAGACCGAGCAGCCAGTGAGTAGGTGTATGCCAGAGATGACAGTACAAACGCCAGTTCATGATGCAGTCCAGTGACCTTCGGTCGTGGAGGCTCACGTCCGGGCAGTGTAGCTGAAATGGTCGTTCGCCATTCAACCTCCAGTGGCTTGACAATATCGACGTCGACTTCTTCAGTGCCAATGTCACGGTAGCCTGACGCCGTATTCAAGGCCAGGAGATATGGAATGTACGCGTTCGCGGCATCTTGCACTGCTGGTAGATGAGAAGGTTGGTCGCGTGGGGAGGTGCGTTTGTGTTTCTTTAGGGCATCCTTGAACACGCTGCGTTTGGTGGTCGCCAGTAAAGGCAGAGATGGATGCGTGCTGCTGGTGAGAAACTCGGAAAGATTTGCAGAGCTAGTAGTCGGAAGGGCGAACGGAAATGGCATCTCGTGTATTTGTCGTTTGGGTGGGTGGTTGGTTGATTTGGTGTTGGCGCGGGGCAAAGTTGGAGGGCAACAAGTTCAAGCACGACGTCAAATCTACGCTTGGCTTCAGTACATTCAGAGCATTCACCTACCTCGTGCTTCATCTTGTTTCAACATTATGTATAAGATCTGATGTGACTTCGTCTCAACATCGACAAACTTTGCTCCAGACTTGGCCAGCTCTTGTAGCATGGAAGGCCTGTACACTGGTCATCGAGCATAGTGTATGAGATCTGGCTTTACTTCATCTCAATACCTTATCGACGACACTTCGCTCCAGATTCGGTCAGCTTTTGCAGCATGGAAGCTATGTATACAGGTCGTCGAAATACTTTACAAGATCAGGGGCAACATATCCCTTGACCAGGCTCAGCAGTCATGCCTCACAATCTGCCTGCTATCCGCTCGAGCCTCTCTGATCCGCGTTGATCTGGTGTGAAATTGATGCGGAAATGATCGGAATGGATGAAACTCGCTCGAAAGACGATACTTCCTACTTTATTTTACTTCCCACACTTGCGTCACGTCCATGATATGGCCGAGATACTTGCGTTTCGCTGTGCTTTGGCTTTCCGACCCCAGCTCTCCAGCATTTCTCTCCGCAACCTCGGTCCAAAGGGCACCACAGAGCAGAGCACTGTTCATCCTCGTCGACTGCTAGCTGAGCCGAGCATTGGCTTGTGACGTCCGGCTGGCGGCGGCCCTGGAACCTTTTGTTCCACCTTCCACGCACTCTCTTTCTCTCTATAACTGAAATACCTACTTGTTCACCTTCGACTCGTGTGATATTCTCCTCTTTCACTCCTCTAGGTACTCCTCCACCTCACTCACTATCCACAATCATGGCACCACTCGCCCGTACACTTAGGCCTCTTGTGAGAGCTGCCTCGTCAACACCACTTCGCACTGCAGCAGCTCGCACATCTTTTGCTCGCGCAAACGTAGCGTGAGTTAATCTTGGGATACCTCTTACCAAGATAATCCGATCACTAACAACACTTCTAGATCAAGATGCCTTACAACCTCTGCCAGACGAAGCTACGACACCGACAACATCACCACCGAAGGCGAGCCCTACGATCTCTCTGCGATGCTGCCCACACCAATCACACACTTCAGCGAGATTGAGCAAGCAATGGCAGACTCAGTATCGAAGTTCGCCAACGAGGCCGTGCTCCCCAAGGTTCGCGAAATGGACGAGGCCGAAGAGATGGACCCTTCAATCGTAGAGCAGGCGTTCGAGCAAGGTCTCATGGGTATTGAGATTCCTGAGAAGTACGGTGGCTCAGGAATGAACTTCACCGCAGCCATCGTCGGTATTGAGGAGCTGGCCAAGGTCGATCCTTCCGTCTCCGTCATGGTAGACGTTCACAACACACTTGTCAACACTGCTATTCTCAAGTACGGTTCTGAGGCATCACGCAAAAAGTGGCTGCCCATGCTTGCCACCAACACTGTCGGCTCCTTCTGCTTGTCCGAGCCCGCATCTGGCTCTGATGCCTTCGCGCTGAAGACCAAAGCCGAGAAGACCGCCGACGGCTACAGGATCAACGGCAGCAAGATGTGGATCACCAACTCCAAAGAGGCCGGCTTCTTCATTGTCTTCGCCAACATGGCCCCCGAGAAGGGCTACAAGGGCATCACCGCCTTCGTCATGGACAAGGACACCAAGGGCCTGACCATCGCCAAGAAAGAGAAGAAGCTCGGCATCAAAGCCTCCTCAACCTGCGTCCTCAACTTCGACGACGTCGACATCCCCCACGAGAACCTGCTCGGCGAGGAGGGCCAGGGCTACAAGTACGCCATCGGCCTGCTGAACGAGGGCCGCATCGGCATCGCCGCGCAAATGACCGGCCTCGCCCTCGGCGCCTTCAACAACGCCGCAAACTACGTCTGGAACGACCGCAAGCAGTTCGGCTCACTCATCGGTGAGTTCCAAGGAATGCAATTCCAGCTCGCGCAGGCCTACACCGAGATCTGCGCCGCGCGCGCTCTTGTGTACAACGCCGCGCGCAAAAAGGAGGCCGGCGAGGACTTTGTGCGCGACGCCGCCATGGCCAAGCTGTACGCCAGCCAGGTCGCCGGCAAGGTCAGCGGACAGGCGATCGAGTGGATGGGCGGCATGGGCTTTGTGCGCGAGGGCCTGGCCGAGAAGTACTGGCGTGATTCCAAGATCGGTCAGATCTACGAGGGAACTAGCAACATCCAGCTGCAGACTATTGCGCGCTTGTTGCAGAAGGAGTACAGCACTTGATATGATTACGATGTAATTTGAATAGAATTCAAGAAAGCGTGTTTTGAATTGCTCTTCAATTGCAAGACGATGGGTTTCCTTATTTGACTTCCGTGTGCACATGGTGGCTAGAGTGCCAGCGATGATTTCGTCTTCCATCAGGGTATAGCACATCATTGCTTGTCCGTCCGATGGTGCTGTTTCGTCATCTCGAACGCGTACCGGTGATTCTTGGCGACAGTTCATCTTGAACTGGATGAAGCGTGCTGAAACTGAAGGACGAAACGATGTTTGAAGAAATATCATGCTCTAAGAGAGTTCATATCATGTCTCATAACGCAAAAGTAGTGCAGCATAGGTTTCGGCCTGCAGTATTCCCAACGCCAACGCTAAAAAGGTCCAAAATCAAATCCACCCTATGCCACATCCTCATCCTCATCCTCTGGGGTGCATAAAGAATTCAACCAGTCCGCCTCACTATGCTTCCTCTGGCCAGCCGATGAGAGCAATCGCGATCTTCGAACACCCAGACACGCGAGCGCCATTGACACATAACTGGTATCCGTTGCGCGAACAGCGATACTGGTATAAAGTCTTTATAAGGTGGGGAAGAGGACATGATTCCCACACTCTAGTAGTCCTTCTGTTCGTCACCGATGCGAGGCGGGCTCTTGCTCTTGGAATGGCTGTGGCCGTCCCGAGACTGGCTTCTGCTTCTTCTCCGCTCGCCTTCTTTGCGCCTGGTCTCGATGACGCGCAGCATTTCCTTTCGTCCGTTGTACGCATCGACCTCTTTTCCGCGCATGCTCATGCTGATCTTATCCTGTGCGTGAGCTCGCAGCAGTCTTGACATGAGCAGGTGCTGCATGAGCAAGCAGACGTAGACTCCACAGTCGGAACTGTTGTCTTGCTGGGGCGAGTCCTCGAGGTTGATAAATTTGAGCGGTTTGCCGAGAAGGACGCTGATGCGGTGTGAGACGAGCTTGGCTTCTTGAACGTTGGACGGTGAGAGGGAGTCGTAGTGGAAGGCAACGCCGTCGATTACCGAGACCAGCAGCAAACTCCAATGTGAGCCGCCTTCTGCGATGTCGACACTGCGGCAATCGTTGATCGGCAAGAAGATGTGCGTGGTTTTTTCGAAGTTTGGCAGCGCAGACTTCAGGCTGAGCGGATCCTTAGTGTTGAGGAGAAGGAAAGCCATGGACGGGCGGAGCAGCACGATGTTTGCGCGAGGATAGTCCTTCAGTTTTTCATGCTCGAGGTATTCCTGCCAGAAGGCAATTACATTGTCTGTGAGCCAGTCGTCCTTGATGCACTGGACATCTTCACGAGTCAGACGGACATCGTGGTAAGAGAGGTAGGCGTCTTCGGGAGACAGCTGCACACGCGTCAGAAGGTACGATCTAATTGACTCGGAGCGGACTCTTCGGAAGCGTGCTTACCATGTCGCCAAAGTGTTTGCTCACTCGTCCACCGAAAGGATGGCGGAAGCCTTTATGCGCAGGAGAGTTGCGCCCAGAAGAAGGACCGGCCTTGGTAAGCGGCATGTGAAAGATTGCGAGTGAGTGGTTGGCTGGGTGACAGCAGGTATGGCTTCGTTCGGATAGGGACGGCACGAGAGGAATGTGAGCTCTGTGTAGGCGGTGCTATCGCGGCGCGTATACAAAGATTCGTTGCAGGGATCCGAGCTGGGAGGTGGAGGTGAAAGCAAGACTGCAGGATGCTCTGGGAGTGAATAAAGTGGAGATGGAGTGAGTGATGAAACAATTGCTGCGGAAGACGCGGCGCGGGGAAGTGGAAGAGGAACAACGCCATGCGACTTTGACGTGCGCCGGCGTGGGTGAGTGAGGTATGACGTATCAAGCACCAAGACCAGACGTCTGCCTTGTCTTGTGGCTCGACTGCTCTCTCAACTAACTCAGCAACTGAATGTAGCTTGTCCTGCTTAGCTTTACCTTCAACTCTCCTCACTCGAGTATATTCAACTAGGACTTACTCCTGGACCTCACTGTGATCAGCAACATGACCCAGTAACAAGCCTCGGCATCTCAAACACGTCGAACATCGCCACCACGCGTTGAGGCAGCATCAACCACGTGTAGTGAAACTATACTGTAGCAAAGATGCTGGAGATCCAAACTGCCGGAAGTCACCGCTCCTCGGGCTCTACATCTGGAGCCGCCATTCTTGGAGCCTTCATACCGACACTTGTTTCTGCACTCATCTATCTGGCCATTTTTGCCGCGATCAGGAACAGATTCAAGAAGCACTATGCACCCAGAACGTTCCTAGGCACCGTGCCTGAGAAGGATCGAACGCCGGCCTCCCACCCAACTGGCACAGGGTGGTTCCATGATTTCCGAAAGATCCCAACACGCTTTGTGTTGACGCACAGCTCGCTGGATGCCTATCTCTATTTAAGGTTCCTGAAGTTCACTATTGCCATTTGTGCCTTCGGCAGCTGTCTCGCGCTGCCAATCCTCATTCCAATCAACGTCACCGGTGGTGGCAATGCCTCACAGCTCGACAAGATCACCTTCAGCAACATCGCTAAGAATGGTCACCTTTGGGGTCACACCGTGGTCGCATGGGTGTTCTTCCTCGGCATCATGCTTTTGATTGCGAGAGAACGCTTACTACTAGTCGGAACAAGACAAGCTTATCTTCTGTCGGATGCTCGCTCGAAGAAACTCTCCGCAAGGACCGTACTCTTCCTGAATGTGCCTAAGGATGCACTGCTGTCAGAGAATTTGAAGATCTACTTCGGAGAACAAGCGCAACGCGCATGGCCTGTCAAGGACACAGGAGATATCTCTGGGCTTGTCCAAAAGCGTGACGATGCCGCCATGCAATTGGAGTCAGCGGAATACGACTTCATAGTCAACGCCAATAAACAAAGACGTCGTGGATCCAACTCCGCGTCGTCACTTGAGAACGGCCGATCTGGCTCCAAAGCCAATCGCCCAACAGGCCGCCAACCACCGCTCATTGGCACCAAATATGATTTGATCGACAAGTCTAGGGCTTCTGTCGTCGACTTCGCTAAGCAGACTGAAGAACACCGTGCTGCACCGGGTAACAATCTGCCTGGACAATCTGCCATCTTCGTTTCTTTCTCCGACAAAGGAGCAGCGCACAGAGCTTTCGAGAGCTTGAGCTTCAAGACACCAGCAGTACCGCTACAGGATCGATACCTGGAGGTTCTGCCAAAAGAGGTGCTCTGGGACAACTTGGCGCTGCCTATGCAAAAGCGCGTGTCGAAAGCGTCATTGGGACTAGTATTCGTGATAGCTTTCACAATATTCTTCTCGATTCCCACAAGTATTCTCGGTACGATCAGCAACGTCAGCTACCTTGCGGACGAGTATGATTGGCTCAGCTTCCTCAATGAATTGCCAGATTGGCTTTTGGGTTTGATTTCTGGACTCGCGCCACCATTCTTGGTCAGCTGGCTTACGTCCTATGTGCCAAAACTCTTCCGACGTAAGTCAACACTTCATGAATGATGGAACCATGATATTGCAGCACTGACACAATCACAGATATTGCAAAGCTGTCAGGCGAACCGACTACATCTCAGGCTGAGCTCAAAACGCAAGCTTGGAACTTCTTCTTCCAAGTTTTCCAGATCTTCCTCGTCACGACTTTCTCGTCCGGCGCCGCTGCAGTGGCTGCTAAGATCATCAGAGAGCCACATCTGGCTCCCACACTTCTTGCTGAGAGCCTTCCAAAGGCGTCAAACTTCTACCTGACATACTTCCTGATTCAAGGTCTTACAAGCGCCACCAGCAACGTCCTAAACTCGTCGGATCTGGCCGAATACCTATTTTACCAGTACTTCTGGGATAAGACACCACGCGAAAAGTTTACGTCGTACTCGCAGATGAAGGGTATCTCGTATGGTAGCTTGTTCCCCAAATTTACCAACTTACTGGTCATTGCAATTGCATACTCGTGCATTGCACCCTTGACTCTTGCATTTGCCACACTTGGTCTTACGATTTACTACACCAGCTACCGGTACAACTTGCTTTACGTTTGCTTGAGCAAGATCGATACGCGTGGCCAAGTCTACGTGCGCGCTCTCAAGCAAATTCCTACTGGCATTTACCTGGCCGAGCTTGCTCTCATCGGACTTTTCAGTGCTCGTAAGGCAGTTGCTCAGACAGTCACGATGGTGGTGCTCTTGGTGCTCACGGCTGGTCTGAATCTTGTTCTTGACCGCACCCTCCGACCTCTGGAACTCTACCTTGGACTCGATGAACTGCAAGCTGCCGAGGTTCCTCTGCTCGCAGAAGAAGATGGCGTCTCGCCAGACGACGAGGTCGCCTTGCACATGTCTGCACACAACCGCCGCCTCGGAGTGAACAGACTCGGCACAGGACCCGCCACGGCATTGTCAAGGTTCTTTGATCAGTTCATCACGTCTGCTCGTGACGAAGTCGAAGGTTGGCTGTCGATCCCGGACCGTGAGGATGACACTCCAGCTCCCAGTGAAGAAGATCTGGCCAACGCCTACGAGAATCCAGTCTTCACTTCTAAGACGCCAAAGTTGTGGCTGCCCCGTGACCAAGCCGGTGTATCCAGAGATGAGATCAAGGAGAATGAGAAAGCTGGTATCCCGACTACTGACGATGCTGCAGAGATTGACGAGAATGGCAAGCTGTGGTACGATACTAACTTCGAGAACGTACCGGTCTGGAAGAAACCGAAAAGTCTTTGATTTCTCCTGGCGAGCTAGTGCAAACAAGTAAGACTGTACCTTTTAACTATGAAACTATTTCACGAATTGCCTACGTCACTTCCTCAAAGACCTCTCAAGCTCTGTCATACTCAAGAATAGCCCAGGGATAGTGCCGGCGAGGGGACGATTGTATTCACAATTCTCAGGGCGGATCTCTTCGCAAAACCCGAAAGAAAACGCAACGAAATACTTCATTTAAAAAAAAATTGACTGAACGGACACCTCCCTCGCCTCAACTCCCCTCCCATCCCCCCTACTTCTTCAACGACGTAAACTCCAAATCCAAAGCCCCTACGTCGACCGTGAAATGGTCGCGTGTCTCCCTCAAAATCCTCCTGCCGTCCTCCCCCAGCGCAAACTTGACATCGAACTCCAGCAAGATCCGCGCGGTCAACGTGCGAATTTGCATGTACGCCAGCTGCTTGCCGATGCAGCCGAAGGGCCCCGTGGAGAAGGGCGCGAAAGCGTCTTTGTGCTTGATCAAATCGGGTTGGGTGGACCAGCGGGAGGGGAGGAAGGAGGTTGCGGAGGGGTAGGTGCGTTCGTCTGTGGGGGAGTTAAGTGTCAGTTTTTGGGGGTGGATGTGGGCAAAAGGAGGGCAATGCTTACCGCGGCCCATTACGTATTGTGGCATCCAGTATTGTGTGCCTCCGGGGATGAAGGTCTCGCCGATGTGCATGCCTTCTTTCGGCGTGGTGCGTTGCACTCCTGAGGGGACTGGGGGATGGAGACGGAGGGCTTCGTTGATGGCACCGTTGAGGGTGGCGCAGTTGTGGATATCTTTGTCGTGCCAGTCGCCTTGCGTCAAGGGACGGAGTTCTTCGCGGATCTGCTCGACGATCGCTGGCTCCTGGGCTAAGTGGTAGAAAAGGAAAGTCAGAGTGGCGGCTGTGGTATCGGAACCAGCGACGATGATCAATCGAGCGTCGGCGTGCAGCATGGTATCTTGCTCCGGGTGCGGAACGTCCTTGTACGCTTTCAGCAGCCAGCCCATGATGTCCATGCCGCCACCGGCGCCCTTCTTGCCATCGTTCTGCACCCGCCATACCGTCTCTTCCGTACAGAACCTGACAAACTTATGATAACCCGCAGCCAGAAACGGAACACTAGTAAGCATCCTAAAGAACCAAGTCGGTAAATTCAATCCCAACGGCTCCATGCCATCACTCAAGAGCTGCAGAGCCCAGTGCTTCTCTCCCGAATCCAGCATACCATAGTCCTTCCCAAACGCCAACCGACCCATGACATCGAAGCTGTAAAGGTTAAACCACTTGGTAACATTAACCGCCCCGCCCTTGAACTCCCGCAACCGCGTCAACACCTTGTCGTTAAAGTGATCCAACTGCGTCTCGTACTCCCGCAGTGCCTTATCCGAGAAAGCCGGCGCCCATACCCGACGGCGTTTGTCGTGCAGCGCTTTGGAGCGCGTCGTGTGCATCGAGCTCAGCGGGTAGTCGCCTTCGTACCAGGGACTCTTACCCGCTTTGGCTTTAAGGCCGAAGGAGATTTCCATGCCTTCCGGATCTATAATGCTAAGGTCGTGGGATCCGATCCGGACGAAGTCGCCGTGCTTGTCGTGGAGGGCTTTTAGTTTGTAGTAGGAGTCGAAGTTGGTTAGTTGTGAGGACCAGGCTATGTTGCCGAGACGGACCCAGTATGGGCCTGGGAATCTGTTCAGAGGGTTGAGGAAGAGGCGGTAGATGATCAGAGAGGTGTACAAGCCGGCCAGAACGGAGATTACTATGGTAGATGTCGATGCGAAAGCTTCACCCAGTGGAAGGCCATAGCCCTTACAGAGAGCAGAAGTGCCACCCGCGAGGATCAAGAGCGTAGTCGCGACATAGCTGTTGGCGTAGAAGTGGTGTTCACGGCCATTGAACCAGAAGATATGGCTCGCAACGCCTATGCCAAAAGCAAGGCCATATAGAGCTAAACTCGCCATGTTGTCTTGTTCTTATAGTCTGCGAAGATTAATTGGCCAGTCTCTCTCGAAAGCAAAGCATGGCCTTATCACATCCTGGAGAGGAAGAGACAATGATGGACCTTATATCCGCCATGGTCCCTCCTGTGCCCCGCACGACGTGAGGTGGGATAGAGTTTCGCGGGTGTGAGGGAGGGCTTTCTTGGATGTAGGACTAGGCGGTCCTGGTCAGGCAATGTACCTCTCACCTCTGGCGCGGTAAGAACTGACGCGTATTGATTCGACGCCTCATAGTATCGATCTGTGGTCTCATTGTGGGTTGCACAGATCCAAATTGACCGTTTTGATCTCCGTGCGTGCATGTGGACGTGGTACACGCCCGGCTTTGCAGACCGCAACTCGAATTAGGGTTTGCATTAAGGCATTAAAGCGTCCACGTGCAGCTATTATACATGGCTACCACATGAACCGAGGGTCCGTGGACACGAGGGTCTACGGTTGTGCACACATCCTCGGTGTGTGGCGGTGTATAGTAGGGCATGGTATGAAATGGCAGTTGTACGTCTGTTGTCTGCCGGAACACGAGAAGTCTGGCGTATCAAGAGCTGTGCTTCGATCGCTTACTATACGCGGCGTGCAACTGGCTAGTCTTGACCGCTGCGCATATATGTACATGGGCAGTCTTGAACGGATAATGGAAAGATGAGAATAGTACTTGCAGTGCGACAGTCAGCAAAGGTTGGAAGCAAAGTGGAGAAGAGATTGTTTATCCTCATCTGGAGTATCTAGTCGTGCTGTTCTATCGACGTCTACACATATGAAGGCACTGCCCGGACTCATCTCGGCAGCTACGACATCTTCCACACAAAAGCAGGAAGCTCGAGAGCAACACTGTAGATCGAAGAGACTGCAAGCGCGTAGCAACGCACACTTATCCAAAGACTCTCCTCGCTAACGCTACTGTTTGTCTGCTTTCGACTAACGTCTGTCTCACGCGCCATTTCCGCCATCATTGGGCGTACAATTTCGCATATCTCCCTCTGACACTAGCTGGTAACCTTGCCCTCAGCTCCCGCACCTTCTCTATGTCGAACTCTAGATCCTCTTTCTGGAGGACCTCTGCAATGTAGCTCACGACCGTTGACAGCGCGAGCGGCTCTTTGCGCAACAGAGCTGGAATCTCCTTAAGGTCAAAGCCTTGATGGTGCCACAAGTGGTAGGCACGCAGCTGAGGTTGCGAGACACGCACGGTAGAAGTCGCAGGGAGTTGGGCTTGCCAGGTTGTAGCCCAGGAGTCAGCAGTCACGGCTTCTGGGGTGTGAAGGTTGGGTGCGGGGCGCGAGGCAGAGGTCTTGGTGATGGGATCTGATGGGAGGCTGGAATCGTCGTTGAAATCCGATTCCTCGCTCAGGAGGTCTTCTAAGGAAGGCAAAGTTGGGTATTTGATCTCAGGCAGAGATGCGCCGGTCACGATGTGAGCGTCCTGAGACTCCACGTACGCACCGAAGGCTTCAATATCCGCCGGAGTGTCGTAGACATCTTCACTATCCTCACTGGCGTCATCGTCTTCTTGCTCTTGCAAAGCTGCCTCTTCTTCGATCACTTCGTCTGGTACATCGACAGGCTGCTTGACACGCCTTCCTTTGGTAGGCGGCAATTCGCCTCCTCCGAGCAAAATTGGCATTCCCAACTCGTGGAACTCTGGTCTTGGGGGCTTGGACACCATGGCTTTCCTGCGCCGCTCAAGCTCGTAGTACAGCCTCAGGCCGGCATACGCATCAGATACAGCATATTCGGTTTGCTGGCCATTAAGGCGCTTGGACCACGAGCTTGTCCGCACAGCACCTTTAGCGAGGGGCAAGTGCAGCACCTCCTTGACCTGATTCGCAAGAGCATACAGTCCCCGGTTGACTTTGGCCGGATCGGACTCTCCATACGTAACCAGCTTGTACAAGTGGCTGAGCTCGATATTGCCCTGCATTTCGATACCAAAACAGTTCCTCAGTCGCGTCGCGTCGCCACCGATATTTACGCCGACCTTGATGATTTTTGGATCCTCAAGGAACGCGCGAAGACTCTGCGGTATCATTTTTTCAGTAGAATCGCCGCCCTTGAACACAGCAAGGTGAAACAACGCGACTTTGCTCTCGGCGGCGATCTGCATGAGAGACACGCAGCGCTTAGCACTGTCTTCGCCAGGCCTCGACTTGAACTTCTCCCACTCGAGATCGAAGCCCACTACTTTCTCGCCAAGGAACTTCGCGACCTGGGCCTCGGTTTGTTCAAAGTTCGTGCAGTAGTGGCACTTAGGCATTTCGCCTGCGGCATTCTTGTACAAGCTGTATCTCCAGAAGGACGCGGTCGAATTGCGCGACGCAATTAATGCGTTTTTCTTGTCGTTTGCAGAGATCTGATATGTGGGAACAAAATCTTCGTCGGATTCAGCCATGATGTTTCCAGTGTTGGTTGTGTCGTTGGAGGAAGTTTGTGTAGAAAGTGAAGCCGGAGCTTGCAAGTCGCTCTTGGCGGCGTCGTCGTCGTCACGTGCAGCCTCAATACTGATGTTGGAAATCGCATCAGCAGTAGCACAACCGGCTGAAGGAACGACACTCACGTCACCAGATCCAGTTTCAGTTTCATTCTCATTGACAGAGGCGGTGGTGAGTGAAGACAAACTTCTGCCTTCACGTGACTCTTGTTGCCGCAAAAAGTCGTTCCAAAGCAGAGGATCATGAAGAACTCTGCGCCCATCGGGCTGATGAGTAGCTTGTTTGGCCGAGGTTGGCGTCATGTTAAGTCCCGTAGAATCTTGAATGCTGACTTTCGACGCTTCGTTCGCTACTGTGGGTTCTGTAGCCGGCGTCCTCAACACATCGTCCAGAGAGCCGTCATCCGCAGACCACGCTGCCATAAGGTCATCCAATTGATGGCTCTCGCTGGATTTACTAGCTTTGTTCCGCTCATCCTGTAACCTCTGCCTACGTGTCTTAGGCCGGTCCATCAGTTTTTCGATCAAATCATCAAACTTTCTGTGCTGTTCGGCATTTTCAAGGGTCACTTCTCCGAGAGCTGCCTTCTTTCGAGCTAGGTTCTGCGCTTGCAATCGTCTCACTCTTGCGTTGAAGGCTGCGAGTTGAACCTTTGCATCTTTGGTTTTTCGGAAGTCGTGTGCAGCACGTGCCTTTGCGAGTTCGGCCTTCAGCGCAACAAGCTTGACTTCAGCCTCTCCTTGATTGTATGCGTCCGGGTCAATTGTCGTCTCCTTTAGCTCCAATTCCGGTGATGCGCCGCTCGACTCGACGACGGCTGCAGAATTTTCGATCACGTTCGACGTCTGACGGAAGGAAATTTTCTTCTTCTTAGGTCGGGGCTCGATTCCTTCCCTAAGCCTTGCTTGTACACGTTTGCGTCTGCTCGATACGTTCTGCAATATCATATTGTATTTCTGGTTGTGCTCAATCTCAGACCGTTTTCTCGGGCTGCTAAAAAGCTTCTGCTCCAACGCTTTGATTTCGAAGTCGTATTTCTGCAATGCAAGTTCATTGACACGACGCACCAGTCCAGTCCGAGTTTCTGGGTCGAGTGAAACAGTGACATCGTCGAGTGAACGACGTAATTCTTGTATTTCCAAGAGATTGTCACTGTGTCTTCTTCCATCTTGGGCTGCTGACGATGCTGGAGCTGTGGAGACAAACGGATCTGCGGTGGTGGTCGTACCTGACGACGTTGCGCCCCAGGCGCGCACAGTCCGAGGAGGAGCTCGCTTGGCGGCAGCACGCGCCGATTTGTGGTGACCGAATAGCTGCGCCCTCTTCGCCTGTATTTGATGGTTGAAAAGGGCAAGCTTCTCGACAATCATCGCGTCCAGCGTCTTCTCGTGTTCCTTGTGCTCGCCCCTCATTTCCAGAACGAGCGCGGTCTTCTTGGCACTGGCACTGGCCGCAACCAGGGAGTTGCGAACACTATTCCAATGCTCTGGTGATATGAATTCTTGCGAGTCGTCGCTGAATGATTGCGCATACAGTCTATCAGCCTGTACCTTCAGGTCAAAAGTTGCCAGGTGCGCAGCCTTATGTACATACGGCTCATGCTGGAGCGTTTCGAAGGTTTGAATTTTATGGTCCAGGTGTGCAAGTTCCAAAGCAGCGTTGACGGTAATCTTCTCGGCATACAAAGCCTCCTTCTGGTATTTGAGCTCTTCTCGTGTCGTAGCATTTGAGGCGTTGTCGATCTCGGTTTCAACACTGTCGATTTCCTGTTGAGTGCGCGTCTTGATACTTCTCAGCGGTTTGATGCTCTGGATGTATAGGCCTGCGCTCATGGAGTTCGCAGCGAGCCTGGTATCGTCGAATCGCGTCTCTCTGGTTTCGTTTCGAGAGTCGTGACCTATAACTTGCAATTCTTTGTCCACTGCCTGCAGCTCCTTACGCAATGCGTCCACGCCTGTTTCCAATTCCCTCAACGTTTCAGGCGTGAGCTCCGACTGACCGGCCGGAGGAGGGTCGGAGTCGGGGTCTTGACGTTTTAGGGTATCGATGAGTTTGTTGCGCTCTCGAACAAGTTGTATCGCGATTGCTCTGAACTTTTCGTCCAGGGTTTTACGCTCAGTCTGCACATTGCGCCAAATGGTCCGATAGGAGCTGTAATCACTTCGCTGAGCCCTCCTGGTGCGAATTTCGTTTTGCTTGATTGTGAGCTCTCTATCCCTTTCATCAAGCTCCTCCCTTTCTCGTTTGGCTTTGCGCTTCACCTCCTCAGCAAACTGGTTTGCTACAGCGTACTCATCCTCGATGAGCCGTCTTTTTTGAGCGATCAATTCTTCCTGTTGCTCGCGCGCTTGAGCGAGCGATTTTTTCTTCTCTGCAAGCCTTCTTTCTCGGCGAACAATGTCTTCCTCCATATTTTTCTTCAATTCGGGAAATTCCGCCTGAGCTTTTCTAACCTTTTCCTCCATCTCCTGCTGAGCTTTCTTGACCTTCTCCTCCATCTCCCGATGCCGACGTTCGAACATCTTCTTGTCGTCTTCGAAATCCTTCTTCGCCTTTGTCTGACCATCCGCCGTTCCTTTGGAGTATAGCCTCTCTTTTTCATTCTTGAGAGCTTCTCTCTCTTCGATCAATTGTACTTGAGCATCTGTCAATTGTGCTTTCAGTTTCTGGATCACGTCTGCTTGCTCTTTAATGTCTTTCTCCCGGGCTTTCAAATTCTTTTCCAGCTCCTGTTGTTTGGCTCCTTTCGGTGCGGCCGGACCAGTGCCATCAGCAGGTCGTTCAATATTTAGTAGTCCAGTGTTGTTGTAATACCCAGCGGCAGGAGGTTCGCTATCCGTAGGCTTCGGTGTCACTGATGCAGTGGGAGCGATGCGACGCGACGCATAGCCTCGACGTTGGCCAATATTGCTCGCAAACACGATGCCTCGCGCTGGCGTCCAGGTGCGGTTCCTCAAGACATGGTTCCGGTCGCCGAAAACCAGTCCTCGCGACTTGTCCCATCGTCGGTCGAGAGGACGCTGTGACGGTAATCGCTCGGTGACTTCGTCTGCCTTTTCCGGGGGGTCTGATGTGATGTTGACGACGCTTTCGATTTGCGCATCACTCTGCCATATGGATGGGACATATCTCGAGAGGCCGAGGTTCGTTACTCGTGCTGCGGCGTCGCTGCATGTTGGCCGCAGATATGACATTCCTTGCTGGGTATCGTGGAATGTGGTAGGAGGGCGACGAAGGAAATGGAAGTAGCGCAACGCAAACAGCAAATCAATGAAAATGCAATGCTCTCAAACACGAACTTTGGATTTAAGGGAACGCTGTGACGACTGCACATGTTCGCAAGCTCCGGCCTGGATTAAGGTTCACTGTTCATGCGGCTCGGCGGCCTTCCCCGCTGGCGTGGGCGCGAAAGAACGAACGCACGCACGTGACTCCGATTGTTACGGCGTCTCAGGTATTCAGCAAACGTCGAGACAGGCTTGGGTCGACGACGAGGTGCATCACCACAACGAACACACATCACACAAAATGGCGTCTCAATTGATGCCCCTAGAGCTTATCGATCGCTGCATCGGCTCAAGAATGCGTGTTATCATGAAGGGCGACAAGGGTGAGCCTTCACCTGCGAGAATAGGAAGTACCTCAGAACTGACAACATAGCAGAGTTCAGTGGCACCCTGCTCGGATTTGATGACTTCGTCAGTATGTGATATGTAATATCTGAAATGTGCGATCACCAAGCTGACCATTCTTAGACATGGTTCTTGAAGATGTGACCGAATAGTACGCCACTCATACATCCAACAGCCGTAGCCATGACACTGACCGTTGACTCCAGCGACTACACCGGCGCGACCTCTAAGCTTCCCAAGATTCTACTTAACGGCAACAACATCTGCATGGTAAATATCATTTCTCGTAGTGGACGCATCTTGTGTACTAACAACGGCCACAGCTCATTCCTGGCGGCATGCCTGAGGGCGACGCATGATCCCTTGCCACACTTTCCCTCAAAATTGTTCGAAACAAGTCAGCAATAACACAATCACTGATATGCCGACCTTATGCTGCATACCATCTTGACTGGCCAACTGCGCAAATACCCAGTTGATTTCCCCGAGCAGTGGGCAGTGCATCGCGATACATGCCACAAAGCTCGCATTCGCATTGCCCCAGTATGCTGAGCGGGACAATTATTCAGCCAGCGCAGCAAGGCACCTATACAAGCAAGCACGTTCAGCTCGCATATGCACGACGTGTATACCAGTACCACACCCTAGCCTTGCAATGAAGCTTCCATGTTGACCCGTCTCACGTCCGACACGTTTCGCAATTGCACGCCTAAGAAGGCTGATGTTAGGCAACACTCATAGTATAAGTACCACATTATTCTTCATACCTGATGATAGCAGCAGACCAGACAATTTAATACCTCTTGCATTTGCCAGTATCACACCGAATTTGAACGACCTCGTCGAGCAAACCAGCCATAGACCAAAACCCATCACCAGAAGAGCCTCTCAACAACCCTCCATCACCAACAATGTCCCAGCCCAAGACCCTCGCCTTCTTCGGCGCAACAGGAGACTGCGCAGGCCACTGTCTCACCCTCGCCCTCAAAAACCAATACACCTGCACCGCCCTCGCCCGCACGCCCTCCAAACTCACAGCCTCCCTCACAGCCAAAGGCGTCAGCGCCGAACTGCAAGCCCGCCACCTCACCATCATCCACGGCGACATCCGCGATGCAGCTACCGTGCAACAAGTCCTCAAAACACCCACAGGCCAGACTGTCGACGTTATCATCAGCGGCGTCGGGCCCACCAGCTTCTACCTGCACCCCAACCCTCTCGCGCCTGTGGGCATCACAGATAGCACTCTTGTCCGTGACGCCTCGCGCACGATCCTCGCTGCTTTGCCGACGGATACACCAGCAGAAAAGAAGCCGCTTCTGATCAATGTCACAACAACCGGCATTCCGCCTCCAGGCGCGCCACGAGATGTTCCTCTACTCTACCTCCCGCTCTACCGCTGGTTGCTGCACCACCCTCACGTCGACAAGGGAGAGATGGAAGCTAACCTGCGCGCCGTGATGGGTAAGAATGAGAACGAGCGGCCGATCAGGGGTTTTGTGAATGTGAAGCCGACGCTGCTGACAGATGGAGAGGGCAAGGGGTGGGAGAGGATTCGATCTGGTCAGGAAGGGCATCCGGCTCTAGGATATTTCGTTTCGAGGAAAGATGTGGGACAGTGGGTGTTTGAGAGATTGATCAGGAGGGAGGCTGAGCCGGGGTGGATTAATGGTGGAGTTACATTGGCGAATTAGTTGGAATTGGCTGGTGGTGGTAGTTGGTTCTTGTGTTGATAGTTGATGTTGCTTCGTATAGATTGTACTTGTTAATTCTTCTATTGCTTTGTGTTGCTGTTTCTGTGTCGCTGAGAGCAAATTGGATCTCATGCAGATGGATACAACGCCCACCAGATGCAGTTCAGTTCATTGGCTGATTAAGTGGTCTTCCTGCCAGCTGGATACCACTACACTGTAAGCTCGAATCACTCGTAGTTGAGGTTACACCAAAAAGCTAGACATCAAAGACAATTTCCAACCTGCATTACTGCCAATCTCTAATACTCAATACACTTCATCCCATCAGCATGTACAACAACCCCATGTCTTGCAGCAAGCACTTTCCCACCTACTGCTTCTTCTTACCACCAGCACTCTCCTTCTTCGCCTTCTTCTCATCCCTCGCCTTGTCCATAAGCTCAATCTCCTCCTCCTCCTTACGCTGCGCATACCACTGCCCGGCCTGCAAAACCAACACACCAACAAGCACAAGCGCCAATATCGTATCGCTAGCAGCCAACACCCTCAGCGTGTCCTCGCGACCAATGTAATTCGCCTCCGTACCCTCCATAGCCTTCTCCGCGATCGACTCACCCTCAGCCAAAATCGCACCACCGTACGCCTCCGCAGTGACCGTGCGCAAGCCCTTAACGATGTTGGCAATGTAGACGGCAATGCCGCACATGTAGAGCGCGAGCGAGGCGCCGTCGAACAGCATGTTGGCTTCGCTGGGCTTGTAGAGCTTCATGAGGAAGCCCAGCAGGCCGGTGCCGATGACGATGTGCAGCACGCGGCTGATGAGCGGCGGGCTGGCGTGCAGGAACTTGAGGTGGTTTTCTTGCAGGTTGAAGAAAGGCACGCGCGGGCTAATGGTAGGGTCGGCGCCAGGGAGGAGAGGTGGGAGGGACCAGAGGACATTGTAGTCGTAGGGGAACATGGCGAAGAGGACGCCGAGGAAGAAGCATGTTGCTATGGAGGATGTTAGTATTTTCTCGCGTGGGTTTCTTTGAAGATGATGTGATTTGTGAGGACTTACGACCAACGATGAGGAATGTCGCGAAGGGCGCGACGCCGCGGAGAGCCATTGTGTCGTTTGGTGGTGAAGACGTCTCGCGTCTTGTGTGGTATGTAGGTATTGCAACGTAGGCGGTTGTAAGTGATCAAGTCGTAGCTAAGGGTCGCGTTCGCAAATGTTCGCTAGCGCCGGCACAATGTTATCGCGCGGAGCTATGTCGTCAGTTAGACGAGGGACACCTGGCAGTTATTGCTTGATTTGGTGAAGAGTAGGGCCTTATGCGAATGGGTGTGGTAAGCAATGCTCAGCCCAATAGTTCCAGCAGCTGATAACAGAGTGGAGCTGAGGCGGGGAGAGGCCTAGACTTGGCGATTAGAAGAGATATTGTCTGAAGACTGTGCACTGTGAGTACTGCAAAGATGATACTATGTCTGATGTCAGTGTGTACATGTAGGTTCCACGCATCATAGACTGCATGGTGCGAGATATGCTCGTATGTACATGTACACATGCATTTTGTAAACTCTCGGATGTTCTGACATGGTGTCTTTGTAGGGTTAGTGTTGGGGTTGAAGAAATTTTGCTTCATCTACAAAATTAGCTGTTATATGCTGGTAATTGACTTTCATAATGCTTTTAGCTATTGTCCCTGTTTTGCATAGAGACCTTGGGGTGTCTCTACCAACACCCACTCGTATACACGTTGGGGTGGCCGTGTTTCGTCCTTTGAATCAACGAAGCGGGAAACTAACGAGAACATGACCACCAGACTCATGCATAAGTACACTAGTCGCCGATGACCACTACATGCATGCATGCAACCCCGATGCAGCACCAACTACAGCTACAAATACACACGGCGATCGACTCGGCGATCGATCACATCGATTATGTGAAGATGTGATCTCGATCGATTGATTGTAACGTTCACACTGATCGAGGCATACCACAGTGCAGTAGCGTACTTCAAAGTGAAGTAACCGACAGCAACATGCGACACGCCTCAAGCATATCGACACGCCAACGTGCGAAAGCGGGACTGCAGGTAGCAGAACGCATCCTAAGTAATATACTATAGCAACCGCGAAACAAAGCACGTAACCGTGAACGGTCAGGCATGCCATCATTCAGCATCAAACACTGTGCCTCCTCCGTCACGGGGCGTTGCTACCACATTGTCGGGCTCGTCCCTGGAAAGAAATCTCATGTGTCGACAGGCTGGGTCAGGCACAGTGAACACGCCATCAAGCCATGTACGTTACCAGATCTCGGTCAGATCCCTTTAGATCAGCCCACGGGCTTGGGAACTGGGAACAACCAGACAGGCAGCTCACACAGCTTGCTCGTGTCGAGACGAACCACCAAACTCCGGGGCCGGCTACACACCCTCGTTTGGCAAATAGCAGCAGCCTAGCAGGACCACTTTCCACAGGGCCCAAGGCCGCTGACAGGAAGCTCGCTCGCCAGCTCGGCTTGCCACCCGGACGGCTCCCAAAAGTCGCCTTAGTGGAGAGTCTCTCGCGCTCGCCGAGGGTCGACTAATGCACACCATACTCTAGCTGGCACGCCATAGACAGTCCAGCTTTGATCTGGCAGCTGTAGTCGTCTGCGCTGCCGTTCGCGCGTCGCTGATGTGGCCGTCTGCATCGCCCAATTACGACGAGTACCGGCAGGCTTTGGGAGGCGCTGTCTCTTTCGAGCGAGCTGCTTTAGGTCGGCACCGAGTCCGTGTTCTCGTAAGTAGTGCTGAGCCCGCGCGTGTGGACCAACCCTCTTGCCATGCCGGACCCGGTGTTGAGGATATGACAGGTAGCTTATGTGCTGCCAGGCCCGGAAGGGTATATGGACACCTGACACTTGCTAGTCGTGGCTACGACGAGGCCGGCTGTTCGTGAGGACCGCCGGCGACTGTGCTACTGCGACGCGCCTTACACGAGATTGCGGTGGCAGATGGCTCGGGCTCGCTTGGATGCAGTGTCAAGGGATGAGCGCATAATTACCGTGTGAGGACAGTACATACATACAGCAGCGTCAACAGCACAGCGCAGCACAGCACAGGCTACAGCACACAGCACAGCACACTGCTCCAGGCAAGGCAAGGGCCTGCTTTGTGACCCTGTGCTGCTGCTGCTGCTGCTGGGTCCCTCTGCATGCGAGAGCACCGACCGCGCAAATTGGTTCAGGGCTGGGATTGGGTTGACCAGGATGGCAAGGATCCATCACTGCTAGGCCTGGTGGGGAGTCGGGAGGGAGAGCGAGCAGTTTAGTTGTTTGCTCGCCCTGCAAGAATGCGGGTCCTCCGCCACCATCCCGGCTGCAGATGAGCCGCCCGCCTGTGATTGACTGGGACTGCGCCATGATCCGCCCATCATCCTCGCCGTCCCGTGCCATCGACTCTCGAATCCTCCGATCGCCATAGTGCCAGGAGGGTGCGTGCGTGCATTGGAGCAGCAATCAATAGTCCGACTGACCTACGCAGGGAGAGAGAGAGGGCGAGAGAAGAACAGGGTAGAGGAGAGAGATGCCACTGCAGTAACATACCTTGTCTTACGCAGCACACCGTACATACAGTACAGCAGTACAGCAGTACAGGCCAGGACATACTACTTACTCGCTACATACCCACCACACATACTAACTAACACCTCGCCCTCTGCACCTCTGCAAGACTGCAACTGCAACAACTCTGCAAGCGACCCACGGTAACACGCCGGCCCGAGCACGCACGTCAAGTCAGACACGTCGGTCTACCAGCAAGAGAGGTCTCGCGTGTCTGAGACAGAGTGACAGCCGCCAGCGACAGAGCAGAGCCACAGCCAGCAGCAGCGACACGCGCGCGCTGCAAAGGAAAGGTCAAAGCGAGGTCAGCGCCATTGTTGTCGTGCAGCGCAGTGCCGAGCGACGGCCTCCCACCACTCAATCCCACACTACTGCTGCTAAATCATACTTTACCGAGAACCTGGGACGAATGCACTGCTAAAAATCGATCGCGAGTGCCCGTCTGCTCGCCTGCTTGCCTGCCCGCCGTAAGGTTTACCTGTCTCGTCTCGCCGTCCTTGCCCTACCCTGCCACTACTGCTGCCACCACCGCGTACCCTACCTGCTCTGCTATTTGCGTGCAAGAGACTCAGAGACATCGACTTTTCTATCCAGCCCGCCTGCCATCGTGCCTGCCTGCCCGCCTTTGACGCTTGCTTGCTTGCGAGGTGATACCGGCCGCCACTACTCACGACTTTGAACTTGCCAGCCCTGGAATTATTGCCATCTCGCTGCCCTTCGACATGCAAGTCCACACATCTCCGGACCAGTACTACCAACATCCTTCCTCGCAATCTGCCAACGCATATTCCAACGGGCTCGCCCAGTCTTACAAGCCAGAACCGCATTTTGGCTCGGACAGCCACAACTCAAGTCCGAACATGTATCCATATGGCCAGCACCCCCAACAGCAGCACCAACAACATCCTCAACACCCTCAACAGCATCAACAGCAACAGCAGCAGCAACATCCTCAGCAGCACCATCACCATCAACAACATCAACAGCACCACCAACATCCGGGCTACCCAGGCATGCAGGCCTCCGTGCCACCACCGCGCATGCCTCCGCCTGGCCAATCTGGCATGCTCCCACCACTGCACACCGGCATGCCGGCTCCATCGTTACCTACATTACCAGGTGCCCAATCAATGCCATCTATGATGCCCCAGCAGCACCAGCAAATGTATGGCGTACCTCCACCAGGCGTTGCACCCCAGGTGAAGCCAGAGCACAAAGTCATGTCTTACAGCGGCGTCAAAGGCGAATATCGCTACGAATTGCGGGTCGAGCAGCAGCCACAACGGGCTCGCATGTGTGGCTTCGGCGACAAGGACCGCCGACCTATCACGCCGCCTCCCTGCGTGCGCCTAATCATCACCCACAAGGATACTGGTGTCGAAGTCGATCCCGAAAGCATAGAAGGCGCATTCTTTATCCTTCAAGTCGACCTATGGGATAAGGAAGCCACACGCGAAGTCAACATTGTGCGCGCCTCATCATCATCGCCAGCAGTCAGTATCAGCACTGCGACTACCACCTCATATCCCCCACCCAATGAGCGAAGTATGCTTAATCAATATGGCCAGCCTATGCCTATGATGTATTCGCCTCAAGACGGCCAACCGTTCTATGATCCTTCGCAGGGCATGGGCTATGCACAGTCAATGTACATGCCCCAATTCCCACAACCTGTCGTGCAGCCACAGTCCAACGCTATGTACACACGGAATCTGATTGGAAGCTTGACGGTCAATGCATCGCTTCTGAACGATACAAACGAAAAGCCAGGCTACTGGTTCGTGCTCCAGGATCTCTCTGTCCGTACTGAGGGCTGGTTCAGGTGAGTCTTCCCAACAATCTTTCCCATCCACAGCGACTGCGCGATCGGTGATATGTTCAAGCAATGAAGATGATACTAACAGTCCTCTCAGACTCAAGATGAACTTCATCGACGTCGGCGACCCAACCGCCAGCGCCGGCCTGAACCGTGCTAAGTGCCCAGTTCTCGCCTGGTCCTACTCCGAACCCTTCCAAGTCTACTCTGCCAAGAAGTTCCCAGGTGTGATCGAGAGCACGCCTCTCAGCCGTTCGTTCGCAGCACAAGGCATCAAAATCCCGATCCGCAAAGAGGGTAAGGCCGACAAGAACGAGGATGACGAGGATTAAGAACGCACTATTCTGCCCTCTCGCTTTCGCTTCCCTCCTGAAGGTTTGTACAGTAAATAGAAAAAACGCCTTTTCTTCTTCTGCGAGTTGAGGGGATTCGGCTTGCGAGGTCTGGAAATCCTTGGGAATGATGTGATGAAATTGTTTTGTACGAGTGGGATATAGATCTGGCAAGGGTAAAAGGGGGGAGTCTTTTGGGCTGTCGGAGTTTTTGGAGACTTGGTCACACAGCACTCTTGGTGGCGGGTCACGGTTCGCTTCGTTTGTGTGGGAGCGTTTGGGGTGTTGAGGTGATATAGTGTGTATTTGGATCGGAAGATCAAATTACAATGTTGCTTCGTGAATGCTGTCTGTCTTGTCCTGCTGAAAAAGTCATGATTTATCCAGAAATGGTTGTCAAAAGGTAACATCTATAGCCATCACATCATCCACAGGTATGACGACGGAAAATCCTGTAATCATCAGCTATCACTCACGACCCCATCACCCCAATTCCATCGCCTCTCCGTCCTCCCTACCAGGCATCATCTCCCTCAGCGCTCGACCCAAACATGATCTCAACAAGGCATCATCGCCACCCTGCGTCCGCGCACCACCTCGAGGCAATTCCACACTCGACCACACACTTCTTCCTCTCGCGTCAAACAGAATAATCAAATCTGGCGTCGCCGCCACATCCTCTAGAAACGTCCTCACTTCATCGGCAGCTTCTTCATCTAGATTTGTAGTCGTACAGATCGGGATGGCTCGTTGATATTCAGTCCACAGATCAAAAGAATGCTGATCTGCGGGCATTATGCAGAGGCCTTGGAGAGTTGGAGTGAGAGGGTAGAGGGATGGGATGATGGAGCGGGGAGGGTGTTAGTTATAAATGACATGATATGGAGCTGAGACTAACCATAGTAATCGATAGAGTGTATCATCTGAGCGCGTTATACTGAGTAGGATGGGGGAGGTGGGAGGGTTGTAGAGGCCGAAGTTTGCTGTTACACGTAGGCGGGTGAGGGCTAGGGAGTTGAGGATGAGGTGAGTATTGAGGTGGTAGGGTTGGTCTTGGGGGATGGGAAGGCCATGGGAGGATTGGAGACGTTTGGAGGGAGTGTTGTTGTTGGTATTGATGTTATCGCCATCGTCGTCATCGTTGTTGTTGTCATTATTGGTAAGGCTGGAGATACGTCGTTTACGAGAGGGAGGTGTTGGGTCGATGTCCATTGTGGACCGAATTACCTCCACGAAAGAACTATTACGATTTAGCAGAGGTGATATGCTTCTACTTGTATGCGCATGACTAAGGTACTTGCATGTTTGAAGTGTGACAGTTGGTGTAGAGTGACACCGGCATCGCGTGGCTTGCTCTCAAGCCGACTTCAGGCCTCGCTTCCTCCACCATCACTAGCCAAACAACTGCCTGCCCACCTTCACTCGACACCTGCCCACCCACCTCCACCCAGCTCTTCCACCATGGTCGAGCGAATCTCACTTACAAACCGCACCGTCACACCAAATCGGTAGCGGAACATGCCCTCCAACCCCGCCGCTCTGTCCGCTCTCCAACGCCGCGTCTGGGACGGCCGCCTACCATTAGAGATACGGCTGGCACCAGCAGACTGCCGCTCATACGCCGACTCCGAACCATACCTCATACAATACCCGCGCCTATCGTACCTAGCATTCCTGCTCCCGCGCCTGCACACCTTCTTCGCGCCCAAGCTCATCAACCCGGACACGCCCGCGAACGAAGCCTGGTTCGAGTTCGAGACTGTGCCGCTGAAATGGCACTACCCAGCTGGTCTATTATACGATATTCATTCTGGCGCTGAGCCTGTGGACTTGGGACGGAGGGCAACTGCTGAAGCCTCGCAAGCCTCAATACTTGCGCATAGCTCGGAGCAACAGCCACTACCGTGGAAGCTCGTGGTGCACTATTCTGAGTTGCCGAGCGAGCAGCTCTACCCGCTGGATGCAGAGGGAAGAGCTATGCGTGATTCGTTCGTGAATGCGGTCAAGGAGGCGGATTTCATAAGGAACGGAAGCGCGAGGACGGTTATGGGAATGAGCAAAGAGGACTCGGAGAATCTGTGGAAAAGCGTCGAGACTCGTATGTTGGGTACCAGATCTTGTTATTTAAGAAGTGAAGCTAACTGTTCTGCCCGACAGACAACATCGACCTCTTCAACTCGATCAACAACAAGCTTCTCAACCCACCTGGTGTGACTATCCGACATGTACCCATGAAGATTTATCTACCGACCTCCGCCAGCCAGGGAACCTCGCAAACAATACCCGAAGGCACATCTGAAGACGATGCAGCGGCCGCTTCTGGAAAAGCAGGGCATATCAGAGTTGTACAGTCTCTGATTCCCCTACGTCTGCCGTCCAAACAGCCACAGACGCTGGGAACAGCGTTGAACAATGTATTGCCGAGTATCTTTCCCAGTAGACGATCTCCTCTGCTCGCACAACCAGTGCTCCATGGAGCCGTGGCGCCCATGAGCGCTAATCTGGAGGAACTCGGAAGGGCGGCTGGGTTTGGAGATGGTTTCTTGCATGTCGCCGTCGTAATGATGAGTTGAAAGCCCCAGATCTCAAAATGTAGCAATGGGCAACGACATAATGCTACAAGCTCTCATGTTCAATGTAGACCGTATGCACTACGCTGATTTACAGGAATGCAAAATGTCGATTTGCATCAAGCAGATCTGGACATGGTCCTGAAAGATCGACCAGCGTCTTCTAATGGAGTCAAGCGGCTAGGCACGAGGAACCCTGTCTGGGACCCAGGAAGTCCAGGCGATAAACATGGTAGGTAACCCAAGCGCCGTGCATTGTACGCCGTTCTTTTCAGAGGGAACCAAACATAGCTCTTTTCACAATTTGGCAATTATGTCTACAGGCACATTCTTCAGAAGCAACAGTTCGCAGACCTCACCGCTACCAGGACCCCCAAGAGTGCACAGCGATGGTCTGTGCCAGGTACACGCTTTCACGCGCTGCTTATTCTTCGCAGGCATGCAGCATCTCCCAGCCATCCGGCACAAGGCCAGCGCTTTCGTCAGCCCTTTGAATGCACGTGCTTCTTATGTCCATACAGGGATGTCAAGCGGCTGATGGAACCACTGACCGCAAGATGCTCCCATGTGTTCACTGGTAGTCAGTCCGTCAGCAGTAATGGCTGACCATGGTCACCGTCAGGATGATTTCGACAGAAGTGCTTTGGTTGACTAACTGGCCAACCACAAAGCCAAAGAAAATGTAATCATGTCAACGTTCAAGACATCCTAGCATGGTCTCCGAAGTGGCATTGGCGTCGAAACAAGCTTCGTGTATGAGAAAATCACCAGGGAGGTCGCAGCGAGGGCGGCCGCAAGACTGTAGGGCTCCACTCAATGCCCATCACAATGTTCTGGCCTTTACCAGATCAAGATGCTCCCTCTCGCAGCTAGCGCAGATTTGCATGATCATCTCGCTACCAATCTCAATTGTGTGCGGCTTGACCGGTTTCGGCTGTTTGTTGCCCGGCAGCGGAATGGGTTCGCCAATCTGCTCAGGAATGTGGCCGCATCAACAACGCTCAAGCCGCGAGCAGTGATCTGTATAAGTCCGTCCAGCACACGGAATTCAACTCTATCACCTCAACACTCTTTTAATTACTGCTTTCGGTGGATCTTCACTCGTTCGGTCCTCAAAGCTAGCTTTCCCTACGAATCACTTCATACACGCAATTCTGTTCAATCACACGAACTCAGCTATTGCTATCGCTACGCGCACCAACAACACATCTCCAAAATGAAGTACAGATACGTCGCCATTGCGGCATCTGCTGCGACTGGCGTGTCTGCACAGGCACCTCCTGCTTACACGCCGCCCGTTGTGTCAACGCCTGCCAACTCGCTTCCCGTTGCTCCTATCAGCAGCCCACCAGTGTCATACACGACTGTCACCTACGATGACTGCCCAAGCCAGTCCATTCAGACCCTCATCACCGTGACCAACGGTGTGACCGTCACGTACTGCCCTGAGTGCCAGCACTCGATCAGCCCTAGCGCTTCACCCGCACCTTCTCACACGACTGTTTACACTACTGTGTACCAATCGCTTTGCTCTACTGGCTTGGTTCCAGTGACATACACCGTGACCGAGGAGTGCGCAGAGCCCACTCCCACATGGGCCACTGGCACTGCCAAGGACGACCACGTCCCACAGGGCTTCACTGTCACTGTGAAGGACTGTCACGTCTGCGACAAGACTCCCGTCCCTGTGACCATCACCGAGCCCTGCAAGGATGGCTGCGGAAAGCCGACTCCCCCGCCTGCAACTGCCACTCCTGCTCCCGCGCCAAGTGGCGGCAACGTCCAGCAGATTTCCGACGGCCAGATTCAAGCTCCTGGCCCGTCAGGCGGCTCTGGAGGAAACAACTCGCCAGCACCATCTGGCGGCAATGGAGGCTCAGGATCGCCCGCACCATCTGGCGGAGCCTCCAACCCCGGCTCTGGCAGCCCCAACACTGGTTCTCAGCGTCCTCCTGCTTCGGGCGACGACTCCAAGTGCCCCGGCCCGCAATGTGCTCACGATGGCTCATCACCATCTGGCGACAAGCCTGCAGCACCTGGCGGCTCGCCAGCCGACAGTGGAAACGCACCTTACCCGACTGGCAACAGCACCACCGACAAGTGCCCCGGTCCTCAGTGCGTCAAGCCCAGTGGCGGTGCCGGCGGCAACCCTGACACTCCCGATGTCGAAGAGTCTACTGGTGGAGCGAGCGCCCTTTCGGTCGGCTTTGTTTCATCGCTCTGCATGGCCACTGTGGTTGCTGCTCTTGCTTTCGCACTCTGATCGATCAACTATTAATATTCTTGGGCATTCGGCAAAGGTACGACACGTCAGCCCTCACAACCATGATCGACACTAATAGACATCAGGAGTTCGGACTTTCTTCTATTACAAGTTCAAAATATGCAGATTTGCATGTATCTTTTCGTTGTTTCGATACTTGGTCCTGGAGTCCAATTGGGCCTGTCTCCTTGAGTCTACCGTAGCATGTCAATGTCATTGTCGTTGAACAAAGCGTGCTTCCTATTCATCCAAACAAGTACTTTGTCCACATTGATCTATAAGCAGAAGTTCTTTGACATGACTGGAAACAAAGCAGTTCAACGCCGAAGAATTTATAAGGGACCCTTCCTACCTACAATCCCAATCATCACTGCCTCTCAATTACTATCATCACCACAAGCTCTTTGTTCACTACACTACCACATCCGGTGTAGCAGGTCTCACCGAAGCATTACACTACACACCAACATCAGAGAGGTAAGTCAAGTTCACCACCATGTCTAACTACGCAGACAGCTCCCGATACTCCCAAGTCGCCCAGGAGGCGCAGCTCGCCCACTATGGGCTTCCCACTGGTGGCGTTCCCAGAACGCAGACATCCAGACCAAGTGAGTACAAGGGCACCATTCCCCAGCGCAAACCAGTCAAGACTGGCTCTGCTCGCAACCAGGAAGGCCCGTACCCTTCCATGACCCCAACACCATCACGCAAGCCTGTTGGTGGTCGTCGCACAGCATCTTCTTCCAGCGTTCGCCCGCAGTCCCCACCACGTGTTAGGTCTGAACATTATGCAGGTCAACACAAGCCGCTTCCACCCCTTCCAGGTGCTCCGTCAGCATTCTCATCCACTCCAAGCGCTCCATCGACACCTCTGCCAGCCCGTCCACTTGCACCCAAGGCAAGCGCGTCGACGACAACTGTGCCAGCCCAGCCACAACGTCCTGGCTCGTCCAGCGGCTGGAGTCTCAGAGGCCGCAAGCGCACCGAGTCCAATGCCAGCAACGCCAGCAATGCCACCGGCACTTCCACCTCCAACAAGCAACGCACTCGCACCGGCAGCTTCAGCAGCATCACTGAGACCGCAAAGAAGACAGGTAAGTGGATCTCGGCGAAGGCTGAAATCATTGCCATGGGTCCAAAGGAGCGCGAGGCCCTGTTCGCCACTCCCAAGCAGGAGGAGCTCGAGGCCAAGCGTCGGCGCGGTGAGTTGGACCGTCCTCTCCACCAGAAGCAGGAGCTTACGCGCCGAACCTCTGACCTGGAAAGCCCCAGTCAGACAGTCGGTGCGGCCCATTACGATGCTTTGAAGGAGCACGAGGCCGGTCGCAGACGCATCGCTGCTGCGTACAAGCAGCAGCACGCCAGAGCCTGTGAAGAGGCCGCACGTCGTGGCGAGCGCAAACCCAGCACTCCTCAGGCAGCTAAGCTGTCTCCCCCTCAACGGAGAGACTCTTTCACTCCCTCCCTGAACCAGGAAGCTGAGACTCGCTTCGCTGGCATCGACATTGAGGCCAATCGCCCGCGCCCAAAGAAGGCGGACATGTACACTGCCTACGTGTCCAAAGTCTTGGACCCATTCAAGCGTAAGGACTCTGATGCATCGATGTGGCTTTCTGACACTGCTCCTCCAGGTTCGATGGACTACTGCGACAAGTGCGGCAAAGCCCCTCAGAAGAGTCTGCAGGACAAGCTTTGCGAGGACTGCTACCGCGGACGCTACTTCAGTAAGTGATTTTCTCTTTTCAGTTTGTAACATATGAAATGTGAAACGGTAAGATCGCGATACACTGATCAAGGTAATGTATAATGGTAATGTATGATTGGGCTGTGCCCGAAAAACCAAAAGAACTTTCCCACTACGTCTTTCCTCATGCAATATATGTGACACAATGTGCCAAGCTGATATCATAGACCCTCAACTCAACCCAATGGTCGGTCGAAAGAAAGGACACAATCCCAAATCGCCAGAAGGCGATGCCAGGGGCGGAGACTTATACATGATCCTCCCAAGTCACCACCGACTCCGCAAAGTCCGGGAGACAATGTACGAGGATCCAGGTAACCCGTTTGACTTCGAAAGCTTTGAAGACCTACCACTACCCTCTATAGAACATATCGAAGAAACCGAGTGGGAGACTGACAACGGCGAAACATGGCCGCTCCCGGGCCCAGAGATCGTGCAACCTTCCTCCCGAGCAGAGCGAGATATCCTCAGCGTGTTTAGCGATCCTTTTGATCTGGTCAATGCTCATACAGACCGTGAGACATGGAGCTCATTTGGATCTACTCGACGATCGATGTCAGTCGATATCGGGTTTCTGCCAATACAAGGCTTGATCGAGGGACGACGTCCATCAGATGTCGAGTCATTTTGGCCTTTGCCAGTGCCAACGCTACATATACAGCATCCGAGTGGCACACTGTTTACAATGGATACAAGGCGGGATACGAAATTCTACGACTTTTACGACGATTTACTGGCGGAGTACGAAACGGAGGGAAACGACAATGGAATACACTACACACAACAAGCGTTGCCAGTCAGACTGTAGCATTTTGTACAAATCGAACTATGTCGTCCAACTTCACTATCCAAACATATCATCGCCGACGTTGTTTCAAGATTTAAGACTCGTTGATGTCACCAACTTCGACGAAAGTTATTCACATTAGGAAAGTCACCGCGCACACACGGGCACTGTCGATCCTCGAAGCGGCGACATGCCCAACACTGAACAATGGACAAAGCCACCTTTCACCTTTGTTGCCCAAGTATAGACCTTTGTGCTCAGCAGGGCTAAAAGTATACAAACAAAGCAAGACATCCTTTCTACAGCCAGTACCACATCCTATAAACCACCATGTGCAACCGCCTACCAAATTCTCCGAACCACCAGGCGGCCTGGTCCGTTCTTCACCACCCACTTACAGGACAGCGGTATTTCTCCAATCATGGCACCCGGAGGACTCCGCTCGATGCTGGCCATCGACTGTTCGTGGAAGAAGACGGCCAAGTACGCAACTTCCGCCGCCTCCGCGGTCCACGAGCCTCTGTCATCACCTGTCACAGAGGTGATTTTGAACTCGTGGGACCGCTACGAGTGGCAGGGTTCTTCGGATGCTTTAACTAACTGGCTGAACGAAAGGTGGAAGAAGACAGGCTTCCAGATCAGCAAAGAGGTTGTGTGCTTCACGCTGAAGTATCACGGGAGGAAAGCGAAGATGGGTCTTGGGGATCATTTGGGAGGGACGTTTTCGAGGTAAGTGCTGATAGATCACCTGCTCGTTTTGGTTAACTGTACAACTTCAGGGAACGACCGGAAAGGCGCGTCTGAAGTCACTCAGACATAAGATGCTCCAGGTAAGTCCACCACTGTGCTAAAAAGCTAGTCAGGAACATGGAATCCTTAGTTACTCATCAGTTCATAATTGGTCTCGTTGCGAGCCACTCAATACAAGAATTCCTCATTCCTTAACATGACTCTCCAAGAACTGCAAACCTGCCACCACAGACTGCCACTCAGACCCCAAGTCTTCTGTCCCGAGAGGTTTCAGCAAATCAAACATGTGACCGGCGCCAGGAACGACCTCCAATACAACTTCCTTGACGCCCGCCTTTCGCATGTCATCCTCGGCACGCTTCGCCAGGTCCAACGTACTGCCCGGAATGGTATCGGCTTCTCCGCAGACGAACATAACCGGTGGCCAGTTGGCATTGAGCCGAGTGAGTGGGTCAATAGAAGCATAATCTCCGTCTGGACAGAGGGTACTCAGCCATTTACCTTTGGTGCATACATCCACCTGCCATCTGCTACGTGGTGGCGGGGGCATGTTGGGAGCAGCAAGGGTAGATTCTGAGATCTGCTTGGTGGCAGGCGCAATGGCCCGCCAATCTTCCTCCGTAGGATGGTAATCTGGCACGTTCCCGAACGGTGGGCCGTGGTAGGGTTTGTGCGCATCGTTCGACTCGTCCGCCAAGTACAGCGAAGGGTAGAAGGCTGTGACGGCTTTGACGGGCCTGCAAGATCCTACGTGAAGGGCTATGGTTCCGCCTGAAGAGTGGCCCATGACTGCAACATCGGAGGGTTTGACTTGAATGCCGTGAGGTTTTAGTGTGTCTGCCAGGCCAGAGGCAGCCCAATCGTGAGCATCGACGCCATCGGATAAGCTGGTTACACCTGTCACCTGTGGAGCGAGGCGATAGTTCGGAATTACTACGATGAAGCCGTGATCCGCGAGCCAGTCGATCTGAGCCTGTGGGATGATCTCCGAACTCCCGACCAGGAGGCCGCCGCCATGGTATATCAAGACTTGGTAAACATCAGTGCGTGTTATGCGAACGTAGTGCGGAAGAGATCAACAATACCTATGGGCTTGGGTGCCTGCGTCTCGTGCTTGCTCCAGCTAACACGTGCGAAAATATCGTTGCCAAAGTCATCTTGCTTGTACGGGACGCGAATGCTTTCCATGGCCGATATGGTGCACTTGGTGTATGAAGGTTCTTAGGTATGTCGAAGACTACGGGTTGTTTGTAGGCCAACTTCTCAGATGTTCATGTACGAGGTGGAGATGTTCTAGGTATCGTAAGATTCGTTCACAGATTGAGGTGATGCCGATACTAATATGTTGCTGTTCAGCCTAAGTCCTTTGTAAATCGTATGATGCTTCGGCGCTCTCTCTCGCCGAATGCCGATCTTGACGCGTGGTGTGGATAGACTACTGCTGATGCGAAAGCGACATGTAGTCGAAGAGAGGCGACTCTAGACCAGATTCGTGAGTCCTATCTCCACAAGTCCACTATTCTGCATCGTGGATATCTGTTGTTTGGCGACTGATAGGTGGATTGGTGGATGGTTGGATAGAGCCTTGAAGGCTTGCTGGCTCACGTCGTCTTAAGCGAGGAAGTACCACTGCAAGACTTGGATCCTGTGAGCGCTGCTACCTACTACCTCATGCCATATCTAACATATAGCGCGCAGCGTACGAGCAATACACCGAACGTGTATGTTCACACAGAATGTCTTCTCGTGCATGTCTTCACCACGATACACCCCTGCAAGTCACCACCCCGCGCCGTCCCGACGCCGTCCAGCCGCCCTTGGCACCTTCTTCGCGAGTACAAAACGTTTGCAAGCCATGCGATTTCATTGCTTTTCCTTTCTTTGTGCGGCGACGCGATAAGAATATTGTTTCCCAAAGTTGCTTGGACATCCTATTTTGTTTGGTGTTCAAGTGTCCATCGCGATCACAGAGCAAAAATTATTGCATATTGACCTGTCAGCCAACTCCGACTCGGCCATCATCGGTGGCCCTGTTGGCGCGCTGGCGTTCGAACATAAAACTTTTTCTACTTCTCAACGCCTTAGATTTAGAGGTGTGAGTTGTATGTTTTTTTTTTCTCCTTCGTGGGAGGTTGTAGTGTGTGAGACTTGAGTGTCTGATTTGTAAGTACTGTAGACATTTGTTCCTTGTGTTTGGAGCGATCCTCCGAAAAGTCTCCGCTCCTCTTGGAGACATCCTGTGTGAATTTCAGTCAAGTAAGATCGACAACCCTCGACAATCAACATGGGCAACCTCAAGATTGTCGCCCTAATCTCAGGCGGCAAAGACTCATTCTTCTCCCTGTTGCATTGCATCGCCAACGGCCATGATGTCGTCGCGCTAGCCAACCTGCACCCAGCCAGCCCGGCCGACGGCGCATCGATAGAGGACACCGACAGTTTCATGTACCAGACCATCGGCCACGCAGTCATCCCTCTCTATGAAAAAGCCCTAGGCCTACCGCTCTATCGCCAGGAAATCGCTGGTTCAGCTGTAAACCAGAGCAAAAGCTATGGACCGACGCCCAACGAAGCCGAGAAAGCAGACGAGACGGAGTCTCTCGTCCCGCTACTGCGTAAAGTCATGGCAGAGCACCCTGAAGTGAATGCTGTTAGTACTGGAGCAATCTTGTCAGACTATCAACGTACGAGGGTGGAGTCTGTTGCCCTTCGCCTTGGTCTCACGCCTCTCTCCTACCTATGGCAGTACCCTCATCTGCCACCGGGTACGCAGACTTCATTGCTCGAAGACATGGCTGCTGTAGGTCAGGATGCTCGGATCATCAAAGTTGCGTCCGGAGGTATGGATGACAGTTTCCTCTGGCAGAATGTTGCCAACCCACGCACGAAGAACCGTCTCATCAAGGCTGCGCAGAGGTTCGGCACAGATGGCGACGGCGCTGCTCTGGGAGAAGGAGGCGAGTATGAGACGCTGGCGATTGCTGGTCCGGCACCGCTTTGGAAAGCTCGTATTGTTGTCGGTGAAGGAGATAGGGCTGTCTTGCCTGGCGAAGCTGGAAGTGCATCCGTCAAGATCAACAAAGCAGAAATTGCACCTTTGGAGGTCACAGAGGCGCAACAAGTGCGTACGCCAGAGCTTCTTGACGAGCGTTTCGCAGCGTTGCTGGAGAGATTGGGCAAAGCATCCACGAGTGAGGATCACACATCGCCCAAATCACCATTACCTCAAGACGACAAGCCACGTTCAGGCGACACCTTGATAGGAAGCCTGACTGCACCAGGTGACAATGCATCCGAGCAAACAGAAGCCATAATGCGCCAGCTCGACACAAAACTCAGCGAAGCCGGCCTTAGCTTTTCTGACATCGCATACACCTCCATCATCCTCCGCAATATGGGCGACTTTGCATCAGTCAACGCTGCCTATGGCAAATGCTTCAAACATCCTAGTCCTCCAGCGCGAATTACACTGTCGTGCGCCGGCGTTCTTCCACAGGATGCTCTGGTGACTATATCTGCCACGATCGTTGCACCGACTTCATCAAAAGCGCGCAAAGGCCTTCACGTACAGAGTCGTTCGTACTGGGCGCCTGCAAACATCGGGCCTTACTCGCAAGCTATTACTGTTCCTGCTGCTACAAGAGATGGCAAGGAATGTGAGCTTGTCTACGTCGCCGGACAAATTCCTCTAGAGCCAGCTTCTATGGAGTTGTACAGCCCGCATGGGCACGATACCGCTAAGACATTTGTGCAGCAAGGTGTACTGGCTCTTCAACATCTTTACCGCATTGGAGCTGCTGTGAGTGTACGCAGATGGTCGAGCGTTATTGCTTTCATCACAGCGCCGTCGGCGGAAGATGCATCTTCGCGAGCGAACGTCGCAAGACGAATGTGGCAGGAAGTACATGAACCTAGCGGACAGGCGAGCAGGGGAGAAGACGAGGACGAAGACGAAGATGAAGCCTTCGATGTGTGGGACCAACAACGAGGAGCCGGACGAGGTGCTTGGCAGACATACGAAGCCAACGAGAAGGATGATAGTGCTCAGCACGAAAAGAGCACGCCTCCGATCTATGTTATCGAGGTCGATAGCTTGCCACGCGACGCGAGCATCGAGTGGGTGGCTTACGGAGTGACAGGAAATGGACAGGAGGGTGTGGTGATCCCGCATTTGGCACACTTGCTGCAAATGTTCGAGGGTTGTCTGCGATGAGGCGTATGTAGCTATGGCAGTATAGATGTTGAAAAGCGTTGAGTACAGCTATTTGACATGATTTGAGGCTCGGATGATGACCCAGGTATACTGTACATGTGTATGTTTGAATTACCCAACAGAGCACGGCAATGCGGCATCGCAATACGCAAGTGGCTTGCACCACGATCTGCAGGTAGCATATTCCCGTCTGGTTAAAAAAAAGAAGTGCGGGAAAGAGGGTACCTTACGCGTTGACGTTACCAGGGTCTTCCTTCCTCGTCCTGCCACCCCACACTTTCGAGAGATTGAGGTCGAGCACACGCAGGGACAGCACGACACGCCCAAACACTGCCATAAGTACATATACTGCTCCAAGAGACGTCGTGCAGGCAGGCCACGTGCACAAATATCAGACCTCACTCACATGCTCCATCAGCCTGCAGCCTCATCTTCTTCACAGCAGCATATATCACGTGGCTCGAGCGTGCACAGCAGGCGCCCAGCGACGTGACTTAACGCCGCCTACTCGACTGCCTCGTGCTAGCGCCAAAGCCAAAGCGACTTGTCGCGGGCAGGGCCACGCGCGCGGTTTCAGGTCAACCTTGCGATCGATCCTCGTTATTATTGCCCATCTCCCGTCACCAGAACACCGCACACGGACGCAAGAGTCCGCACCCTCGTCCGCCGTTGTTCCCTCGACCGTTCCCTCGACACACACCCCCGTCACTCTCCACACTCTCGCCCGAGCACCGCCAGCCTTCGACACCACCACCCGCCCGACACCCTCGACCAACGACCGCCAAATTGCCCGCTTGAACGACCCGAGGCTCCAGGGCCTCAAGCCACGCGGCTGGCCATGGGCAATGTGGGAAGCAGGCTCGACGATGGGTCGCCGCTCTACCTGAAAGACCAGACGAGATGTAAGAGAGATAGAGATACCGCCCGCACGATCGCATGCGCCAGAGTGTCTGCTGACCCACCCCGCCAGTCTTCGTTTCAGCCGTTCATATCACCAACTCCAGAGGCCAAACATTGCTACGCATCTCTCCCAACGCATTTCCCGCGACTAGGTATACTACACACAAAGATACTGGAGACGACACCCCGGTGGAGTACGTGCAGGTAAGCATACTTCTTATCGTTCCTCATAACAACAAAACAAAGACTAACAGACATCCAGGACCCCGAAACCATCGCCAACGGACTCCAACCTACCTTTCTTTTGCGCCTTTCAAACGCCGACGAAATCCAGTTCAACTTCACATTTGTATCCCGCCAGCAGGCATTGACCAATGGTGTGTCTCCAAATGGCGGCGCGCCACAGCCCATGCCCACCGTCGACACTCAGATTGCTGGCCTGACCTACATTTTTGCTTCAAATCCGAAAGAGGTGGATAATCTGGTCGTTCGAGAGTTTCACGCCAACCCAAACTTGCACAAGAACTCGAATGTCGAGCTGGTTGGAGACTACACAACCGGTGGGAGCGCGAGCGTACAATTCAACTGGTCCTGGAAATGGCGACCGCCAAAGCCTACTGAGGATCGCGGTGGAGGCTGGCGCAGCAGCTGCAGTTTCGTGGAGTACGATCAAAGAGCTCACAAATTGAACACTCTGGCGGGCTTCGACTTCTGGGTTCAAAATACTCAAAAGTATCTGGCGCCTAGGTCGCCCAGATTGGACGTCCCATTTCCTTCCAGGTTGCGTGTGCCTTCGACACAGTCGATAGAATCGCGAGTCAGCAACGTAAGCGATTCCGATGGCGAGAGCGGACCTCTGTACAAGGACTTCAAGGAACCATCCTCGCCAATTTTCGATCCTATCCCGGAGAACGGCCTCGGCTTGGTGCCAACAATGACTGCGTCTACGATCGGACCCGCTGGACCTGTGAAGGTCGATGTTGCGACATGTAAGCCTGGAGAGGACCCAGCGACCAGCGAGGATGGCCCGTTGTTCCGCGCAACGATGCGCTCGCTCGAACAGAAAACTGGAAATATGCGACTGAGAATGAAGAAAGTCTTGCGCACAGCGGAAGCGGCAGAAGCCGCCCAGCACAACTGCAACAACGCCGTTGCAGATTTCACCGAAGCTTTGAGAGAGGCCTCGCACTCAAACGCGAATGCTGTACGCCCAGCTCTCGATCACTACTTTGAGAAAATTGCGAAGGAGATCCTGCAATACGAGCGTCAGAATTCTATCAACCTGCATCGGCTTATTATTGATCCAGTGAGCAAGCTTTACAACAATGAGATTAAGCAAGCAGATGTAAAGAAGCGCGAATTCGACGAAGAGAGCAAAGATTATTATGCCTTTACCAGCAAATATCTTGGCCAGAGGAGCGAAAGTCTGAAAGAGAAGAAACAGAAACAAAGCGATGAGAAGTACCAAGTGAAGCGCAGGACATTTGAGTTGAAACGGTTCGACTACTCGAGCTTCATGCATGATTTGCACGGCGGCCGAAAAGACCAAGAAGTGCTTTCCCAGCTGACCAAGTACGCTGACGCTCAAGCTCGTAGCTACTTGACCACAGCGAAGAAGGTCGAGGACATGGTGCCGCAACTGGATGCACTGATCGCGGAGGTGAATGCTGCAGAGAAGGACTACCAGATTATGCGGACCGAGCGAGAAGAGAAGCGTCGCAATCTTGAAAAGAGCACTAAGCTGGTCAGCGAAGATGGTTCTGTTGTGCCAACAGCCCTGTCTCACTCGACGTCCTTGTCAGCTGGCACACGTTCAGGCCCCGATCACTCGAGTAGGGTGTCGAGCTACGGTGGTCTGAGCACGTCGCCTCCATCGACAAGTAGCGCAGTGCAGCCGCCAGCGGGTGGCATTCTTGCAACGCCAACGAGTGCCACATCTGCGACAAACACAAGTCCAAGCAACAAGTTCAAGGGCATTCGTGATCTCGATGATAGTAACGTCGGTTACTCGAATGGCACTCAACGCAAGGAGGGACTTTTGTGGGCCCTGAGTCGCCCAGGTAGTCACGTCGACCCAAAGGGTCTGAACAAGCAAGCCTGGCACAAGTTCTGGATTGTACTCGATCAAGGCAGACTTTCAGAGTACGTCAACTGGAAAGACAAGCTGGATTTGCATATGGATCCTATCGATTTGCGCATGGCATCTGTTCGCGAAGCACGTAACTCCGATCGACGATTCTGTTTCGAAGTGATCACGCCGCAATTCACTCGAGTCTACCAAGCACCTTCGGAGGAGGACGTAAAGACTTGGATTGGAGCCATCAACAATGCACTGCAGAGCGCTTTCGAGAATCGCGCAACTCCCTTGGCTGCTCCTGCGCCACAACAACAAAGTAGCCATCGCAAGGACATCGCCGCAGTCTTGACTGGCAAAAGCTCATCATTCTCCGGGCACCGACAGATCTCCAACCCCAATCGTTCTGATGCGCAAAGATCTGTGAGCAGGCATGCAACGACTGGCGAAAAGCCTAGCATTGCCCGTGCGCCTAGCAGCACCGACGCGGAATCGTCTGCTCTGTTGCAACGCATTCGTAGTGCCGACGAGGGTAACCGCTTGTGTGCGGATTGTTGCACCGATAACAAAGTCGACTGGTGCTCCATCAACCTTGGCATCCTACTTTGTATCGAATGCTCTGGCATCCACCGTTCGCTCGGCACGCACATCTCAAAAGTTCGGTCATTGACCTTGGATACTGCGGTCTTCACTCAGGATATCATCGAGGTGTTGATGCTGGTCGGCAACCGCGTGAGCAACATGATTTGGGAGGCCAAGCTGGATCGATTCCTCAAGCCCTCACCTCAGTCGACTCGCGAGCAACGCTTGCACTTCATTACAGCCAAGTACATCGACCACACCTACGTTTCGGCCGGCCACGTCATGCAATCACCTGATGACCTTTTGCTCACGAGCATCAAGAGGAATGATATTCAGAATGTATTGTTGGCTCTGGCCCTGAGCGGGAACCCGAACGCAAAAGATCGCTCTCGTTCTACACACGCTGTTTACCTTGCCCTGGTAGCCGCAGATCCAGCCGCGCCCGGCTCAATAATGGGTGGCGGCGTCTCGCACATTTCGTCCTCTTCGACGGCATCTATGCGAACTATCACTGCGACCAGCACAATCACAGCATCTACGACTACCGACCCTGCCAACGCTTCGCCTCGCAAGCCGTTTGCAATCGCTGAGCTCCTTCTGCAAAACGGCGCTAACATCCCAGTCGATCCTGCTCCCATCCCTCTATCTCCAGCAGCCAAGTTGTACCTTGAGTACAAGACAGAGCTCAAGCTCGGCCGCAACCCTAGCGCCACACTGAGCTCTCCAGCTCAACAGGGCCAACAGATCTCAGCCACGGGTGGACGAGACGCGAATGGGGACTCACTATCCTCGCTCCCCAGCAGAGCAATCGGCAGCAGTAGCGGCTTACTAGGCTCTTCATCAACCTCTTTTGGAGCAACGCCTCTAGAGAAGAAAGACAGCCGCACGCTCAAGCGCAGCAGCGGCGGCTTCAGCAGCAAAATCAGCGGCAGCAAAGGCCTAGAAGCTTTCGAGGGAATGGCTAGGAAGTAGAGAGGCCAGCCGTTCGCCTCGAGTGACGCGAGCGATGCTGCGAGCCTAGATGACCGGGCGAGATCCAGAGAAAAGCAGAAATGCGACGTCGACATGCTCTATGAACGGAGACGGTGGAGACGCAGAAGCACGCCTAATTTAAGGCGCTCGCTGAATGCTTCAGCTTCAGGCTCAGGCTCCTCAGACTGCTGTCGCGGAAGCGGCGACACTTCCAGCAGCATCCGCGAAAGCGTGAGGAACAAGGCACGCATCCGTCGCGCCGCGTCCAGAAGCTTGCGGGAATTCTGGCAAGTGGATGGCACCACATCCGATGTTGTTCTTGCGTGCCACTTGCCGCAAGATGACGCAGTGGTACGGCAGCTGAGTTTCTTCGAAACGCGCAGACATGCCGTAATGGATGGCATTCGGCAGCGGATTGCCGGGTTGAGGACACGCGCGGAGACGGCACCTGGGAGGCTCGAATGGAGTGATTGAAGCTTCCCGCCGCTTTGCAAGGCTAATGGTCGAGATGGAATATGAGCGGGGGTTTCATTGCCGTGTACGCTTTGTAGTCGTATAGCAGACAGACTTGGCTCTGGGTTGGATGAAACGACAGGGCAGGATTGGAGGCCAGATGATATTTGTCTGGCGCGCGGCGCCCAAGGCAGAAGAAGAATTATTAGACCAAGGCGGAGGGATAATGCGTAATGGGTAATGACAGGACCGGGGCCATCGATTGGATGTTTAGAGACAGCTTCCTTGGAGTGAAGCGGAAGTGCAAATGATTAATTCTTTTAACTGCTTGCAGAGTTGTGTCTGTTTCACGTCTCTCGTTGCCTTTTCATCCTTGCCTGCTTTTATCACGTCGTTGTGAAGCAAGTGGATTTTTCGACATCTTTGGGCTTCCTGATCATTACTGCCTGTGGAACCACTTATCCTTGTAATGGCAACACGTGCTGCACGAGTGCACTCTGACGACACAGCGGACACATGGGCTGCTCTCGTAGCCACTCGCCAATACACTGCCAGCAGAATACATGTCCACACGTCGTCGCAGCAGGATCCTTCATGGCTTCCAGACACAGCGTGCATTTGCGCTGCTGCTTCCCGTCGATCCAGCGCATCGTCTCGTCGTCATTGAGATCGTAGCGATGCGCGCCTTCGCCGCCGCTGGCAGTCGTAGGCACGGGAGTGTTGGTGACACGAGCGAGGTGCTCGCGCTGCGCTTTGGGGTCTGTGGTGCTGGAAGCTTCGAAGAGGAGAGGCGCTGAGAAGGCTGGCGTTGTGTCGTCGTCTGCTATCGCGCTGTCGTCTGCTGCGGTTGTGGTTGGCAAAGGTTGCTGTGCGCTTTGCACATCGCGGATGGCCTCTTGTGCGTGGGTATAGCCTTGGACGAGCATCTGGAGTACGAGGAGCACTCCGAGAACTTCGTAGCCAACGCGCTGATCGCTGGGCTCGACTTTGCGTGTGAAGACATAGCGCATGCCGATGAGACGCTTGGAGAGCTCGTAGTAGGCGCCCGTGAAGTAGAAGGTTGCCAAGCTCAGGGCGTAGATGAGAGAGGGCGAGGTGAGGGCATCGATATGCTTTAGAAGGTATTGTTGCAGCTGGGCTGTCTTGGGTGTAGGCTGGCTGCTACGGGCTGAAGACGAGGCGCGGCGCTGTTGCGATTTGCGGACGGTGGTCTCGAGTTTGGCGCGCAGACGGCGGCGGAGAGTGGGTAGCAGACGGCTGAGCAGATATGGTGTGAGGACGCTTGAGAGGATGTAGGTGGAGCGGCGGGCGATCGAGGGTAGCTGGTGGGTGTCGTCCTGGACCTGGACGATGTCGGTGTACTCCTCGCCCAGTGTGCGGTTGCCAACGAAGGTCGTCAGGCCGAGATAGAGAAGTTCGGTGGCTGTGCGGGCTTCATTCGCCCATGCGTGTGAGACGCGAGCGCCATAGAGGGAGCGGAGGATGTTGGATAGCTGCTGTAGGAGATGCGACTGGAAGTAGGCGTCTTTCTGGTGAGATCGGATGATGTCTGGCGCGCCGGCCCAAGGGTATGTGAAGGTGCCCAGGGCCTCGCGGTGGGTGTCTGATGGTGTATCGTGTATGTGGTCCGACATGGTAGTTGATTGTGTTGTATGAAAAACTATTGGAACATTACAGAACCCTGTCGCATATACTGCTGTCCTGTATGGCGCGTAGTGACAGCTTCAACATTATCGGCACAGCGTTCAATCGCCGAGGTACAAGTCGTTGCCGTGTCAGTATTTATCAGCACGTAGCCTGTATAACTGGTACCACTTTCTTCTTGAGGTGCTGCACCTTCGATTGCCTATTTGGGCAATTGAAACATGAAGATCAGGGGAGAGATGCGTACACTTCGTTTGCATTATCCAACACAGTAGATGGGAGTGAAGTGTAGCACCAGTAGACCGTCTCTCTGCTCATCCATAGCTTGAAGAAGATATGGTTGCAGGGCAAGCACGATTCACACACGACTGCACGTGACAGTATAGAACAACTTCCATCACCTCCCCCGATCCGATCTCCACCCTTTCCAACCTAAAACGCCGCGCGAGCTAAATAAAACCCAAGGACCGCAGTGACGTAGCACAAGAACACGCAATTGTTTGTGCATGGCCGCCGCCACCAACCACTCACCGCGCTCACAGCCACTTCGGCCAGGTACACCCGTCCTCGCCCTCTCACAAGGCTGTGTACAGGCCGCTAAGCCGCAGGATGCAGTGCACATACAGACACTATCCACTGCTAACCAGCCCTGCGCCCGCATCTTTTCGTCACGCTTCTTGGGAGACCGCGTGGTGAATGCCCATGCGTCGGTTGTTTGCAGGCAGCAAGAAAACGCCTTGCCGTGCACGACTCCTGTGACCAGCAGCCATCCTGCTAGGCCCTGGCACAATCTCCTAGCCCGGCACGTCATAGGGATTTTCCTCAAACACCCCCGGAGCACGTCGGCCGCGCAACAGAAAGGCTTGGTATCCCATAGCCAGCCTCTCGACCTCTGCCGTCAGAGCAGAACCCTGAGAGCTTAATCAATAAAAGAACCCTTCTACCTCTCCTGTTCCTTTCCCACTTCAATCATCTAACTTGTCCACTCCGCACTACTCTTCGCTCTAAACCTCGAACTTCAATAACCAACACCAACTCCACGAACCCTCAACCTTATTTCAAAACAAAAACCACAACAAACATGCAGCTCTCCAACTACGCCCTCTCCCTCCTCGTCCCGGCCTACCTCGCCGCGGCCCAGGACGTCGGTGCTGCCATCACATCAGGCCTCGGTGACGCTGGTGCTGCCGTGCGTTTCTTCACACCCAGTTAACATCCATCGATCCCTTCTAACATCTTTCAGGTAACCTCCGCAGTTGGTGGAGCTGGCGAGACCGCCGTCTCTGCCGTTTCTTCTGTCGGCTCTGGTGTTGTCGACACCGTCACATCCGGCGCCGAGGGCGCTTTCTCGACCGCAACAAGCGGCGCAGCTGGTGTTGGTGAGACCGTTGCATCTGGAGCCTCCGGCGCTTTCTCGTCTGCGACCAGCGGTGCTGCTGGCGTCGGCGAGACCATCACATCTGGCGCCGGAGGTGCTCTCTCAACTGCCACAAGTGGAGCTGCCGGTGCTGGCGAGACTGCCATCTCGGGTGCCTCGAGCCTTGGTAGCGCAGGCGTTTCTGGCGCATCCAGTGTGGGAAGTGCCGGTGTCTCCGGCGCATCAAGCGTAGGAAGCGCAGGCGTCTCTGGTGCATCAAGCGTCGGCGAGGAAGCCACCTCGGCCGTCCGTGGCGGTGCCTCGACCGCGAGCAGCGGTATTGAGGGTGCTGCCAGCGCAGCTTCGACTGCCGTTACAGACTCCGGTGCTGCTCCTACCCAGGGCGCCATGGCTGGCATCCTCGCCGTTGGCCTTGCTGCTGCTCTTTTGTAAGCGTAGCGAGAGCATGATGGGATATGACGACCAAGAAAAGGATTGTTTCTGTTTTTAATACTTCGTCATCGGAAGCTGAAAGAAACAGCACGGTGTTCGAGAAAGTTTTTATGTAAATCATCCAGCGATACCACTAGAGGAGTTTAATTGATTGGGATTTTGAAAGACGAAGAAAGCTCGTTATTGTATCTGTATCTTGAATCTCTCAATGAGCCCTGTATCTCATACATTCTGTATTTTCATGAACATTGAGAACAACATCGAGAGTGTTGCACTGGGAAGACACAAGTCAAGCTCATCGTTTCTCAATGGTCTCGCGACCCATTTTCCGACAGTCACAAGACGATATAGCCCCAATGAGACTCGTCAATACAGTGAGAACCGCCAACTGCTACAGAGGTACATCCAAGCTCTTCCTCCCTTAATGCGAACAACACTACGACATGCCAAGTCATACGTCCGCGGAGCACAATGTTTCTGACAGCCGTTGTCGCAGAACCTGCTGTCAGTTGCTCGGGACCCATGTACGAACAGCCTTGCGTGTATTAAGATAAGGCGCAATCTGAGCGATTTGCACATCCTTGGTCGATCAACAACCGGGCAGGATAGCCCTACGCCCTGCACTTGGTCAAGGCGTAGAGCGAAGAGTTGTGTGTGCAACTATAGCAAGGTTAGACTACGGCCTTGGGCCGCGTGGGTGTGAAGTGTATGGTGGATGATGAAAGCCGAGCGTCCCGAAGCCTTGACATGTGCTGCTGCTGCGCTGCGGCGCTGGCTGACGACGTTCTCACATGCTCGGCGCGCGCGAGCGAGCGAAGGAAGTAGTGACGCCCTGTCCTCTCATTCGGGTAGCAGTAAGACAACTATTCTGCCCTTTCTCTCTGAACAATGTTTCTCTATATCCACGCTCGCTGAAACTCTTGTCAATTGCACTGCTTCGCAAAATCGAAAAAGTAATAACACGACACTCTGTATAATGTCCCGCCGCTGTGCCCAAGCATGTCCATCGACCAGCTAGACGACCCGTCCTCGACCGCGATCCCAACCACAGCCCAACAAACCACCCTCGAGGGCCTCGAACACGAAGCCGCGCATCTGCGAGAGTTCACGCGCTCACCTCACCCTTATCACCGCCATGGCTCTCAAATCAACCAACAAGCTCGTCTCAATAGTGACACGGAGCATACCCCCCACCACAGCCCTGCGGTAGCTCAACAAAGACGATCTTCAGACTCGCCCGACAACAACACGGGCACAAGCACCAGCACGCCTTCCGAAAGAGACGCTAGAGCCAGTATAGCAGTGTCTGTCACGGGCAGTGAAAGTGGCACAGAAGCCGACGATGAGCGGGCAGATTTCGTTAAATTGCTGCCGCCGCCTACGTTGAGGCCTCGCAAAGGATTAAAAGTTGGAGAGAGGAGTGAAGAAGCTTTCCTTTCGCCGAGCCAGCTCGACGATGAAGGGCGAGACGAAGAAGACTTCTTCCACAGGCGGAAGGGCGTGACGGGTGAAAGCGAGGAAGCGAGGAAGAGGAGGGAACGCGAAGAGCAGGAGAAGTTATATCGCAGACGTTTGGGCGAGTTCACACGCAGGACATCTGAGGTTGCGCTCGTGGGAATCATTGTGCTACTGGTACTCTGCGGAGAAGGTGTGTGGGCTACAGCATGGGAATGGCGGTTGGAAATTCTCAGCCATTTACTCATTACAGCGCTGCTGATTCTCATATACCCGATCAAGCTGTCTATCGTCGACACGCGCGCGATCTACAACAAGCCCTGGCAGCGGTTTCGTGTTCCGGCGTCTTTCGATCCCGCGACTGTCTTATACCCACCTTTCCTGCCGGTCCTAGTGACTTTGACAGTCTCGCCATTGAACCCTCAGATCATCCTGCCGAACATTATCCTGGGCCTGGCATCACTTCCGCAGAGATTGTTCCCACGATCAAGTCGATTGTTTGGTCTCAATGTCGTGCATTGGTTTGTCTCTATCGTTCCACTTCTTGTGTCAGAGCACACCAACTTGGTTCCCTGGCTGGCGACAGAGAAGCCATACTCCTTCAAAACAACGGGAGCACTTCCTACAGAAGTCCTGGTGATTCTGTACCCTTTGCACCATGCCCTGTTGCAACCACTGCAATATCTCACGACTACAAGTCTTTTAATATCGGAGCTCCACCTACTTTCGGTCGTGCTCATCAACTTGCTTTTATTCTCATATACGCCACAGACAATCATCTTGAAAGCTTGTCTGTGGGTTGGCGGACTCTCCGTCTTCGCTTTGTCGGAGCGTATTCTCCACTGGAACGTCACACTCGCACGAGTGCCCAAATGGAAGCTCCGGCGACCCGGCCATACTGCAGAAGAAAGAAAGTCGCTCGTTGATGCGGTGTCAGACATCATCCAGGTGCAGCGTGCTACAGCAGCGTTCAAATCACCGACACCTGATCATGATAGCGATGCTGATGAAGACCTGCCCGAGATCACTTTGAAGAAACGACCTAACGGGCGGCCTAAACTTGCAGCTCGTGTATGGGAAAGTCTCTACACTGATGGGAAAAGCGAACTCGAGCCGCGGTCTGCTGTCGAGCCACGGAACATTCAGTCCGCTTTCTGCTCACCCAAGGTTGACGGAAGTGCAGCGAAACCCAGGCGCAACACTGTGCCAGAGAGTCTGGCGGCGGCTCTGAAGGCTAAGGTGTCTGGGAGACGATCTAAAAAGAAGTCAGGTAACCTACTATGGTGTCTCCAATTGACTCCTGCGCAAGCATTACGGAGGAAATGGGTGTATGCTACGTATGTATACGCTGTCATCCTGGTCGTCATCCTGTGGCCCGTGAGAACATACGTCTCTCGCAAGGCGCTCGATGGGCAGGAACCCATAGGCTGGGCAATTAGCTACCTACTTGGGAGCCTTGATCCAGCCCGCACAATCATCACAACTCTCCACCTACAAGGGTGGATTCCGCTCCCGCCTGTGTCCCAATTACCACCAGCTTCTACACTGAAGATACGACTGGACATCCCTCTCTTCCGCGACTCGATCGGTCCCTCCAACCTACGCCTCCTTCTGATAGGATATTGGGCCCTCGTCCTCCTCATCGGCCTCCTAACAGTCTTCACCCTAACGGCCTACGTCGAAGTCGACACCCGCCGCAAAGTCTTCCACGGCGTCATGGTCGCCATGCTCCTGCCCTCAACCTTCGTCGACCCCTGCGCCTGCGCCCTCGCCCTCGCCCTCATCCTCGCTGTCTTCCTACTCCTCGAAGCGATCCGTGCAGGCCAAGTCCCACCACTAGGGAATGCCCTCGCCCGCTTCGTCGCGCCCTACGTCGACGGCCGCGATCTCCGCGGCCCGGTGGTGGTATCGCACATTTTTCTCCTCGTCGGCTGCGCCGTGCCACTGTGGTTCTCCCTCGCGTCTACGTACCGCGATGATTCGGGCTGGGAGCTCGCGCATAACCAGCGCGACGTCGGTATGCTGTCTGGTGTTATTTGCGTCGGAATGGGCGACGCCGCAGCCAGCTTGATCGGGCGCCGTTACGGGCGCCACAAGTGGTCGTGGGTCGGCGGCAAGAGCCTCGAAGGCAGTCTCGCTTTCGCCGTTGCCGTGACGGGCGGACTGATGTTTGGCAAAGCGTACTTGGCTCTCGGCGGGTGGGAGGGCGGAGGCAGAGGGGCTTGTCCGGCCGTGCAGGATAGCAGTCTCGCGGGCATTCTGGTCTCTGGGTGCTGGGTTGTCTCGCTCGTTAAGGCTTTCGTGTGCGCTTGCGGCGCGAGTTTCATGGAAGCTGTGCTGACGGGGGCGAATGACAATGTGGTTGTGCCGGTGGCGTTGTGGTTGCTTGTTAAGGGCGTGAGGCTTTAAGGGGAGCGGCGTTCTCTTGGAATTATTTGTCACGATAGATCCTATGACAGGAAGAGGATGTCGGAGCTGTTGTAATGAACGGAATATAGATTAGGCACGAACGAATACTACATTGCATGGAACAGTCGACATTCACCACTGGGAGCAAGGTTGCTCGCTGACTGCATCACTTTTTCACACATACCACACGACAGCAAGACTTGAATACGATCAGATACTTCAGGACGCGAGTGCTAGCGAGTACAATGCACGTTCAATGGATCGATTGGATGGCAAGCAGCGGGCACTACTGGCAGAACAGCTTTCGGGAATTGCTCCTTGCCCTGTTCTGCTCTGCCCTGCTTTGACTTTGTGTAACGTGTACAAGCGTAGCTCGTACATGTGTGGTTGGTATTTCAACCTTGTTGTAACACTGTTTTGGGGGAAAACATCAATTATTTTGTGCCTGGCTACATGATTCCCAGGCTGCCGTGCGAGCATCGTTACGAGTTGCGTGTCCATCAGCTTCGCGTGGACTCAGACATCTTTCTTCAAATCCTGGAAGGAGCTTCATTCTCCATCACCTCCCTCCGAAGAACCCCGCCTCGCAATCGCCACATTTGAATGGCTTCTCTTTGAACAACTCCACGTCTTTGAGCATGTAGCCCAGCGGATCGCCGTAGTAAGTTCCTTTGCTGTATCTGCCCTTGCCTACACAGCGAGGATGATATTTGTTTCCGCAGTCTGCACAAGCAAGCAAAGTTGGGTCCGTGCTGGCAGCCCTGCAATGGCAATGCGGGCCTTTCGGTGGATCGTTCTCTGGGAGCGCCGTCGAGATGCGGAAGGGCTCATTGCGGCGGATTTGGCGACTTTTGCTTGCGTTGGAGGCTGGGCTGCCGAACGATTCACCTTCGTTCCTTTTGCGCTTTCTGCTCTGTTGTGCGAGAGGCGTGTCCGAATCGGTGGAATCCTGGTACGCATGTTGTTGAGGTCCTTTAGCGCTACGCAGCGCAGATCGATCGATGTTCACGGACGACTCGCGCTCTTTGCTATCGGTCGCATCGCCATGGCTAGAGAGAGGTGTGGGTCTGTGTTTCTGTCTGTGGCTGAGAGTGTTTTCTCCGTGGCTGGCGACGTCGGCGTTGTCCTGTGCTTGAGTAAGGTCCAGGACACGCGATACGAGGATCTTCTGCATAGTGCCTTGCACGTTCTTGGGTGTCAAGTGAAGGACGGCTTCGAGGAGGCATTGGAGTGAAGTAGTGTTCTCGACGAGCTGGCCGACGAGTTCGGTCGCTTGGTATTGCAGCCTGGGAAGCTGGTACTGCAAAATGTCAGCTGTGTTGATTACAAAGCTCGTGAATAGACGTTGGTACCTTCTCAGCGATATTCGCAAGATCAGTCAAAGTCATGATCTCGCCGTAGACCTCGCCCGAGCCCATAGCCGTGACCTCTTGGACGGATTTAGCGTCGATGAGCAGCTTCTCGTCATCGATGCCGTACATCCACTCGATCATCTGGCCGAGACTCGTAGCGTTGTCGTTTGTGTCGATGATGGTGGCGCCATTGGCGGCTTGGGCGTCCAGGAGAGGCGAGTGGGAGCAGACCACGAGCTTGTGGACATTGAACTGCATGCCGTCTTTCGCTACAAGGCCAAGGTCGGTGAACTTGCCTGTGCGATAGTGTTCCGCGAAGATTCCAGCGGTACCAGAGTTGTCTGACATGGCTCTCGGGTAGCTGGTGGTAACATTTCGTGGAGTGCAATGTTGGTGGACTGGGCGAGAAAGTTTTTGTGGAAAGTAAACAAGGAAGGAGCGATCGGTGTTGACTTGCTGGCGTTATCGGATTTTAGCTGTCTCTGGCAGTCACTCTCATTTGCGTGTGAATCTGAGCACACCTCAGTTCCATTTGCCGGATATGATCTCGATAGTATGAATGTTAATTGTCAGAACTGGGCCCTATGACATTAGTATGCTAGGCGCAGAGGTACAAACCAACAGCCAGGCTCAGCAACCATGTCTGCGACACTTACTTCCAAGGTCGAATCAGACTCTGTCTCACCTACAAGCAAATGCCGCACACCTCACCTTTGTTAGGAAACACAGGCGGACAAGTCACCAATAATGTAACTCCCAAAGTCAGCCGTTAATGCTTGTCTCATTCAATCATAACTATGTAGACCGAGCCTTGCCTAAAGAAGCACAATGACTTCATGTCCACACTTGTCTCCCATCGCCAGTCTATTTGTCCGCAATGGGGAAGTCCTTGCCAGTCTGGCTCTTGTACTGGCCACGGATGAAGTCCGAGATCTGCTCGTCCTTGGCCTGCTCGACGGCACTCTCGTTGTCCTGCTTGCCCTGGCCAAGGAAGTTCTCCTGGACGTAGTCGATGCCTGTGATTGAAACATATCAGAAACGTTGCATTGGTATGGCCTTGGTTTAGGAAAGAGTTTACCCTTGTCAAGGCCGTCCTCCTTCTTCTCGCCCTCGGCTCCGCCGCCAGCAGCGTTGTTGAGCTTGTCGCCGATGCCGCCGAGGAAGCCGCCCTCGCTCTTCTGCTCGGAGCCGGTAGCTTGGGGCTGGTTCTCGTTGTTGTTGTTGCCGCCGCCGGTGAGGTTCTTGACGAAATCCATTGTTGGTGAGGTGTTGAAGCTGTTGATGTCAGCTGGTTTGACGTTTGGTATTGCTTGACAGGTGACATACTTGTTTGAGATGGTTGTTGATTGAGGTGAAGAGAAGAGTGGTTCAGTAGCTGGTAGAGGAAGAATCAAGAAACGTGCTTGTCAAGATCAAGGAAAAGATCGCGTGGTAGAGGGGTTCTCTTAAGCTCGCTCAGGTACCACAACACGAGCTATAAAACCGGGCAGCATGACGTAGAACGAGCCGCATGTGAGACCGCATGGCAATTAAGAGGCGCTCGCTCTTTGCTATGATTGACGTGAAGCGATGTACACAGCCTCAAACTACGTGCTAGCTTCCAGGTCTAGACGCAGAGCCATGCGGGACAGCAACTGATGGCCGCTTGCTTGGTGGGGTGATGTGGGCTCTGGGAGATCGGAGCTTGGAGAGTGGTTCTTGATGGCACGTGACGTATGCTGTCTTGTTTAGGTGGCAGACTGAGGCGGTGACTGAAGGAGTTGCGTGTGAACATCTCGGTCGACCATGTTTAATCGCTATAAGATGTTGAACGTCGTCGCTGTTTCGTGAGAAGGACCACAGCGAGGAACACCAAGTGATATATATACAGAAACGAGACCTGATCTCAGCGTGCATCTTATCAGTCACATGCAAGCAATCCATTGCTCGCTTCTGAAGCGCCCTTCGATGGAGCAACTCGAAACGACATCCTATCAGAACAGTATATCTCGTCCAGGTTTGGTGCTAGTGTTGTGAATGGCAATCTGGTCACGGTGAACATGTATCTCGACACTTCATCTCATCTCATCTCACTCACCCACGCGGACAGGGTCTTTTGACGATGGCAGCTCGCTTCCCTCCCCCACACATGCAGCAGCTCACCTCCGATGCATGGCCGAAAGAGGGAGGGTGTGTTCAGCAGTGGAAGTATTCACACGATCACATGCTTCGCTGCATCCATTCGACCCTTGCATATTATTCGCTCCCTACATCCATCATTTGCATATACACCCATACACGACACCGCCTCGAAGGCCTCTTAGATGAGATCCTTCGCCCGCTCCAAGGCCGGCAATTCCCTTCTGCGCGCGCCCACTCTCTCAGCATCCACTCGCGCATCCTCTCGTACCTTCCACAATCGGACAGCGCTTGCCTCCACCTTCACCGCACGTAGCTCCATCGACCAGCGGGTCGCGCACTCACACCTCGATCCACTCACCGCCAAGAACCGCCATCAACTTACAAACCTCGCCTTCAACCAGCGACCACTTCCCAGCTCAAGAAGACATTGTTCGCACCGAAGACACAACATGTGCCGCCACCAACGAGAGATCGACGTTGCTGACTCCAGCATGGACATTGCTGCGGGTCGCGAGGTCTTGCCCAAGAACGTCAAGCCTCTGCACTACGACTTGACTCTCGAGCCCAACTTCGAGACCTTCAAGTATGACGGCACCGTCTCCATCGAATTGGACGTGGTCGAGGACACCAAGAGCATCTCATTGAACACTCTGGAGCTGGACATTCAAGAGACTACAATCACAGTCGGAGGCAAGACTATCAGCTCTTCGCCCAAGATTTCATACGATGAAGATTCACAGACAACCAAGATCGACTTCGAGGAGACCATCCCGGCCGGTCAGAAGGCGATCTTGACCCAAAAGTTCATTGGTGACCTGAACAACAAGATGGCCGGTTTCTACCGCTCATCATACAAGGGAGCCAACGGCGAGGATGCATTCATTGCCACTACACAGATGGAACCTACGGACGCTCGCAGGGCGTTCCCTTGCTTCGACGAGCCTGCGCTGAAGGCCACCTACACCGTCACACTCATCGCCGATGACAAGATGACCTGCCTCAGCAACATGGACGTTGCCAGCGAGAAGCAGGTTGACTCTGCCCAGGTCGGCAAGAAGCGCAAGGCTGTGACTTTCAACAAGACCCCGTTGATGTCCACCTACCTCTTGGCCTTCATCGTTGGTGAGCTCAAGGTCTACGAGACCAACGAGTTCCGCCTTCCCGTTCGTGTCTACTGCACTCCGGACAAGAACATCGACCACGGCCACTTCTCAGCATCTCTGGCTGCCAAGACTCTCAAGTTCTACGAGGAGCAATTCGCCAGCGAATACCCTCTGCCCAAGATGGACATGGTTGCCATTCCCGATTTCTCAGCAGGCGCCATGGAGAACTGGGGTCTCGTCACTTACCGTGTCGTTGATCTTCTCCTCGACGAGGAGACTAGCAGCGCTTCCACCAAGCAGCGTGTTGCAGAGGTCGTCCAGCACGAGCTCGCCCACCAGTGGTTCGGTAACCTGGTCACCATGGACTTCTGGGATGGTCTCTGGCTCAACGAGGGCTTCGCCACATGGATGTCTTGGTACTCCTGCAACATCTTCTACCCTGAGTGGAAGGTGTGGGAGGGATACGTCACTGACAACCTCCAGTCTGCTCTTGGCCTTGACTCGCTCCGTAGCTCGCACCCTATCGAAGTGCCTGTCAAGCGTGCCGATGAGATCAACCAGATCTTCGATGCCATCTCATACTCCAAGGGTTCATGTGTCATTCGCATGGTCTCGAAGCACCTCGGCGAGGATGTGTTCATGGAGGGTATCCGTCAGTACCTCAAGAAGCACGCTTATGGCAACACTCAGACCGGCGACCTATGGGCTGCTCTGAGCGCTGCTAGTGGCAAGGATGTCGAGCGCATTGCCGACATCTGGACCAAGAACATTGGTTTCCCTGTTGTCACCGTCACAGAGGATGAAAAGTCATCATCCATCCAGGTGAAGCAGAACCGCTTCTTGCGCACAGCCGATGTCAAGCCTGAGGAGGACAAGACCCTCTACCCTGTCTTCCTTGGTCTCCGCAGCAAGGATGGTGTGGACGAGGAGCTCACCCTCAACAAGCGTGAGGACTCGTTCAAGGTCCCCGACCTTGACTTCTATAAGCTCAATGCTGATCACAGTGGTATCTACCGCACCTCATACCCTGCCAACCGTCTGCAGAAGCTCGGTGAGAACGCCAAGGCTGGTCTTCTCACTGTCGAGGACCGCGCCGGTATGATCGCTGACGCTGGTGCTCTTTCCGCTGCTGGTTACCAGAAGACTTCCGGTCTGCTCTCCCTGCTCAAGTCGTTCGACACTGAGCCTGACTTCGTCGTCTGGGATGAGATCACAGCCCGTGTCGGCACCATCCGCAACGCATGGATCTTCGAGGACCAAAAGACACAGGATGCCCTGCGCGACTTCCAGCGCGACCTCGTCGCAGCAAAGGCTCACAAGCTTGGCTGGGAATTCAAGAAGACTGACGGCCACATTGAGCAGCAGTTCAAGGCACTCCTGTTCGGCGCCTCCGCAGGCACCGGCGACGAGAAGACCAAGGCCGCCGCTTTCGACATGTTCGAGAAGTTCGCCGCCGGCGACCGCAATGCTCTCCACCCCAACCTCCGCTCCAGCGTCTACGCCGTGGTGCTCAAGTTCGGTGGCGAGAAGGAGTACAATGTCCTCGTCAAGGAGTACGAAACCGCCAAGAACGCCGACGAGCGCAACGCCGCCCTCCGCTCCCTCGGCCGCGCCCAGCAGCCCGAGCTCATCCAGCGCACCCTCGCCTACTCCCTCTCCGAGCACGTCAAGGACCAAGACGTCTACCTGCCCCTCGCCGGTCTGCGCGCCCACCGCCCCGGCATGGAAGCCTTCTGGTCGTGGGTCAAGGAAAACTGGGACGTGCTCGTCAAGAAGATGCCACCCTCGTTCACCATCCTCGGCTCCGTCGTCGCCATGGCTTCCAGCGGCTTCACCAAGCCCGAGCAGCTCAAGGACGTCGAGACGTTCTTCGAGGGCAAGAGCACCAAGGGCTTCGAGCGCAACTTGGCGCAGAGCTACGATGCTGTGCGCGCGAAGATCGGCTGGCTGGAGAGAGATTCGAAGGATGTGGAGCAGTGGCTCAAGGAGAACAAGTACTTGTAGATGTGATGCATGATCTGCCCTGATGACTAAATTCAGTCTTAGATATGGGGAAATGGCTTCTAGGTACAGGTTATGGTTGGGGAAAAACAGCATCGGATGCTGGGCTTGAAAAGATTTACATATACCTTATAATTGGTTCTTGAACAAACCTCCGAAGACCTACTGATCAGTATTTCCTGTTGAGACACAGTAGTCAGTAGCTCGCACCCTGAACTATTGTCAAAACACTGCTACTAGCATATCTGTGCTACTAACATGTGTTTGTCTATGCCCATATATATAGACACTATCAGGCAACGCACGAAACAATGATTAGCAATTACAATGATAACATAGACTTTTTTCCAGCATCAACTGCATATCTGTTTTGCTTCATGTAAAGAGCGAAGGATTCATATCTCGCATCAATCCGCGACAGACATATTACGAAAGCAGTAAATAGCAGGATGAAGGGGACACGGCACGCAATATTCGTGCGGGTGTGCTTTTTTCATTTATCAAACAGATGCGCGTGATTGAAAGCAGGCATGGGGTGTGTGATCGTTCTCACCGAAAGTGAATGGAACAAGGGGCCCTGTCGATAATAATAACAATCTGCCGAGCATGCTTGCACACGAGCACACTCACTCGCCACAGTGAGCCGTTGGCGCTGCGTTGCAGGTCGTCGCCTTACGTGTGAATGATGCTCGATGCTAGTGCGAGAGACAGGATGCCGGCCGCTGATGGGCCTGTTCAAATCTCAATTCCCTGTTCCAGGTTGAAAGCCTCGAAAGCCTGCGGGCGAAACGCGCACCAAATTTGGCGACGGACAGAACTGTTTTTGCCCATGATTCATTGGGTTCAGTTCGGCTTGCTTTGCCGGAGGGTATCTTGGACCTCGAGTCGTGGATTGTCAAAAAGCATAAATGTCGAGCAATTGAGGGGTCGATGATACAGACAGACAGACCTATAGCTGGTAGATAGCAAGCACCTTATAGCACCTCAGAATGGCGCGAGTGAGACACGCGTTTTCTCGGCGTGGTGTATTTCCACTCCTTCACGATTCACAGGCCGAATCGAGTAATGAGCTCGAGGATACCTTGGTACAACCCAGGTCCGCTTTCGAGTTGCTATGGAGTTCGTCTGCAGGTTCCTTTCCCCGTTTGCCAACTTTTGGCTGCTGGGAAACTTGGCGACGAGGCGTCGTAATGCAACAAAACGCAAGATCGAGGGCATAAACGCGCAAAGCAAATGCAGGCCTGGTGCCTGTAGAGGCGGCTTCGACGGCACAAAAGGCCCTCTGTGGCTTGCTTGCCCAGATACCAGAGCGGAGAACGAATGGGAAAGTGGAGCTGCGCCACGGACGATAGCAACGCGAATGCACATGTGCAATCGAGATCTACCAAGGCTGCTCCCCCGATGCGAGAGAGAGTTGCGGCTGGTGAGGGGCTCATAGCTACCAGCCACGCAAGTGTTGCTTGATTGTGGCGGTTTGCTCTCCGGCGCGCAGGGATCATGATGCAAGCGACCAGGATGCGTTTGTTTACCGGGTGGCTCACAGCAGGGCTATGGATGCTAGTACCACTGCTGAGAGCTTGGGGGGAGGATGATAGTACCGTAGGGCGGACGATGAAAATTCACGAGTGGGCTATGTTCGGAGGCTGTCCCTTGCCTTGCGTGGCCGAGTGTTCCGTGGACTGCATCGATGCATGAGGAGGAGGTGTGCGTATGCGAGCAAACAGGAGGGCGGTTGATGAGACTATGTATGATAGATGGATACTTTATGAAGGGTGGTGAACAATGACGGGCCAGAACTCGCTGGCCATGAAACGCACAGCAACGGCAAACTCTAGGGCTAGTAGATTGGCTCCACCATACAAGATGTACCTGTCCGAGGGAGTGCTAGAGTGACAGCCGGGAAAGCATGCAACATGGCAGTATGCACCCGCCCGCAAAGCTGGAACGGCGATGTGCATGGTGAAGCGCCGGACGGACCTCTCTCTTGCACATCATGCGCGCTACCGTTCCCTCGCGCTTGTGCCTTGCAATTAACTACTGCCAACATCCTGCCCGCCTGTCATGGACTGCTGCCATCTCCTCTGCCACTCACTCTTCACTCTGCTGCGAAGCTCTCGTTCCTTTGCTGCTGCTTCGACTATATCAAAATCATCATGTGTTGATCCGCTGCCCAGCCACCACCACTCCAGGAACTATAGGCTCCCGCCAACGGTGCGCCGGCACTAGTCTCCAATCACGCTAACGCCTGCGTGAGGCCCATAGCAACCGACCGGATACTCAGACAGCTCTAGCCACGATGAGCGCCGCTCTCCAGAGGCGTCTCTCCAAGCCCAAGACCAATGACCACAACACTCCTCCCAACCATTCGCGGCCAAAGAGGTCCCAGTCGTCTGCCTCCAAGTCTTCAAGGCCGCCGCCTGATATCAGTCCGGAGCAGTGGACCTCCTACTTCGACGTCAAGACCAGGCCCGATGCTCCGAGAAACTTGAAGCAGCAGTTGAAGCAGTCCTTCCCCGACACCAAGAGGAAGCTGTCCCTCGACTCCTTCCGCCGCACATCCAGCGATTCGACACATTCGACAGAAGCAATGGGTGTCAAGGACCGATACCCACCTGCCATTCAGACGGCCAACGTCGGCGGACCCAATGCGGGCGTCAAAGCATCGCCCTTGTCGATGGCCAGTCCCAGCCCTTTGGCGAGACAACTCTCGGTCGTCCACGAAGGGCCGAATATCGATATTGCATCTGCAATTCACATGTTACAGGAACTGAAAAAGACAGCATCTCCGGAAGAGCTGGTAGCATTGCACAGGGCGCTGCTGCCCATGCAGGATATCGATAGCATGGCTGAGCCCTCACCGCCCCGGGACAACCAGAATCCGCCCCAACACCCATCACGGCGCACATCAAAGCTCCCACCTGGACTGAACACCCGTGGAGCTCCTGGAGACGACCTGCTCAGGAGATTGGGCGATGATGTTCGTCGTCCTCGGGCCGCTGTGCAACAAGCAAACTCATACGAAAGTCTCAGCTCGACACAACGATCAATATCAGGTGGACACGCGCGCGACAATCGCACTTCTTACGATGCCATTGTCGAGGCTGCTGGAGGTTCGGAAGAGCCTGAATATGCTCAAGCCGGAGCGTACAGATCCGGGACTCTGCGAATCACGAATGGCGCTGCTTCTCCCGACCCAGGTCGTATGCTCCAACTAAGCATGCCTAGCGACAATGATACACCGGTCAGACCAGTACCCGCTGAGAGTCCTGCCTGCGAAACGCCCGATACTCCTGATTTTTTCGCGCGAAGGCCAATGCAAGAGTCAATGGAGTCGTTCCCAGGCGGCTACAGAGTACTACACAGCGAGAAAAGAACGACTAGCCGACCACTTCCACCCCCGCCAGCATCCGATTCGCGCCGAAGCTCTGGTGGTTCAGATATGCAAGCCCCTATATTCAATCAAAGCACAGAAGACAACCACGAAGTGCCTGAACCTGCACAAGAAAACAACGATAACCTTCATGCCTCGGATGAGACCCCTCCGATTGTTCACAGACACCCGCCTCGACTACGTACGGTACCAAGTTATGGTGGTCCTTTGACCGCACGAGATGTCACTCCCGACTACGAAGACGCTAGCCCCAGTCCTCACGACGTCAAACCATCCATCGCGCAATTTGCAACTCGATTGAGCACTGTTTATGGCGAGGATAACTCGGATGATGACTCTCCAGGAACGCCTAACCACGCTCTGGCATTACTCACAGGTGAAAAGAGGCTTCTGGGTCCACGGCAGCCAAAATCCATGCAGTCAGTCAAGCCTCCTTTGAGGAGTCCAAGACCAGCGTCAATGTCACATCTTGACAGCGGTTACGGCTCTTCGGACGCATCGTCTCAACGATATGTGCGCTCCCCGAAACCTTCTGAGGAGCTTCAGCGTCCTCCTCAAATCGGACGGGATGCAGACGCGGACAGCCTCTACACCTTCAACGAGTTCCTCAAGGGTCCCCCAAATGACGAATCGACGCCACCAATATCACCTGCAGCGTCCGAGCTGAAGAAAGAGTCTCCAAAGAAGGACCTTCCAGGTTTCCTGGGTTTACGCGAGAAGATGCCGTCAAAGCGCATGAGCCTTCCGACCGGCGGAATTAACTCTAACGAGTCTATGGTCTCGTTGACAACATCAGTGGGCTCTGAATCATCAACGACCGGCAAAGTTACGAAGAAGCTGAGGAAACCAATGCCACTGCCCGAGCGACTAAAACGAGAAAAGAGCATACGTGTCCCTACTGCTAGCGAACTCTCCATTGACACATTCCCACTTGTTTCAGAAGAGATGAACAAATCTTTGGAGCAGCGCTACCACCAAGCTTCGCCTTCTGATCTAGACGCCAATCGCAGAGCTTCAACAACTTCAGACGCACGCAGCATGTGGGACGATGGCTCTCGCGAGTCAGAGGTGAATGTCCCAGTTCCAAGCGCCGTGGTCGCGCGCAGGAATCCGTTCGCACGAAAGCGAAGCGTCAGCCGTGGCCGGAAGGCCCAAAACCGCACGCAAGATGAGACCGAATCCCCAGCAGAGGACGGAAGGCCCGGTCGATTCCCATTCCTCAGAAGCTTGAGCCGAAGCCGTAGCAGGAGGCGCCGTGCGAGTATTGATTCTGCGGATTGCAACACTCCAACACGCACAGACTTCAGCCCAGCCGGTACCGCTTCTGGCAGCGTAACTCCTAGGCCTGTGCTTGCTCGTGATGCCAGTGTTGAGAGAGGCAACGAGTCTTGGCGCACCGGTCCCCCGATCAAGAAGAAGTCGAAATCGATGGGCATGACCGAAGAGATGGCATCTGAGCTGGCTCGCTCGAAGAGTCGCGATGTTGCTGGACATGATCGAACCCCCTCGCATGACAGACCAAGGATGGCCACACCGAAACGTTCAGTCGACCGTAGCAATGATCACGGTCGAAGCCCCAGCGTTGGTGTGCCAAAATCCGGCAGGTCTGTTGAAGACTTTGTGCCTGGATGGCACAGCAAGGAGAGCTCGCCGCAGTCTAACGGGCCTCCGAAGCCGGATAACACACGCAGACCTTTCAGCATGTATGCTGACAGCATTCCACCCATGCCTGATCTTCCAGTCGATGTAGTGGCCAAAGCAGCAAGGGCAAACAAGCTCATGGAGAAAAAGAAGAAAGATGCTTTCCGCAAGTCGATCGAGTCTCCTATTGGAAGCACAAATGCGTCTGCCCTCAACTCGGCTTCATCTTCGCCCAAAATGGGCAAAGTAAAGGCTGCTGTCAAGGCTCGTGAAGAGCAAGAACGACAGCTGGAGGAAAGGCTAGCTCGTGACGTCAAGACTGATCGTCTACGCCCTGGTGTACGAAGGAACACGACTGCTGAGAACATTAACATCGCTGTCCGAGAGCTGCAGGGAAGTAGCTCGGAACAGTCCAGCATCCTCGAGCCCGAATCGCGGCCCACTACTGCAGAAGCTTCCGAGGTGAGTACAGCAGCATCTTCAGTCTCCAGCCAGGCGCGGTCTGGATTCTCTAGCTTTGACAAGCAAGCCGCCCTCTTCCGGAAACGCAGCAAGTCTCTGGGAACTTACCTGCCGAAGGGTGCCCCAAACCAAAGCGAGCACAGCTTGAACCCATCCGACGTGTCTCGGGTAATGTCTCCAGAGATTGTAGTGTCACGCTATATTACGCCATTGGGCAACGAAGTCGCCGTTCGTGCCCAAGCGTACCAAGACCCTACGAGCGAGGCTGCCCGCCATGCAGATGCCTATCGCAGCCTGCTTGACGATGACGACGCTTGTCCACCCAGGTTCGACATTCCTCGATCAGACAGTGCGTATTCAAGCGCTTCATCCGGTGTCTCAGTCCCCAGCTACCAGGATCTGCCACCCGCTCTTGTCTCTCGCCCTACCATGCGCTCCCAGACTCGCAACGTCTCTGGTGTCACCACGACCTCTTCTGTTTACAGCACACAGTATAGTGCTCTCCCTCGGACGCGCAGCCCTGGAGGCCGCGTCCGCACCCCCTCAGGCAAATTCTACGCCTACGAGCCCACAACCCACGCCTCGCAAGCTGAGCGCTCCCGCGCAGCAAGTCTAGGCAAACTCCAACCTGGCGGAAACACCGACTCCGCCGAACAAAAAAACACTCTCAGCCCAGCCAGCAGCACCGACGGCCTTTCGACCATCTTTTCCGACACCCTCACCATCTCCTCCTGCGGCGGTACCGTCCGCGCCAAACCTAAGAATCCGCACCAGCGCCACCGCTTCCCCGACCCAACAACCCAGTACAGAGACCACCCCTCTGACCAACAGCAACAGCCCCGCCGCCCTCGCCCTGTGAGCAGCCACTCCAGCAACCTCGGCGACCGCTACTCCGGCGGCCTGGCGTGGGAGTGGAACCGCCAGAGCGGTTTCGGTGGCTCCGCCGGCACAAGGCTGAACGGCGAGACCGGCACACGTCGCAAAGGCCAGCGTCTCGCCGAGAGCTTCGGCGTCGATCTAGGCGACGTGCCGATTTTCGTGTGCCAGAGTCCCGACGGGCTGGCGCCGAGGGAGCAGCAGCAAAGGAAAGGGTACTTTGGCGGTGTTTGAGAGAGTTCGATTCGACCGACTTAGGCAATGAAATGGAATTGGTGGGAGTTGGGTTCTTTTTTTGGTTTTCTTGTTGGATTGTAAATGTTTTTGAGAAGAAGAAGGGACTATGAGTGGCCCAGAGCCAGGATCATCAGAATGATCCGTATCAAGATATTTTCAGCATAGGCATATGCATAAGCATGGCATGGAAGCGGTTCTGGAGTAATTTAATTCTTTGGAAAGGGAGGGGAAGGCAAGGCTGGGAAGACTGGTCCAGGATGGACATGTTGACTTGGAATATATACATACATGTACGTAGGAGAAAGAGAGAGAATTGATGTCTAGCAAATTCTGTGCATGGATGGCAGCATCAGACATTCACCAGATCGTCCTTTCCTCCTTCTCTTTTTTTTTTCTTTGTTCTGTAACCTCCAGTATCGTGGTCTTCTTGACGAGGGCTGACGTTTTCTCCCATCTTGCATTTGTGAAACCGTAGGGAGTCACGCGTGGCAATGACAATTGGCAGCGATAGATGAGATACAGCAACCAAGCAAGACAACCAAAACAATCAAGTAGAGTTGTAACCTTTTCGTTTCAAATTAATCTATATTCATCAAGCAAAAGATGCAGAAGCAAGAAAGAAGGGAGGGGGTATCCACACTAAAGACTACATAAAACCTGTTGTAATAGCAAAAAATCGAACCACCCTAATATGCCAGGAGGGTTAAGAAGGGAAGGGGGGTATTCTCATGCTTTCTGTCCGACAGTTGGGAAGAAACAAAAAATAAGAAATGTAATGCCGAAAAAGGGGCATTTGCGAACAACAGCGACTCTCCCTCTGCTATCGCTGCTCGCTGGCTGGTATGAACAGAGCGACGAGCCCCGCCCGAATGTACTGCTCGCTATAAGCGTGTGAAATAGAGGACGTTTCCCGTGTATGCTCATATGTGTCTCTTCTTCTTCTCTGGTGTTGGTCGTTCTTGCCGGTAGTCCGTGTTCCGAAAGATATAATTAGAAAGTGTCTCGTGTTTGTGAAAATATGCTGCCGGCGTCTGGCGACAGTTGCCCTCTAGGTATCGTGCATGTTGTTACTCTCTCGTTGGTGTTGTAGTAGACTGCCTGCAGGGAATGTCGTGGCCACTTGCGTGGCTGCTCGATGTTCTTCTCCAGATTCTCTAGCAGCGTTCTGTTGATCGACTCGAACTTCAGAAGCTCGTGCCGTACTGCTGGTTGTTTTGATCATGTGTATCCTCTCGCATCCTGGAAAGGCTTGACTTCTTCGGTACGTGCTGGCCTCCACCCATCATGGATATGGCGCTGGCCATGCTGCTCTCGCGCTTCTTGGATCTAGCATCGCGGCTAGGAGGCATGGCTGGGCTGCGCAGAGCATCGTTCAAGCTACCGAATCCGCCTTCGCCTTGTGGAGCCATTTGGTAGTCCGAGTAAGCTGGGCGCATTGGGATCATGCCGGTGTCATTGGGGTCGAAGTTGGCGGGATAACCGATGGACTGGAATGTAGGCTGGTTGAAGCCTGGGGTGGGCAAGTTTTGAAACATCATCTTGCGTGGAGAGCGGAGATCGTCTGACTGGCCAGAGTTGCCATTCTCGTAAGGGTTTTCGGACATCTCAGATTCGTCCATGGGTGTTCCAAATATGCTGGCTTGGTCCTCAACGAAAGAGGAGATCAGGGGACCGGGAACGTTGAGAGTAGGTGCAAAGACGATGCCGACTGTGAAAGATTAGCAACTGCAGAAGAAAGGGAATTTTTGGAAGAAGCTTACCATTGCGGACATTCATCTTGTTGACATCAGCATTGTTCACAATACTCAACAAGAATTCTGACAGCGCTTGAAGAAGAACACGGTTAGGACGTGGCAGTCGGTTGACCAGCACATTCAGCTTTATGATCTTGTCTTTCGGGTTGAGCTCGAGGCATTGCAGGAACTCGAGGTGCAGCTCCCTGGTCAAGATGCTTGCTGGCAACTCACGCAGATAAAGTTTGAGCAGACTGGCAACAGCGTGGATGTCGTAATTCTTCTGGTCTTCTACGAGGTCAACGTCGCCTTCGGTGTTGAAGCGATCGCGCAGAGCCTTGATGACTGTGTTGGAACCAGACAAACGGAAGATGCCCTCCTCTGCGATAGCATCCTTGAACGTGAGATACTCAATGCATCGGTACATGACAGCTGGCAGCTCAGTGTCGACGCCAACGGCTTGCGCGGCCTCGATAGACTCCGCCAGAGGCACGCCAAAGGCAGCTCGAACGCCATTGTCAAGTACGGGTCCAGGTGGCGTTGCCTTCTCGGGGCCAAGGTCGGATGACGATCTTCCTCGGAAACCGAAAAGACCGCGCTTCTTGTCCTTCTGGAAGCTGGGCGTAGGCGGTGGTTTCATCCCCCATTGATTAGAGTTCTGAATGATATGCGCGTTGCTTGGTCCAGAAATGATTGGATGTTGTGGGAAAGACTGTTCACTTGCGCCACTGCTCGTTCCGCTATGTTGCGCAACATCGTAGGGAGATGACGGTGTATCAGACACACGTGCGCTTGGCGGACCCATGACTGGTGCTTCTCCGGCGATCGTTGATTCGTAGCCAACGCTGCGCATAGGGTCCAGGTATTTCAAACGCGACGCATCTGGGCCTTGAGATGATGGGCGTAACTCGTTGAAAGACCTTGACATCTTCGGACTACGAGGCGCACTGATGTCAGCCTTCGAGATAGGGACACCTCTGCCAAACTCTTCGCCGTCATCGCGCCAGTCAACATATTGAAGAAGTGCGTCGACCCATTGATCACGCTCGCCATCACTCTCAGCGCAGAGGACGTGACGGACCAAGCTTGACGAGTCCTTCCTCTTCGGCTCCAAGATGAGGAAAGCGTGCCTAAACTGGTTCTCTTCATCCTCGGTCGAATTGTTGTTCGCTGTGGGTGACTGCTTGCCGATCTGAGCATTCTGGAGCTTGATGGACCCGAGCTGTGCGCCACCAGGCGCTTCAAAGTATTTGAGATTGGGTCCATCGAGAACAAAATACCGAGCCTTCCACCCGCCAAAATTCTTGCCACGCTTGGTCAGATATCCTTCGCGACGTGCACGGCCTTTCCCAACTGGTGTGTCGGGTCTGCGTTCATGGATCGCAGGGAAGTACTCGCTCGATTCGGACTCAAACGCATCCGCTGACAAAAATTTGCACACGATTTCTGCAGCCTTCTCGTCATGAACGGCATCCATCATTCTCTCAAAGAACGAATCAAGCGCTTGTCTGCGCGCATCGATCTTGGCTGGAGCATGACCGGCAAACAATGACCGATCGGGTAGGCGTTCCTCGAAATTTGTGGCAAATCGTATGTGCTGGGTGAGAGCTGCCATGGCTGCAAAGGTTTTCTCCACCCGCCAAAGCTGCTTGCCATCAGATCGTGCGTGGACAGCTAAAGTCAACACTGGATTTTCATCGAAGTGCTTTGGGGCCATGAAACTTTGTCGAGACGGCCTCATCCTCGACGACGCAGTCTTTACGAAAATCGAAGGAAGCGCATTGGGTGGTAGAAGCAGTCCTGGGTACTGCTCTGTGATCAAGCCCTTGTACACCTCGCCTGGCAATCTTGGATCGTTTGACAACGAAGGACGCTCATTTTCAGGGCTAGGGTCTGGTGTCGAGTTCAGCTGGCTACCGACGGAGCTTTGCGATGCTTGTGTGGCGTGATGATAGGCTTGATAGGCTTCCGCACGAGCCAGATGTGGCGAAGCGAATGCCATCGGGGTTTGTGGTGGCATGGGGATGGGTTGTTTTGGTGGGCGTGGCGATAGTGGCAAGCCGGCAGTACCAACCCGAGGCGATAATGGAATCGAGTTGATTGCTTTGTTGGGTGCCCTTGGCATGGGAGAATTCGGTGGCCGATCTCCAGGTCGCGGGCTCATCGGTAGGCCTGGACTCATGAGCAAGGGAGCTGTCACGTTGCGCTGCAGAATTCCAGGTTGATCCGCAACTGCACGTTGACTCAGAATTGCTGCTGGGTCACCAGACGGCTGGTAGGTCGGGACGTGTTCCCTCGCGCCAGCTGGCACAGTGACTGCGTGACCCTGAGCCATCTGAGGAAGTGCCTCCTCCGAAGCGATCGCAGGCGCCTCTTTGGGAGGCAGACTTTTGCTTTTGCTCGTACCCTGTTTGCTCTTTTTTGACTTGCTCCTATGCTCTTCCTCTTCCCTCGCCAAAGTCTCTCGTTCACGGTCGTCCTCTTCGCGAGTCTTGCGCCGTCCGCGGATCACGCGGTCCGCACGTATTTTTTCAGGCTCCTCCTCATACTCTGACTCCGAGGCGTCTGCAAATTTGGTCGGCATTGCATCTTTGGGTTTTGGCGACAGGTTCAACGGTGCAGGTGGCGCCTTCCTCGATGCTCCCTTAAATGCTCCGGAAAAGGACGCTCCAGTACCTGGTGGGCTTGCCGCAGATGATATTGATAATGATGGGTGATGTCCTCTTTGTGATAGATCTGGTGTTCTGGGAGAGACTGGAGGCGATCTAGTATTTGCGACAATTTGCGCTAGTGGCGCAGTCGCCTCGCTTACTCCAGGTACCGGATGGCGGGATGTCGTGACATTGTCAGCTTGATCGAGCTTGCCATTGGTCGTTTCTACACCGGTCGCTGGTCGAGCTGCTGATGGGGTCGTGGGAAATTGCATTTTACGTGCGTCTAGAGGTGTATCCGAACGGCTCAGATATGAGGGAGTTGCTTCTGAGGGCTCACTGTCTTTGGGACTGTCCAGACTTGTGTCACGTAGTACAGACTGTGAAATTGCAGATCGTTTCTGCTCGGAGAGAGCAGGGGACTGGCTGTCATCCCGAGCCACAATATCGTCCAGCGATTGACCCGAGGATGTCAAGGTGGGAGCAGAAGAGGATTGCACCAGGCTTTCCTTCAGCTTCCTCCTGTAACGGTCTTTCTCTTTCATAGACTTTTCCAGATCTCTGTTTAGTCCCAATATCATAGCTCTTTGCTTCTCCACGAGCCGCCAAAGTTGAGCGTTATGTGACGCTGCTGAGGCTTTGTCGCTCAAGAGCTTTTGGATGGCCGCCTCGGGTGAGCCAGCAGCGGCGATTAGCGAGGCGACGTCCTGAGGGCCAGCGCTTTCTGAAATACGATATGAAGATGCGCCGGGCGTCCTCTGCGATTGCGAAGCACTGGATATGGAGGAGACTGTAGAATCTATGGAGGTCGTCCGAGGCATGTTCGCGGATGGCTCCTGCCGAGAAGGTCTAGACGAAGTAGACATATTGGGAGAGGATGGAGGAGAGCTTGTCGATGAGAGGCCGCTTAGAAATGGCTCGCTTGCGGTCCTGAGGTTCGCGATAGGGCGTGAACGCGCCTGTGCCTGTGAAGCTGCGGCGCCTTTTTCAGCGATCTCCTCTTTCAGCGCATCTGCTGCAGCGGCTTCACGGATCTCATCGAGTCGAGGGTCGGGCGATGCCCGCTTGGCAGGATCAGGCACTCGCACTCGGTCTAGGAAGTAGGGCGTCGATTCCACGATTATGGCCTCGCCGTGGACCTGAGCGTTGCGATTGGCGTTTGGGGAAGAAGGTTGCTGCTGGTTGTGCTGCGGGCGAGAGGTGTGGACGGCGGGCGTGGTGCGGTTGGAGTTGGCGGGTTCGTTGCGAGCAAGCGGACTGGTTGGCACTCGAGCGGGCAGCGAGACAGTATGGGCACGATGGTCGCGGGCAGCTTCGCGATGGTGCGCCAGCAGCCTCGACGACTCGTTGGAAGTCATTTGCGCGCGGGCACCGTGCTGAGATCCTGGTGACGGACGCTGGCGGGCGTCGCCAATGAGCGGCCAGGCTCAGGCGCTTCGCTTGACCCAGGGCACCACAGGCCAGCAACGGTATGATCGCCGGCGCTTAGGCAGGTCGCTGTGGTGGCGGCCGGGCAGCGAGGAGCAGCGGTCGCAGGTTGATTGTCGTGGAGGTTGTATGGTATATCGAGATGGGAGTGGTGGTAGTGCGTGGCACAGTAGTAGTGAGTAGTAGTAAAACCTCAAACAGTCAGGCCACGGCCAACGGCGAGACACCACGCAGCAGCAGGCAAGCAATGCAAGGCAAGCACTCGACCCGCGAGAGCACAGCACAGCACACAGCAAGCAAGCAAGACAGCAAGGCCGCCTGTCTGTTCCTGGGAGAGATCGAACGGTCTCGCAGCGTTAGGCACAGCAACTATTAACCTAGTAGACGCTAGTGCAAGCCGTGTCGCTCGTCTCCCATTCTACCACCGCCAACAGCCAACCCGCTGCAGCGTCGCACAAATTAAACAGTTCTCCTGCAGCTTGTGGTACAAGCAGTCAAGCACCATTTGTCGTCCCCATATCTTGGGAGAGCGAGTGTGATGGGTGATGAGAAAGTGACTTCTTCCAACCAAGGTTCGTCGGTCTCGCCATCCCATGCGCCCTCAGCTGCGAGCCTGACACCTCTCCTCGACTACATACATACAGTACGCCTACATACAGATAGCCTGCCCGTCCCGCCGTCTCACCGAGCTCTGCCAACGCCCAAGGCTGTTTTCCCGAGCGATGGACGACGACGGATAGCCCACGAGTCCTGCAATGACACCAAGGCCCGCTCTTGGTCAACCTTGTCAACCCTTGACATGTCCCCGGATAGTTCTCCCATTCGTCGGGACTAGCAAACGCCTACCAGGCCATCCATCATCTCCTTTCCTCGCGGGAATGCAGCGGTAGTTTTGCTTTTTGCCTGTAGCATACATGTATACTTGATGTACACCGTGTTGAGGCGCTCTCGCCGGCATTGTGAATACGCAAACAACCCGCAAGCCGCACGTCGCAGCACACCAACCTGTGCCGCTGACGCCTGCAAGCTGTCACGTCCAAAGGTTAAACATGATGCGCCGAAAGCCTAACCATCGGCTCCAGAAAATTTGTGGTCCCTACGACAGGGCACCCAAATGAAAAATGCCAGGAGGTCGCGCCGAGTCCCCAGTTCAGATCTCCTGGACGTGCGTCAAAGCACTAACTCCCAAAAGTGCTCCACCACACTTCTCATGCAATCAATGATGCACGCACTGCCACTCGCATACATCACAGACATTCCGTCACATATCACATGCGCCACTCCTGCGTGCGTCCATGCGTCACCTGATAGGGAGAAGCAAGAAGCAACACGGCTTTCCCCGGGAGCGAAAGAGAGACTGAGATCGTCAAGATTTCTTATCTAATGTCGTTTACACGTTTGCTTAGCAGGAAACCTAGAACCATGCTCTTCCCAAAGCCTGCTTTCTTTACCAAATCGTTTAATACGAACCCCTGTTTCCAACGGCGTGGCAAGCCGCTGTGTAAGCTCGCTTGTGCAGAGTTGTAAGCCCTCTTTGAAGAATTTTGTCAGCTAGCTAGGTAGCTGGGCCGTTACGGTCGTATCTCTGATGCCCACGACCATGTCCATCATGTCGCTCCTCGCTAGGACTTGCAGTGGCGCACATCTCGCCAATGCAGACGAGCAGATCCGTGGATCCGAGGCCATCTCTTAGACTCTTGGAGGGAAAGATGAGCCTTGGCGCGTGGCCAATGACCGACATTCTCTCGCGTATCGATAATCTCATATATGCGTGCAGCGTGCCTGAGCGACATGTCCGCAGCTTCCATCACACCTGCAATAATACAGCCAGCACAATAGGAGTTCTGCGTGAACGCTCTCCACGCAATCCAGGCCCAACCCTGCTCGCCTATAGAAACCGCCCAACAAGCAAGCACCAACCAACACAAACGCCCAGCCAGCATCAGCATCAGCACAACACATCAACACAAGGCCAAATGATCCTGCCCCGCCAAAACTCGAACCACGCGGGCCTCAAATTGGCAATTGCCAATTCCTGCTCCTAGGCCCGAGGGCTAGGCTAGGGCTTGCTGCTACTCTCGACTACTGTACACTACTGTTAGTATTCAAGTGCCTGTGCCTGTGCCTGGGTGTCTGTGTTCTTGTTCCTGCAGCAGCAAGCAGCGCGATCGCGTTTCCCATAGATTGCGCCATCTGCTTGCCAATTCCGCTCTTTCCCCAAGATGTAGCATAGCCACGCACCCTGGCGGTCGATCCGCCTTAGCTGAGAGTGTCCAACGCGATGCCGGCTTAAGCGAACTTCGCTTTGCGACGTCTGCGACGGCGGCTTGGGGGCGATCTGCGGAGGCTAGATAATGATGTTAGGTGCCTTTGGGCATTTCGGGATGGTGATGCATGTTGGTGTGGAGGGCTAGGGATGTGCTGGAGTCATTGTCTTATCAATTCAAGATAGTGCAGTGTGTTGATGTCGGACGGGTACGTGTATGCGATTGTGACAGAGTCATTGATCCTCCGATGTGCCGTAGTTCTCATCGTCTAGATTATCGTTTCACCATGTCTATCTGCAGTGCACGAGCAATTTTCTCCTGATCAACCATAAACTAGCTTCAAGACAAGAAGATAGCATTTCCGACTCCAAACGATAGATAAAGATCTCAAACAATACTTTGGTCGATCTAAATGCCATTTATATTGAGATGTCCGAGCATTGCCTTTGCCCTGAACCCTAACTGCGAAACCCTATGTAAGCTGTGTCGTCGGACTCGTTCCCGTCCCCGGAAGCCGAGGCCAAACTTCACTTCCCCAGCAACGCACCTTCCGCGTCAACAACGCAAACAGTCGCACCTTCCTCAGATGCTGCTTGATATTCCCAGGCCAAGCTGCTACCATCAACAAAACGACAAACGTCTAGCATTTGCTGCGGGATTGCGGACACTAATGGGTGCACCCGCGATTTGGACCTCATCTGATCCGGAAATCTGCGTACATCTAGGCCGTCAGCATTGAACGCAGATTTACGGCATCATGTCTCTCCATGGCTAGTATCTTTTTGCTTCATCGATGTCTGTCCGCGTTGGCACCGCCGCGAAACCGATCAGCACAGTCAAAGCTCATGACTTTCAATGGCACGCTTATTAATTACTACAGCGTTGGTGGAATCACTACCGTTCTTGAGAAAAGGGCATTTGGGAGATAATGGAAGACTCGTAGGCACGTCGTCGCATCGTAACATCGTCTAGCATACGCAGCCAATATCATTACTTCAAGCATCGGCAGAGCCATCCTTTACAGGCTCATCCTTTGCCTTTCGGAACCTTCCCTGCATCCAGCAGCGGTACATCTTGATCTTCCGCTGGCGGTTTACCAACATGCGCCTGTCAACTCCAAGGTTCAGAACCTCTAGACCCGGGACCTTGATCGGCTCAGCGGCCTCCTCGCCCTCCTTGCTGCTGACCGGAATGTTGCTAGACCAGATCTCGCGGAGCTCTGGCTCCTCGAAGAAGTACACCCTCGTACCATCGCCGCGCACATAGAAGTTTTCGTCAAGGTACCTTCCCTTCTTGAAACGCACCTGTGCCAGATCGCCACGGCCGTAGTCGCGGAACAGCAGCTCGCCACCGGGCTTGAGAAGGGTGTGAACGTTTCGCACAGCTTGCGCCCACTGGTTTGGCGATAGCGCGGAGAAAATGAAGATCATGACAATGAGGTCCACACTACCCGGCTCGAGTCCAGGCGGCAGCACCTCGCCCGCGGCATCCCAGACGTCAGCTTGCAGAGTCCTGGGCTCTGCCTGTGAGGTGTACGCTTCCTGCGAACGAATGACATCGATAGCCTTCGCACTGTAGTCGCAAGCGTGCAGCTTCAAGTCGGGATTCGAGTTCATCGCGAGCACAGGGAAAGCCGTGTTGCCGGCGCCAGCGCCGACCTCAAGCACAGTGCAAGGCCCGTACTCGGCTTTGGTCACTTCGCCGAGCACAGGGAATTCCTGCACCAACCACTTGCGATCCTTGAAGAAGTTGGCCTGGTTGTTAGAGTAGAACTTGTCCCACCACTTCTCGGGCTTGTCGTTAAAGCGCTTCTTGTCAAAGTCCGAGACCTGGTTCTCACGCTGGAAAACGGCTTGCTGGGCGATGAATTCGGTGTACTGGGGGTCGACTTCGACGTGATCCCAGGCGTTGTGTGCGAAAATGTCGTCGCCTTCTTCCAGGAAGCGAGTGCCGAATTGGAAAGGGTCGGTGCGTTTTTGAGGGTTATTTGAGGAGTCTGTGGCGGGTTTGCGGATTGGTTCGATGGCTGCTGGGACTCCGTAGGCGTCTTCCTCTGTGGCGGGTGGTGTAGAATCTGTTGATGGCAGTGGGCTGTCGATCGCCACGTATTTTCGCATGTGCTCCATGCCTTTGGTCAATTGGTTCTTAGGCGCTTTTGACCTGACCGGCAACGTTGTGTCATTTTGGATTTCGTCTGCCATTTTTGGAACGAGATGTGTTGGTTTGTGATGTTGATTTTCTATCGATTCGTTGAATCGAGTCAAACAGCGAGGAACAATTTCTTTGCCTCCAGCTTTCACGCCCGCAGTAGTCTGAACTAAATCCACTTCCACGGAGCCTCCCGTCCACATGGCAAAGTCAATCTGCGGACTTTATTTGCGGAGCGTGGGCGGAGAGATGGAGCTTGGATGACAGCCGAGTGATGATTTCATCATCTCTGGTTGATATTTAGATCCATGCGATAGAGCCTCGGTTTTGTTGTGCTCAATTGCTTAAGGCAGCATCCTAAGCAAAGAGACTATTTCTTCCTCAATACAGACTCGACAATTTTCTCAGAGCTCGCCAATACACAACCATCATGGCCTCCAAAACTATGCGACCATTCGCAAACACCCTCTTCCAATCGCAACAACAAACAGCATACCGCGCCCTACCCTCCCTCGCTCGACGACAACAACAACGATCGTTCTTTCCCAACCCTTTCGCCAGCGAAAAGCAGACCCTGACCGCCTCCCGCACCCTCCAATACCCCGCCAAAGTAATCTACGACACCATCTCAGACGTCTCCTCCTACAGCGCCTTCATCCCATACTGCCAGTCCTCCATCGTCACCAAATCCTCCAAACCCGCCGAAGACGGCAAATCGTACCCCGAAGAAGCCAAGCTCAGCATCGGCTTCAACAGCGACGTCAGCGAGGAGTTCTGGAGCAGAGTTTACTGCCAGCCTGGCCGCGTGGTTGAAGCCGTTTCTGGCAGGACGGACACCGCTCTCGGCGCTGAGCAAGTCCCGCATCATAGTGAGCGCCCGGCGGCGGATCAGGATCCTACGCGCAACGAGTCGGTTCTGACGCATTTGTCGACGACGTGGACGTTGAGGCCGTTCCCTTACAAGCCACCGCCTCCTTCGGCTGGGCAAAAGACGGATGGACCTGGGATTGAGACGACGGATGTCAATTTGGTGATTGAGTACCAGTTTGCGAACCCAGTGTACGGCGCGCTCAGTGCGGCGGCGGCGCCGAAGGTTGCCGAGAAGATGATTGAGGCCTTCGAGAACAGAGTGAAAGCTGTGGCTGAGGGACGAGTTTGAACAAATGGCATGTAAGACTACGGCGATATGTGGCTGAAACATTGTACATATAATGGTAGATAATAGAAGCATGAAGCTCTCACACAACGATTGTGGGTGATTTGAAGGTACATTTGGCTAAATTCTTGCTACAATCTCCAAGTGTCTTCTGGTGCGAGATACTGACGCCGCAACTCCAAGACTAACGTGCTCTCAAGCTATATGAAGAGGAACGTCGACTTCCAAAGGCCCGATAACATTACAAAGCGTGTACAAAAGACAAGATTTCTCCACCTTAGTTGTTGTTCTGGCTGTTGAGGATCCTCAGAATAGCCAAGAACAAGTTCAGGATGTCCAAGTAGAGCGAAATGGCGGCGGCGATCTCTTCCTCGACGTGGTAGTGGCGGATCACGAGCTGGGTATCAACGAGAATGTATCCCGAGAAGATCAGAGCAGCAACAATGCCGTATCCAAGCTCCACGCCGCTAGACTTGGGGAAGAAAGCAGCCATGAAGCCGAAGAGGATAAGCACCCAGAGCGCACCGAACAAGTATGGCATCCAGCTGGTGAAGTCGTACTTGGTTTGACAGGCAAACAGAGTCAAGGCAATAAAGATACCGAACGTGAAGATGAGCGCCTGCAGGACGATTCTCGACTCGTACATGCTGGTGATCACCGAGATGCTGTAGGCCTCAAGTGCGGTGAAGGCGGTGAGGAAGGCGAGGTTCATGGGCTATGTATACTGTTAGTTCCCTGACGAGCGAGAGTAGCCTCGAATGTATACTCACGTAGCTCTTGCGCTTCCAGTAAGTGAGCAGCATGAAGCCGATTGCGCCGAACAAGCTGACCCACATCATCCACGTGTTGGTCTGGATCCATCTCTTGTACGGTTCTGAGAAGAAGCTGATCGAGCTCAGGGCTGTTGTGAGGAGGATTTGCAGGGTCAGGATCGCGTAGACCTTTCGGATGAATTGCATGCGAATCGGGAGGGTTGCTTCTGCGACGGAGCCGCCGAACTAGGGGTTGTTAGCTGAATGTTGCGATCGCGAAGACAGGCCTTGTGATCATACCTTGAAGTCGTCGGGCACATTGTCATCCTCAGACCTGGCATCTCCGGGGACAGGTTCGGCCTGGTATGAAGGAGGCGGTTGGCTGTAGCCTGCTTCCTCGAAGCTGTCGCGCTGTGGGACGTTCTGGTATTTCGCGGTGGTCGCCATGATGCCGGAGTCAAACAGTCGTACTGACGATATTGGCGTAAGTTACGCGGATGTGTGCAGTGATGTAGCGTCAAGGCGCGTTGTAGCAAAGACCTGGTGGTGAGGCGTGGAAGGCACTGGCATATGCGACGTCCTGGTGACGCTGATGGTTTGCTCTTGCGGGGCCTGGAGAGAAGTGCCGGCTGCGCCACCACACACTCACACTTGCTTGTGCTTCACGTGACTACAGTATTGTCGACATTTGTGAGACGCCGCGAGCTCTTTGTTATCCTTCAAGATTATCTTCGACATTTGAATATAGGAGACCCAAATGCTTGCAATACCGTCGCAGCGCATGAGGTAACAAAAAATCATCGTGAACACTATGATGGTACCAACAGCCGTGGTTTCTTATTCAAATAGGACTAGGATTGAGATGGTACTGGAGGGTGGCTGGGTTTTCAGTATCTAATATCCTAATACCAGTCGATCGAGCTTCAGAGATGAGATTACTTGCCACTGAAGTGTGTCCATTCGGCAAGCCGAGCTGGACGCATATCCATCTGCAAGAGCTGTATCTATGCAACGAGAACGAGTGATAAAAATGTACGACGTTGCGTAAATAGCCACTTCCTTTTAATCCGCTATCCAATCTATTAATTACCAATGAAAGATAGCACCCAACGTAGATGAGTATAGGGAGAGCCGTGAGGTCTGATGTCTAAAAGCAGTGATTCGAGCAGTCATGAGCAGCTCTAGGAGGGACGCATCGCCACCACGACAGCTAAACAGGGCGATGTCAGTTCGTGTGAGATGACTAGCGCACATGGTTTATCGACTTACCGTCACGAAGCTGGCGGAGGCGGCCAACAAAGTCTCCAGAGTAATCTGTATGAGTTGCTCGATCTTTGTCTTTGACGGCGCTGTACAAATTTCTGATCTGGTCTGCTTGCGTCGAATCTAGAGGAGCTTGCTGTCCCCCAACCAATCGATTCAGCAAATTCATTGCATGAGCACACTGTGCCGTACCGACCATACGTTGATAGAGGTTGTGGTTCATAGGTGGGTCCACAACGTATGGTGAAGATCCTCCTGATGCTGGCCTGATACGGTGGTCCCTATCACGTGCTACTACATAGCGTAAGACGTCCAGAACAAGGCCAAAATAGTTGAGCCTGGTAATTGGCTTCATCTTTCTCCAACGAGCAGGCTGTGTCATTGATTTCAAAGCCTTTATCAGACCCTCCAAGCGCTTCGACGTTTTGACGACATCAAAGGGGTTGGTCGTGTTGCTTGAGCTCCGATCAAATCTGGCAATTGTGATCTCCAATCGGGTTCGCAGTTGCTCATACATTTGCGAGCTCCATGGATCGCCCGGCACTGTCATCACTGCTTTGATGGCGTCGTAGAACGGCTGGTTTTTATTGGCCTCCGTTGCTATGACATTCAAGAGCCTGCGGTTGAATAATCTAAGAAGTGTCAGATAGCATCTAGGATGTGAATAATGTAACTTACGACGAGTTGTTAGCCTGATCCTGAGAAATGACTTGACCATCGAGAATCTCAGACTTGACCAAGCCATTTGGTTCGACCATGGCAAAGATCTTGAGAATATGTGTATTGACCTTGTTCTCATCATCATCACTCTCCTCGCCATCATCATCACTGTCATCATCGTCGTCTTCATCGTCATCATCATCATCGTCGTCGTCGTCGTCGTCGTCGCCACTTTCATCTTCCTCATCTTCATCGCTGCTTTCGGCGTTGCTACCTCTAGTACCAACAGCAGTCATTGTGCGCTGGGATGTACCCTGCTGTACAGCGCCCCGAGAAGGACCTGCTTGCGCTTGTGGCGAAGAGGCTTGAGACGTGCCCGAGAGGCGCCCTTGCATAGAACGGGTGGTGGGAGGCATGCTCCTTCCGCTGTTGCTGATGCCGGAGTGGCTGCTGGTAGGTGTACGACCTTTGGAGCTAGGTGCTGATGTCGATTTCTTGCCTTTGTCCGGCATTTGTGGTGGGCGCTGGATGAGAATGTTGTAAGTAGGAGTTGTGTGTTGTCAATCATTGGAAAGCTGGTGTTTCGACACTCTTATATCAAAGCATCGAACATCAATCTGTCACTTTTGCACCTTACTCGGGCCGGTAAAGTCGGGTCCACTCCCCGAAGTGTGTGTAGACGAAGGCAACAGGACGTCAATGTCTTGCGGCGACGGTAACTGACAGGCGGCACGGCCTGTCACATTGCTCGAAGGAAGGCGCCTCCCTGGCGGCGTAGAAGGCGGTCGACCAAGAGGCCTACGCCACTTCAGAGAGTGCCTGAGCAAGAGCTTGTAGTCATGTCTTTCTGTCGACAACTGCGGATGTGGTTCGTGGAAAGTTGACAAGCAAGACGCCTCAGTACGACGGTTTATGCGTACTGATTACCAATTTGTCGCCAGATTTGCATGTAACGACGGCACATCATACGTTGCTGCAGTCTCCAGGAGTGGGTGTCGTCGTTTTGCAGCCACGCTGCAAGTGCCTGCATTGCATGTCGGTCACGTGGGCAACCATCATAGGGGGAGACCGGAGTTCAAGGTCCTATCGCTTGCTCATCTGGCGATCTGTCTCGCTGGAGAGCTCAGCATATGACCAACATGTCTCCATAGAGAAGCTTGTACAAGTTGGAGAGACTATCGTTTCAATGATGATCGCGGCCATATTGGTAGGCCATTAATTCTTCTCAGTAGACCAACAGGCCCAAGACACTGCACTGAGTTTGCGGCAACGAGCGACTTTCTAGCAGTGCGAAGTCAAAGTGCAAGTTGAGTGGGAGAGGTGAAGTCCGCTCGATAGAGGTGCCGTCTAAGGCTGTGCCTTGCGGCCTGGCTAGCGCCAAAGCCAAGGACAGGCCCCCCAACAACACTCATTAGCACCAACAATGACGCTAAATCATTGCGCAAAAGAGAGGAACAGAGTCCGCAACCTACATGGCGCACGCCATCCTTGCCGACTGCCGAGAGGTGAGGGCAAAGTTCTTGAGAGTTGACGCAATGGCTCGCTGACAACTTACATCAGTCAGGCAGAGCCGTGGGCAGAAGCCGTCGTCGACTGCAAGAATGCGGCGTAAACGGCAAAACGATTACAACGACTTGCCGTCGTGACGGTGGCTTGCATACCGCTTTCATCACATCCTAGTGTTAATCAACCACGCTTGGTATATTCTTCAGAAATGAAGCTATGAAGAAGTGTACGCAAACGACATGCTGCAGTTGAACGAATACGAAATCACCCAGATCCAGGTTTCAAAGGCACTTCTACTCGACTTAGAGCTCAAGTATACATTGCGGATTGGGCTGCCATGAACCGCATCGCTGTCTGTTCCCGCTTCATATTGCCTTGAAGTTCTCACCACGTCAACTGCTCTTCGCATCACTCTGCAGAGTCCAAATACTCGGGTTCGATACATGCATGCATACAAAGACGGGCAACGCGAAGGTTGACACCATTATCAGGACCACTTGCCTCTTCGGAGCAACGGCAAAAGCCTAGTGCCACAGAAGCGGCTCGCAGGATTTCACCTCAAACTGCTCCTATCTCGTGACGCCGTAGTGTGGGTGGAATCCCCTCTCAAATCCTTCTCCTTCGAGCGGCCCGTCGAGACAATGTGTCGAAGCGAGATGCTCCCCCAGGGTAATCCCTCCTCGCCGCTGCCCGTGTCGAGATCGTCAGGATTCGCCGTCGAGTAGGAACCGCCAGCTTGCCGTTGATCCTCCGCCGAACGCTCAGAGGCCTCCTTCTGTTCTCGGGCCTTGTCGCCTGTGGTCATCAGCCTATGTTCACGTGCTCCCGTACGGGAAAAGTGATAACCTACGGAACTTGCGTTGCGCGATTCTGTTCTGTACCCTGCGGCGCTCAGCAGGGTCTGTGATGGACGCCCAGTCTTCTTCGGGGGAGTCTGCCGATGCATATGTGTCTCTTGACTGACATGTGCTGGAGCTTCGTTGTGACATCTTGTTGTTGCAGTGCTAACGCCGCTGTTATATGATTCTGGCATGCGGTGTGTTACAATTACACGTTGCTGATCGATGGTCGATGGTAAAGCCTTCCGCTCTGTGAAGCGAGGTCTCGTGGAGTGTGTGATATGGTCACGTTCGTGAGGTTAGTCTCAGCATGTGACGATCTCACTAGGAGGAGATTGAAAGTGTATTCGAATATGGTTGGATGTATGGATGATCTTTGATTGAGGTCGGATAGTGGTCGTTGCCCTTTCAAGTCTTCAAGTCGACACCATCGTGATTATAGTATGCTGTCATCGTATGCCGAATGTAGGGCAAAACACCAGACCAACGGATGGTAGTAACTTGAATCAATAAAATTCGATCGTTAAAGCCAACACGAGCGCAAAGTGTAACACATCCAGGTCAATCGTCGGTAATGCTATTCTTCGCGCGAACGGCCTCCCGTCCCTCCCGATAAGTGTGTCATCGCGACAGACCAAAACCCTCCGAAGAATCCTTTGAGCATGTATAGTCTTGGAAGCAAGCACCAACAGAGCAGCGCTTTGTTAGAATGACGGCCACAGACCGAGTGAGAAGCCATCACCAACAGACTAGGACACCGTTAGAGCATCGGCCAGACGTAGCTGAAGGCACTTTCCAGGCACAAGCGTGTTAAGCCTGGCTGTCTGCGGCCTGGATCTCCCGATCTGGCTTGCGAAACAGGCAGCTGATATCGAAGGAACATCAGATGTGGGTCAGATTGGAAGTGATGGGTCACATTCGCATTCTTGCACGGCCACACAACGCGGTCAGAGCGGCTCTGCAAGCGTCGTGGTGGCTTCTCGACCTGATCGTTGCAGACGAGTCCCCACGCAAGGAAAGTGTACAATTTTCTAAAATGACAATTTCAACTAGTGATTGCTATTCTGAAAACCGTGGAGTTCGAATGTCCATCGCCTGTTGTTCGCTCGTGCATCGCTTAGACTTACCGGGGCCGCACAGCCACTTTTCGCACCCCTGCAAATACCAACACAAGCCGAATATAGAGATGTGGAGCCGGATGTTGTAACAGCTGTTGGTGCAGAACGCCAGACGTTGGATCTGATGTTGTGCGTATATTATTGTGCAGGCAGCAGAACACTGCTCGTGCTCTAATTTCCACGTGGAGGGCGATTAGAGCGAAGTTAATTGCTACCTCCTACGTCGGATACGGAACACCTCTCGTTCCGAAAGTTCGCTTGAATATGAGATTGTGATTCGGTCATCCATATTGCCGATTTGTTTGCCACGGGCAGACAGCAACGAAGGGAGCCATGCTTGGAGAGTCCAATTCCCAAGACCGCAGTTATCGCGAAATTGAATGTCAAACTCGTATTGGATATCATATATGAATGCTAAAATGCTAAATCGTATGGTCTACAACAATCAAATGCAGGCAGGCCTCGGCCACAAACAATGTCGAATGTCAACAGAAAAGCTTGTAAACCCTTTTCCATTTTGGCCACAGCGCTCTCTCGGCCTTCTCCTCAGCAACCAGCTCGGCGAGATTCAGGTCGCGTATACCCGTGTGCAGATCCATATTGTGGCTACGCATGATCGAAGTGCGGAACCAGAACTTGTACACGACGTAGGAGATGATCACAACCGGAGCGGCCAAATAGGCCATGAAGAAGTTGCTCACCAGCTCGCGGGAACTTTTGTTGCCATAGTCAATTGGCCACGCACCGGTCCAAAATTGAGCTACCAGCACAAGGCAGTTGAAGATGAAGCCGACCCAGGAGCCGAAGACGCCAGGCTGGCTGCGGAAAGCGAGCTCGTCGAGGGTGTGGCCCTGCTTTTTCCACGCATGGCGGAATCGAATGTGCGCGAGACAGATGCTGCCCCAGGTGAATATCGAGGAGAGTCCTGAGAGAGCGAGCATCCAGTCAAATGCGGCCCCTTGGAATGGAGAGCCGGCAAAGAAACCCAAGAGACCAAGGATTGATGCACAGCCGATGGCGACGATCGGACGGCCTTTACGGTCGATGTAGCCCAGTATCTTCGGGGCTTGGTTCTGTTCGGCGAGCGCTGCGAGTGTGCGCGAACTGCCATAGATGGAAGAGTTGCCGACCGATAGCACAGCAATCATGATGACGGCGTTCATGACCGAAGGCAGCCCGGTGATGCCGGCATTGACGATTGAGATCACAAATGGTGAAGCTGTTGCGTCGACAGTGTTCTTGCCTCCAAGAAGTCTGGGATCGTTATAAGGCACAAGGAGGCCGACCAGCGTGAGCGAAACGATGTAGAACAGAGTGATTCGCCAAAACACTTGTTTGATCGCAGTCGGCAGCGATTTGCGCGGGTTCGCAGTCTCGGCGGCCGCGAGCCCGACCAACTCAGTGCCGGCAAATGCGAAGGCAGCAGTGACAAAGACCGAGCAGAGACCTTTCAAGCCGTTGTGGAAAGCCCCAGGGTCACGCCAGTATTTGCCGCCAATATAGCTACCACCAGGTCCGCCGCCAATGTTGAGGATGATGCCCAGGATAATGTATCCAATGACAGCAATGACTTTGACGATTGCGAAGACGAACTCGGCCTCGCCGTAGCCTTTCACGCCGAACAAATTGATGGTGACAATAAGAATGAGGAATATCGTCACCCAAGCATTGTTGTCGATGCTGCCGTTACTCCAGTATTCGATCGTCAAGGTTGCAGCAACAATTTCCAGGGGCAGCACCACAAGCCACTGCATCGCGTAGCTATCATGAGGTTAGTTTAGCACATGCACCAGCAATTTTCACACGCCACTCACTTCCAGCCCATCGCGAAACCCCATGCAGGATCCAGAAATCTTGTCGAGTATGCGGAAAATGAGCCTGCCACTGGGAATAGCACAGCCATTTCACCCAGCGCATGCACGGTACAGTAGAGCATGAGGCCAATAAGTGAGAACGCGATAGTGAGCGACGCAGGGCCGCCGTGTGCGAGCGCGCTACCAGATCCAACAAAGAGTCCAGTTCCGATTGACCCGCCTATCGCAATCATCTGAAGGTGGCGGCCTTTGAGCGTCCGTGTAAGTGGCGAGGAAGCAGTCGCCTGCGCGGCGGTCTCGACGTCGAAGACTCTGCCATCGGCGCCAACAACGCCAGGCGGTGTCGCATGCGCATTTGGGTCTTTCTTGAAGCTGTCGACAAGTCGCATCTGCCATGAGCGGCCTGGGTCGTGTATTCGTCCATACTCTGGTAGGTCGCCGGACCCACTCGGTGAGTATTCAGACCTCGCGGTCTTCTCCGGCTCCTCCATGCTGGCCGTGGAGGGCGTTGCGTGCTCGTGATTGTCCAAGAGTGATGCCAGGTGGTGATGTGCGAGAGAAGGGATAAACGTCGGGTGGCAGGATATCCGTATCCTATATGTTTGATACACAGGTCACTGCAACATGGTACCAGTGGATTGGAGTTGCCTTGCTCTAGTGTCATGTGCTAGCCGTGGGAGGATGGCCGGCCAAGGGCCCTTACTACTGCTGCTCGCCAGCATGGCTGCAGGGTTGCTCTTTGAAGAAGAGGGGCGCCCACGCCGCCCAGTGTGCCATGGCGATCCTCGCTAATCAATGGTGTGCGGTTCTCGCGACGGCGGTGGCGTTCAGCCGCGCCCTCGAGCTGCATACATTTGGGTCTCACGCCGAATAGCGGTCCGCGTACTGTGCAACAGCGCGATTACGAAGGCTTCTCACCGACAAGCACCTGAGGTCCTGCGGAGAGAAGCGGCGCCGTTTCATTAGCTCCTGATAAGGTGCCTGGACTCGGCTGTGCAGCGACAGATAAGGAACTCTCCGAGGCCAAGGCAGACGATGAGATTAGGTGCTTCGTTTAAGATGCTCCATTACAGATGTTTGCCTGCCAGAACTCAGTTGATAACTTGAGAAGCGTTCGCTACATTTTTTCCGGTTGTGTTAGCACTCCGATCGCAGTGCCAGTTGAGATTCAAGGGTGCTTGCATGCACAAGAAAGATGGTAGCACCAACACAGCCTTTTATTGGTTCGAGAGCGTTCCCTTGGTTCGCTTCATCAATCCGTCGTGTGGGGCAGACTCGATCCGACTTGGAATCCTGCATATCACATCATCACCTCCGTTCCTGAAAGGCATACCAGGTCGAGGTCGCTCACAAATATAGGGTTATGTAGCCCTATCGCTGTAGCCCATGTCGCTGCCTCATGGCCTCGAATCGAGACCATCATTCTTCCGAAATGATATCTATCACGCTGCACAGAATGCCGAGACAGGCGTGGCGCAAGGCCTTGTCGCCGAGGCAAGCCAATCACTCATGCAGGCCCATGTATGTTCCAGGCGCTGGAGGATCTTTTCACGCCAATTTACAGGCCACCAGTGACATGTATCTGTACTGTAATTGTCTCACGCTTTGGTGTCGCTTCTTACGCGCAAGCTGCGTACTCCCAAAGAAAACATTAGCAGTAGCACGAGAGAAGCGTGGCCAGGAGCACATATTGCGAGTCGTCCGGCTGATCATATGTGCAACAGACGAAACCGAGGCGGTGTGGGCCCCCGAGGCAACAGCGGTTATAACCCTTGGAGCAGCCGCCGTGCAACAATGTGATGCCGTCCTTTGCAGTCTGCATCAGGGCTTGATGCTGTGTATCCTCGGGTGTCCTCACGTGTGCCTTGGTGAGAGAGCGCATGCGTCACTTTGCAAGGGCAAGCAACTATATCCTGGTTGCGTTGGCAGATGCATGTTTGTGTCAGAGTGCATTGGCAGCACGATGAAGGCGCGACGGTGGGAGGTGAAGTCATGAGACGAAGCGGCGCGACAAGAATGGAAGAGTGAACATCACCAGTCACAGAAACCGAATCAGGGGCAAACACATCGCTTGAACAAGACATGCACACATGCATTCGCACACGACATGCAACAATCTTCTATGCTAATCCTACAAGTATATACCAGCGCTTCGGAATCACCCCTTGATATCAGTCCCTGCAGTATCCAGTCCATGCTCGCTCGCTCGAACGCGCGAATGGGACGTCCCATGAAAACAAAGAGAATTAGAACAACAAAATGTAGAGCAGAACTGAAAGAAAAAAAACGCACTCAATCCAAAGCATCGGTCTTCTCCTTGCCCTTGCCCAGGCTCGCAGCCTTGTCGCTGGCAGCCGTTTCCTCATCCAGCGCATCCTTCTTTCGTAACGCCTCGTGAGTCAATGGGCCACTTCCAACACTTGAAGTACGGTCCGGATCCGAGTGCAGTATTTGGGGGGGTGCTAGGAACCCGATGCCGATTTCTTGCATGGGCACTGGGCTTTCGAGTTCCGGGCCGAATTGGTCGGTATCTTCCCATTTGCCCTCATCGTCATCAGTGATGGCGTTGGCTAGAATGCCTTCGTCTTCGTCGATTCCCCCAACAAGCTCATCTTCTTGATCTTCCTCTTCCTCCTCTTCTTGGATGCCGCCGATGACCTCCGTATTTTGTTGCCCTTGCAGAGAGCCAGAGCGAGGTTTAGTGCCCATGGGTACGCGTCCAAGACCACTAGGCGATGAAGAAGTAGTGATGGGTCCTTTGAACACTGAACGTTTTCTGCGAGCGAACACGGTTAGACCTGGCGAGCCCGGTGCTATTCCCAGCCCACCAACTCCGAAAGCATTGGACTTTGTTTCTGCAAAGGACGGCAGAGTACCTAGACCCGAAGGAGGAGGCCTGCGGGAGACACGAATGCCAGATGGGAATGTAGTGTTTGTTGGTGTCGCTGGCAACAGCTTGACAGAATTGTGTGGTGACCTTCCAGGCCGTGATCCTGAAGTTGCACTCAGACCGGAAGGGCTTGCGAGGCTAGTGCTGGATGTTGATGAGGCTTTGGAGTGCGTGTGTTGGTGTCTCGGTACCGACGGATACGCACTACGTATCGACGAAACCGAAGAGCTTGTGCTCTTCCTACCTCGTAGTCCAGATGACCGTCGGTAGGAGGAGTGCGGAGTGAGGGTATGAGGACTCAGACTCTGGCGCTTTCGACTCTCGAACGATGCGTTGGTAACAATGCGCGGTCGCGCAGGCATTGTCTGCCGCTGTGCCAGGTCTGGTCGGCTACCAAGGCTTGACGTTCTTGGCCGAGTTGGAGTTCGTGTCATTTCTCGTCTGAGACTGCCTTCTTCTGCCACATGCTTCTGCCCATTGATGAAAAGACCCGGACTTGTGGGCCCATTGCCTTTGCCGTTATTGCTCTCCGCGTTAGTTGGCGACCTTGCCCGTTTTGCGCTCTCCTTAAACCAGTGTTTGAACATGGCAAGCTGCTGCTTCAGTGGCTGCTGGTGGAATTTCTTTTTGCGTTGCGGAGGGGGAACATATGACGGGCTGAGGAGATCTGGGTTTGTAGTAACATGCTGTAGCATGCTGGCGCTTCCCCGACTCATATTCCTTGGGCGTCGAATCACTGGATTGATGCCGTCTTTCGGTGGTGGAGGTGGCCGGCTTCGACTTCTGCTTACTCCATCCTTCTCAGGTAGCTTCGGTGTTGCACTGGTATGCTGGATTGACGGCGGAGGTGTATCGGATTTACCTTCCGCGACCTGTGGCATCTCTTCGACTTGGCTACGACGGTTGACACTTGCGTTCCTTCTCGACCTCCTGCCTCTAGGATGAGGTGATTCCTCAACGGCTGTCTCATTACCCTCGTTGATCTCTCCCAACAAAGCGCTTTGGGCGAGCAGTCTGTTACTGGCAGCACTCAAACGACGAATTGACTTCGCGTCGGCTTCTCGCTCCTTACGCTTCCGCTCCCTTCGGCGTTCTTTGCGTGTCTCTTTCTCAATCAACAGTGCCCACCAGCCTGCGAGCCCGTCGCAGCGCTGAGAGAGCACATTCTCAATCACCATGTCGATGTCAACGCCGGCGCTGCGCATTCGCTGGAGCGTATCCTTCTCTAACTGTGTGCTAAACGGCGCGGGCTGCTGCAACTTGAGAATTTCTTGTTGCTGTGGAGCATGCTCGGCCAGCCACGGATCCTTGAGCACATCCGAGAGCGAGGGTCGTAATAAAGGCCTCTTCGACAGTAGCTTCTTGATCAGTTCCTTCGCTGGTTCCGGCACATGTTCCGGGAAGTTGGGTTCATCCCTCAGAATCATGCCTTTTGTCACTGACTCTTCATCATCGTCGAACGGCAGCTCACCAGAGAGTAGTGCGAACAAAATGATTCCCAAACTCCACACGTCCACTTTCTCGCCTGCGTACTTCTCTCCCTTGAGCATTTCCGGCGCCGAGTAGCATACCGTTCCACACCATGTTTGCAGATAGCTCGTTGATCCCTGATATTCTCTTGTGAATCCAAAATCCACCAGCTTCACGTTTCCATGCTTATCCAATAGTATGTTCTCCAGTTTCAAGTCTCGATGCACACACTGCTTCGCATGTACATAGCTCACAGCGCCGACCAATTGCGTGAATATCTTTTGTACCTGCGGCACTTCCATGCGGCCATTTTTGAGCAAGTGGTTGTACAGTTCATCTCCGGGGCAGTATTCCAAGACTAGCCATACCAATGACTCAGTCACTATTACTTCGTACAGGCGAGCGATGTGCGGGTGTAGGAATTGTCGGTGGTGGTGTATCTCACGCGCCAGGTTGGCGTCATCCTTCTTCGCGCTCTTGAGCACTACGCGTGAGCCATTCGTGAGCTTGTGTGAGGCAAGGTAGACCTTGCCGAAGCTACCCTTTCCGATCAGACGGCCGAGTGTGTAGTTGCCGACTTGTCCCAGGTCCGGAGAGGAGAACTCGGTCAGAAGAGATTGGTAGGAGCTGGCAAGCTGTGGTGAGAGTACGGGTCAGCGAGGAGTTCATGCCCATTTGCTGCTCAGCATGCGCCAGGGCGGCTTACCTTTTTGCGCTGGTCTTGCAGCTCATACTCGGCCTGCGTCCTGGCCGGCGGCATATGCGCTTATTCTCGAATGCTGTCCGCCGGGGCGTGTGCAGGTGCGCGGTGGCCTCAAACCCCTTTCTTCACGTCGTCGGCATTAGTTGGTCGCAGGGTGGAAGCCTGGTCGCAGGTGGTGGTGATTCGTAAGGAGTGCGTGGCGCCGAGGGTCCAAGAAGTCGAAAGCGGCAGGTTTTATTGTACAGGGTATCCAGTCATGAGGTTTCGTTAAAGCAATTAGAATTATACACAGTACAGGTATGCTACAGGGTACACGTAGAGAAGGAGGCGGCCGAGATTATTAGGGATTCCCGGGCTGACGCCTCGAGTCGATCATCGCCCTGGGGCTGAGGATTCGGGACTCGAAACATGACAGGTGGAAGCTATGAAACAGCGAAAAATCGTGATCGAAAAGTGACTGATACATTGCTAAAAACCATAATTGAGATCCGGCTCCACTGACATTTGCCATAAAAGCGTGTAACTCTCAGTGTTGTTGATAGTGTTGCTCTAAGCTGATGGCGATCTTCAATATCAAAGCCGACCCATTGAGAGCTCCACTCCGTGAAGATTGTGGATATGTTTGAAGTGCTGCATGTATCTACATGGGTCTACACCTACACATGCTAAGACCTTTTCACAGTCCTAACCTCGTCTCCCACGCATATTGTTCGTCCAGTGCTCTGGCGATCCCTTAATGCTGTATGCACACCAAACAACACTCGTCCTCCAAACCGTCTCGTCTTGGCCAGAGTGACGAAAGGCTCCTCGTTCTTCTCTGCGCTCTGCTGGTCCACACATACCATCTGACATCGCCGGCATCCGCCTAAGAACTCTAGCATTGGTCCACTAGAGCCACCCACTTGCATGCTCTCCCATTCATCTTCAGCCCACGGCTGTTCATGACCAGGAGGTAGCTGTGAATCCTCGGCGAGAACAATGTTGGCGCGGAAGACGGCGGGGTGCGCAGCCTTACCACCTTTGGATTTGATCTGTTCGTTCAGGCGATTGAGAGAGGAGCGATTGATCGTCAGTATTGGAGATTCATTGCTCAGAAGAATCGGGCGTGGGACACCAGTCTGTTGATCCAAAGGCTTGCGGTGTGACTTGCTATGTCTCGTTGACGAGCCTGCGGTAGTCGCACTTGGGAAACGGGCAAGAGTACAAGGTACACCTACTGCCGCGGTCAAGAAAGCAGCGATGGTGGCGGATGTATACAACCTGGCCTTTACCACTTCGCCGCACACATTGGTGTTACCGTGCCGTAGACCATCTGCCGCGAAGAAGGAGGGATCCAGCGACAAAGGCACACTTGCTTCAGTGGAGTTTCCTGCCTGTCGAATCACAAGCATGCCGGTCTTGAAGTCCAGCTCAGGCCGAATGAGGGCCATTCGAGGATACCGCTTCTGACTGAGCGCAGCGCCTGTACCTTGATGAACAATGCACCACTCGCGGTCCCAAGCCAGGCCTTCTTGTCGCACTTCCCATGGTGTGCCGTGGGGTATTCGCCATCCGGCGCAACTCTTAATAGGATAAACGGTCAGGCTTTCCACGTGCAAACGACCAGTGCCGTTCGGCTCTAGGTCGAGCATTGGAGAGTCGACCCGAGTTGGTACAACTGCATGGTCCACAAAGAACTCGTCTATGAACGAGAGGAAGCTTCTGACATCTTTGAGAGTGCTCATCGCACCTAAGCTGACCCGTATCATGCCTGTGGGTTTGCCGTTCAGGATGTCGTTCTCACTGCCGCAGCGATGGCCAGCAGAGAAGTTGTCTTTCATCTCCCAGGGTTCCAACTCGAGGGATGTAGCTATTCCTCCAGGATTGCAAAGACCTCCGGTCCGAAGATGAATTTTCTTGACAGTCGCTACCTTCTCAAGCTCGGTGTTGCTGATCCAATCTCCGTGAGCGTTGCGTAAATTGAAAGCCACGACAGGGCCGTATTTAGCCTTGTCGTTTCTGTATATTGTGGCTACATTCCTGTCGTTGTTATGCTTCATTGCTGCCAGTTCGTCGTGCAATAGCTCGACAAGCATCGCCGTGTGTCGCGCAACTCGTTCCATGGTTCCGTAAAGTTCTGAGTGGGTTTGTATAGCCGTCCTCAGAGCAATGATGCTGTGAACAGGTAGGGATCCGTCTTCGAGCTGCTCATGTATAGTGCCGGTCTTTCTCGCATACCATTGTTCCTTGAGTGATACAACCATGTCCACCGTGCCGCCACCAAAATAGCATCTCCTGACAAACAAAGGTGCAGCAGTTTTGCGGACGATCAAAGCTCCAAGGTCGGGAAAGCCGAAGATTTTGTACAAGCTCAACGCAACGAAGTCTGGTGATAGCCCAGTGTCACTAAGATCAAGCTGAGACGTTGAAGCGAGCGCAGCCGCATCAAGCAGGGTGTAGACTGGTGACTCTGCAATATCACGTAGCCTGGTGGTCCAGTCTAGTGGCAGTCGCCGACCATTCATGTTCGATTGGGCTGGGTATGCGAAGAGCCTCGCCGTTCTTGTGGTGTCCTCTTTCCTTGTTTCTATCCAGCGATTCACCTCCTCGTCTGACCCAAAGCACCGATGTTCCTGTGCGGACTCTCGTACGCCCACTAAGCTTGTATGCGAGTCCACGTGGTATCCATACCAGAAGCCATCTTCCTGTTCCCTGAATGCCTCCATTACGAGCTTGATCGCTGCTGTGGCGTTCGCTGTGAACACCAGATCGTATACTTCTGGATCCGCATTGAAGAACTGTAGCATTTCCAGGCGGGCATCCTCAACTAGCTGTGTTGACTGCTGGCTTGATGGCGAAGCTGAGTGTGGATTGCCGAACAGGTTGCCCATCATGTTGGTGTGGAAGCGTTCCATGAGAGCCTTGCTGTATAATGTGGTGCCAGCATGGTCGAGATATGTTGCATCTTTGAGCATAGGGTATTGTGTTTCTCTCATGCCCTCGACATAGTTGTTGTACGCTATGGGGTCGTCCTTGACATCGGCCGGGAGCCTTGTCCTCGTGCTTTCAGCCATTGTCGTCTTGTGTTGAATGCCGGACCAGACACTTCGAAGAAACCGCCATTGAAAACGTCGTTTTGGACACTGCCACTTGCATGTTTTACTCCTGCGGCACCAGTGGTCATCTTAGTACACGAGATCACGCGTTTGCTTATCTTCGGTCGGCCCCGATCAGGGACCCATATTCGAGAGTTTGTGGGGTTGTGTGGAGGCAGGGTTCGATCACGTGGTGTTAGTATATGTTCGGGTCAGACTGTTGAGTGCTTCTGAATAACTGTAGTAAGGCGTGCCATGTAATTGTATATATTGTGTGTGGGTTTGATCAACTTGAAAGTACATCAGTATTGTGGAAAGTGTCTGGAAACTTGATTGTATTGTCAGACAAGCGTTGACATTTCATGCGAAGGGTCACATGGAATTCCGATCACTGCACCGCCACCTTCTGAATCTCAGTCTTACAGTTCCGCATATACCGCTGTGAGAAAGACAGTATGCGCTGACTTCATGTCAATGGTAGCTCTGGCCTAGAACTAGGCCACGCCTGCCAATACTGCCATACTGCCTACGCGTAGGTTGCAACTTACAACATCTGCGTTGGTTTGAATCATCTCGAGCGTAGGGTAAGCAGGGTTAGGATAACATGTTGACGGGACAGGATTTCTAAGGATTCGACACACTGAACGACCGTGTTGGGAAACAACTCAATGTCACAGCTTCTCCGGACATGACATCGTTCATGCCTCCATTTTAGCTGGCGAGAGAGGGCTCACTGAGCGTCCTAGAATCGCATTTTTTCTGAGACGTAAGCTTCTGCGCAATCACGCAAGATCCCGCTGCGTCTATGACAAGTCGACACGGCAAAGGACATTAAGTGCTGTACAACGGCCTGTCTGTATACCTTTCTTCCCGGACATGACACCAGGGCCACGTGGCGACATGATCTAGATCACACCTGCAAAGGCCAAACTCTGCTGGACAGCCCCCAGGAAATGCTCGAGCCTGAGTTTGAGAACAGCCGGGTACGGCTAAATGGCCAACTTCCATCTCGCTGTGGGCCCATCTCTTACAAAGACCTGGGTATACCATCGCCGTGCTTGCCGGGTTTTGCCTGCACGGCCGAAGGGATGAGCCAGAAGGAGGAAAGCTCTGTGATCCCGTCTGCGGATATTAATCTGGAGAACATCGTGGAGAGGAGTAGATGCACCCGCCGGGTCGGTAGGACAGAACCTAAACGGCTGTTGTGAGTAACGGTAATCTTGTTTGCGATGGTTTGGAAACGATATGAAGGGCTTGCTGCTTCCTCTTGGCTATCCCTTCTCTTCTCAGCATCAAGCATTGTTCTCTCTTTGACCCACATCGAGCACGACGACATGGGGTTCACTACGAAGGTCGCTGCTGCTGCGGCTCTAGCATTGAGTGCTACAACTACCGCAGCGCCTGTTGTCAGCAACGATGGTACTTCTTTGACCCTCATCTATCAAAACAACCTCAACACCACCGACGATGTGAACCACATCGGTGCCATTGTCCTGGACCCTATGTCTGCCAGTGCTGGAGCGGCAGCGTGTGAGGCCATTGGCGAGAGTCTCTTGAGTCGGACATCGATCGAAAGCCACAGCAATGACTTCTTACACTCGTTGGCATACTTGAGCTTTGCTGGTCACCAAGGCCACAACCAGCAGTATCAGATCCAGAATGGAGCCGTCGCCGTTGGTAACGATGCCCGAAGATTAAACTTTGCACGTGTTCAAGGAAAGAACAGCAAACTCCCAGTGCTCTGCACGCAGTCAAGCACCGGCAACACCGCGACAACGTCCAATGCCACCGCTTCCAACCAGCTTACCATCGCATCCGGTGGCAACACGTACGTGGGTTACAGGAACCAGAAGTCGTTCCGCTTCAATGGTATTCCGTACGCCAACCCACCTGCTCGCTTCGAATACTCCACTATCTACAACCGCACCGGTGAGACACTGCAAGCAACCGAATACGGATCGAACTGCGTGCAGATCTACAGAGACGGTCAGGGTGGCGAACAATGTCTCTTCCTGAACATCCAGACCCCGTTCCTGCCCAAGGCTGGATCGAAGAAGGATTTGAGACCTGTGCTCTTTTCGATCCATGGTGGAGGATTTACTGGCGGTGATGGTGGACCCACTAGTGGCCAAGATTCTGGCAACTTTGCTTCGCGCGAAGACATTGTCGGAGTTGAGATCAACTACCGTCTGTCGACGCTCGGATTCCTCGCGATTCCTGGCACTGATATCAAGGGCAACTTCGGTATTGGCGATCAGATAACGGCTTTGGAATGGGTGAAGAAGAACATCGCTCAGTTCGGTGGCGACCCTGACCGCGTTACTATTGTAAGTTTAGAAATGATCTCCACGCTTGATATCCCGCATCACGCTCTGAAGCTAACATTATTTATAGATCGGCGGTAGCGCTGGTGCAGGATCTGTTCGTACTCTTCTCGGCTCTCCCAGAGTCATCAGCCAAAACCTGATTGCCGGAGCGATTCCTCAGAGCAATCTCGGTGGAGGGCGTACTCTCGGACTTGATGGCGACTACGGTACCACCTACAGCTCTTACTATACCGTGAACGAATCCTACACCGTTGCAGGTCAACAGATCTTCCGAGGTTTGGGTTGCAACCAGACCACAATCGACGCGCAGATCGCTTGCTTGAAGACAGTACCTGCTCAGACGATCCAGAACTACAACACAGTCGCCCGTTATGTTGTTCAAGACGGCAGCATTGCCAACACACAACAGCTTATCGTCTCCAAGCGCAACAGCAGCACTGCACACGTCCCAGTGCTATTCGGCACCACAACCGACGATGGTGAGCTGATCGTGATCTTCCAATGCTACGCTCGACATGAATGCTGATTGATTCTTCCAGGTGCTTCCTTCTCCAACTTCCCACCAGCAAACATCTCGTCTCTTTCCGAAGGTATCCAAGCCAGTCTCGGTATCACCGCAGAGTACGCTCAGCTCGCCATCGACTCGGGCCTGTTCCCATACTACAACAGCGGAAACCTGTCCCTAGATGCCTTTAACGTGAGCCAGCGTATCGCAACAGACAAGACGTTCCGCTGCATCGACGAAGCCACAGTCTACGCCGGTGCGACCTCCCACGCTTTTAAGGTCGCTTACTACTACAACATCGATCGCACATACGCTGGCTACGATCCCAACAACCTCGGTGCTTCTGGACTGGCAAGCGGCCCCGTCACACCTGGCTACCCTGATGGAAACCCTCACCTGCCCTACTTCCGCCTCCATGGCGCAGACGTAGGCTTCACCTACGGCAACCAAGACCCACTGCGTGATGCCAGCGATCTCAAGGCTTTGCAGTTGATGTCGGGCTACTTTGCGGCTTTCACTAGGCAAGGCGACCCGAATCCTTCCACGAAGTACCTCCAGGTGCGCGGATACACGAACGTAAGTTGGATCTCTCTGCCCATATACCCGAGCATTTGCTGACATGAAGATGTATAGACCACCCAGGGTGTCCAACAGTCAGGTCCATGGAAGCCTGTCAGCGGCAACAAGGGCCCAGCGAAGAACCTCGACTTCCCTGCGAAGACGATTGACTTCCCCGACCTCAAGCAGTGTACGTTCCTGAATTACACGCTTTCGTACTATCTTGATGGCGGAAGATAATTGTAACATGTACTACATGAATAAATGGGCTATGAAGATACGATCACAATCGTCTGGATGGGGGTATTGCTATACTGACGGTGATATCTTAAAGCTGTATATACGTGCCTAACTATTCATATGGACCTTGCGCAGACGTTGATATTTACTATGAAGTTGCCCTCAGGCACGGCGTTGCCAAAGCCGCATGAACCATTGAGAGAAACGATGACGAGATTCAAGCATCTCAAGAGCGAGGCAGTTTCTGTTGGGCCACTACTTACTGTGAGCTCCTCCACTTCCCTGCAGGCATGTGTGAGAGTGCCGTTCGCAGTGGTTGTGTGGCCGGGAATCAAGTTCAGGCACATGAAATGCCAGGATACCCATGCGAGCCATGGCACGGCATACACGACGGTGGTATGACCTCTAAAACTGGTCCTGAGATCCAGCTTCGCGTGGTGTTCACCTAAATGCTGGCGAGGCTGGGAGCCTTATTGCTGTGATTTACGCTGCAGCTTGGTGGCTGCCACGCTACATCCCCTTGCAGCGCAAGTTCGACACGATGTTATCGTCCACAGCGTCCAGTCCAGATTCCCTGGCACATCGGTTGCCACTGAAACATGACAGGTGCGATGAAGATTGCGGACCGCCAGCCACCTTGGGGTCGCTTCTACCGTTCGTGCGAACTAGTCGTGGGTTGCCCATCCGTGCATTGGGGCTTGACAAGGGCACCCCAGCGTGGTGTTGATGATCTCTCGGTTGTTGGCACCTCGGCAAAGGTGCTGATCTTAAGACTGTGTCACTGTGTGTAGACCATCGTGCATGTTAGTGTATTTGCCACTTACAGTAGAATCACCGAGCATCAACCTAGTGCATAACAGAATGTTTGACATGAAATAGAGCCGTGCTGCTAGACCCAATAACCAGGTAGCCAAAGAGCCAGGCAATGGCCCGGGGCATGCGTCCGCGGCCGCACAGCCTCTTTCGCGGTTGCCTCATCGACACAGCTCCTTCCTATGTGAGGCAATCTACCTACTGACAGCGCTGATCTTGGACCCCTAGCTACGCTCATCGCACACTCCCTTGTCCGGGATTTTCCATTAACAACCCCTCTTCGACCAGATAGTCGACATTATGATCGCCTCAAATCCATCGTGAACACGTTGCCTCCGAAGCGGGCCTGCGCAAGCAAGGCAGAACAACTAGCGGCAAGCGCGTCCAAAACCTGTATTTGAATATTATCAATACGGATGACGCACTAGCAGATCACTCGTCAGCCCCGTCACCACAACTCTCTTGTGGCTGGCACGGGTATCGGCTCCTCCCAAGTATCTAAACACATGCGGGCGATCGACTGGTTCAGAGTGCCAGGGTCAAGCCACACCCCGACAGACAGCCAGGTGCAGTAATTCTGTGCGCAAATCTGACGGTCCAAGTCGAGCTGTGCCGTCATCCTTCTAGAAGGCATACGAACCTTTGCCAGTGAGAGAACAGGACGATGGGGGCTAAGACTAAAGACCCGTCTCCTGATCGGTGGGACGCACGCGACGACCAAGGACCGGCTCACCGCGGTCGATATCTCCGAAGCCGACGCCATCTGAAGGCAAAGCATCCTGTACCTGTTGAGCCACACCACTGCCACAGTTTCTGTGAAGAGCTCGCTGTCGCAGCGCAGGCGAAACATGCACTGTTGCAAGTGGCGTACTCGAGCGCAACGGCTTCATCGAAATCGAACTCGACCGGCGTGGCGCTTCGTACCGCATCCAGACTGTGCGGCTGTATCCCGCAGGCGTACAGCCGTATAATCAGTAGTTGAGAGCTTCGATCCCCGATTCCTCGTTGCTGGCGCCGGCGGCTGTGGCGATCGTGGCTTGCGAGCAGGCCAAATACTCTTGGCCATGACGATTTTCCCTACCCTTTCGCTACCCTTGCTGTGCTGCGCCTTCGCTGCTTCTCGTTCGCTAGTGGTAGCTCGCATACGCCACTTTGCTCAGCGAACATGTCAGACGTGTTGAATGTCCAACCAACGCTCTCTCGAACATACGCACAGATTTTCTCTAGAGGCCCGTCTCGACTGTGAGCCTGTACTGTGCTCGCGCCGCCGAAGAAGCTACCGACCGTTGGAGAAGGCCTGCGCCGCAGCGGGTCCGCTACGCCCTGATTTCGCAGTGATTCGCGGTCTCATTAGGTATCGCCACAGCGGCTTCTTGCTTTACGACTGAACACTCTTCACCCGCCACTTCTTCACCACATACTACACAACCGCCACCATCCTGCCTGAACGCCCATTGCGAGCTCGACTCGCGCCGAGTCCTTCGTCTACAGCAGCTCGGGCGTCATCGCCTCTGCCTTGCCTGCCTTGCCTTGCCGCCTTGCACGTGCTCGCGTCGGCCCGCGCCCGCTAGAACAACAATTAATCCGCTGCCCGACCCAGGCTGTTCACGTACCCAGCTTCCAACTGATGTGCGTCTCCCCTCCCACGACTGTGCACTGCTCGCTCCCCATCGAACATGCACTGCCACGACGCCATGTGAATGCTCCACGCGCGCGCATGCCTTCAGCCCACCAGCTGCCAAGCCTCTTTCTTCCACGCGACCGTTGTGCTGAGTGAGGTGCACGCTGCTTACTGACATACGCGCCGACAGACACAATCGATAACAACCTCCACACAACGCGCTCGCCAATGTCGGCCTAGCCTTTATGGCCACAACACAGCGCGCCGCCAGTCCTCCGTCCGATCCCCCGGCCCTCGCTCCTCCACGCACACCAACATCCTTCCCTACTGTCGCAGCCGCGCGACCGTCGACCGTTGTTCAATCCCCGGAATTATTGCATCCGGAACAGTCGCGACCCACTCCGGCGGCTGCGTCGTCGAAGCCATCCACTCATTCAACGAAACCCAAGACCACTCAATCTCTCGGGCGATCGCCTATAGCACTCACTGGCGCGGCTGCCCTCGCGGAGGCGAAGAGGAGGGAGCGGCAGCAACTCACTGCCGCCGAGGCTGAGAAGCGGACGAGCCCCAATCCTGCTGTCCAGGCTATGCAAGCGTTGATGGGCAGTGGAGGAATCAGCCGACCAAGCGACAGCCCAGCACCGAACAAATTAAGCGAACCTCTGCGCAAAGCCGCAGAGAAGATCACCATACCGAGAGTCACACAAGGCGCATCACTGGAAACGAGCCCCGCCAGCATGTCCAGCTATGGATCCATCGAGTCATCGGGTGCCGGCGCAAACATGACCGCCACTTCGAATCAGCAGTCGTTCGTAGCCGAGCCCGCTGATATGTCCGATTCTGGCAATTATACTGGTGACAACGGCCACTTGAACGTCAGCAACGATGATGGACACAAGGCATTCTCATATCCCGGACCGCCACCACAAGAACACGACCGAGATGGAGGGCCTACGCGAGGCTTAAGTTTGCCTGGCTATGGCCAGTCAAGTCCAAAATCGCCACCAGTATCGTCGGGCAAACGCCACAAATGCCCATATTGCTCGACAGATTTCACAAGACACCACAACTTGAAGAGCCACCTTTTAACTCACAGTCAAGAGAAACCGTACGTTTGCCAGACTTGCAACGCGCGTTTCAGACGCCTACATGACTTGAAACGCCACACGAAACTTCACACCGGAGAGAGACCCCATACATGCGATAAGTGTGGTCGACGTTTCGCGCGTGGCGATGCCCTAGCACGCCACAACAAGGGTCCCGGAGGATGCGCTGGTCGGAGGTCAAGTGTTGGTGGCGATGACGATCTGTTCGGACGTGACGGCGAAGGCATGGACGGCATGGATTATCCCGACGACGAGGATGATGTTGATGTGGACGCATCTGGTCGTCGCGAGAGCGAGCCAAGCCGTAAGCGCACTCAATTAGAGACGCCACAGGATGCTGACCGCCAGGTCTATCGTCAACATTCGAGCACGTATCCGCCACCTGCACTACAACACGCGCGTGGCGAAATGGCGCCACCACAGGTTGTACATCCCGCCTCTGGCCCTATCACATCACCACGTGACATGTCGGGTCATCCAAGTCCTGCAGCCGGCGCACAATTAACACAGGCATTCTACAACGCGCCACCGGGACAAGTCTTCCAACAACAAGGAGGAATTATGACCGAGTCGCCCAAGCCACTCTCTCCTGGCCAGCCAGCAGATCATCACAGACTTAGTGTCACCGATCCAAATGGAAACACCACAATGCGCAATCGATCCCCAAGCCTTACCCAGCAATTCCAACAACAACAATTTGGACGCGGAACTGGTGGTAGAACACCGCCTCATCCTCATGCACAGTTCCCTCACGCCAGCCAGGCTGCACCTCAGCTTCCGCCCCTTCCCATTCCCGCCATGGCTGCAGGTGGTACTCAAGCACAGACTCGACCCACTATGCAGTCATCTGGATTCTCGGGCCCTGGTCCTAGCTCGCTTCATCATCAACAGCTGCCGCCACAAAGCGGCGGCTCAAGTTCTAACCCAGGTAGTATGTCCAGTCACGGCCGATCCTCTGGTAGCAGTATGCGTGAGGTTCTTGCAGCTGGAAACCCAGGTCAACAAGATCCCCAGGGCCAGGGCGATATCTGGGCATACGTGCGTAGCATCGAGCAACGCTTCAGCCGCATGCAGGACGAATACGAATTGCGAATCTCCCGTATGCAGGATGAGATTTTCCAATTGAAGGGTCAAATCTCAAACAACCCAAGCTACAGCAGCGATATGGTTGGCGGACCGCCGTCTGCGCCGCGATACTAGAATGATTGCGGATCAGGTGGCGTTGTGCCATTCACCGGCAACACGGGACAGCCAGGACAAGGCGACATTCGGGAGAGCGTCGCTGATCTTGAACATCAATTTCGTCGGCTGAAAGGCGATTACGCATTAAATGTCGCGCATATCAAGGGCGAGTTTACTGCTCTCGTGAATCACGAACAGTTCGTCGACATCTGGGCTCAGGTGCGTAAGATTGAGAAGCGCTTCCACTGGATGCAAGGTAACTACCACGTGTGCATCTCGAGCATGCAGGCTGCCACCAACCGATGCAAGAGACAAATGCAGAGATCAATTGTCTCTAGTCACGGTGGCGTCAACATCGGCGGATCATTGCCTGTGTCGCGATACTAGGACGACCGCGCGTCAGGATGTGATCCGTCCTTGACTGCAAGCATGTACGGAAACTTCAGCGATGTACAGTACGGCACCCACGAAGGCAATGCGTTTGCTCACGGCACAGCGGAGTATCTCTATGCTCCGAGTGAACCGCTTATTCCACTCGCACCCCTTCCACCAATGGTTTCGGAACATCTCTATCTCCCGAATCAGCCATTCATGCCGATCGAACCTTCTGCTGTTCAACATGCTTATGACACGACCCAGTCTTACGCTTCTCAGCATGCCCACGACACGCGTAATTCATTGAAGCGACCCTTTGATCGCGTCTGAAGCGGAAACGCGTCACTTTGTACGAGTGCTGTACTTGATACGAACATCTTCTGTACGAGTCACTGTACCGACTTCCTTTTTTTGTACGCGTATTGTACAAGTGCGACACACCTCACCTCGGCACAGCCCGAAGTGATGGCATTGGTTATTGGCATAAATCACATCATCATGGATGAAGGTCGCTATGGGGGGAAAAGAAGAAATACTGGAGATGAAGAGAAGGGTTCTTGCTTGGAAACACTACAAAAAGTGTTGGATCGAACAGAGGTTGAAATGCGGCACAGTGCTGCAATGAATCGTCGTGAATAGCTTGGACAGGATGACGATACCAGGACATTGGCGGCTTTTGTTTGTTCGTTTGTTTGGGGGATTGTACGGCATGATGTCCTCTGCAAAAATGGAGTGTATGGATTGCTTGGTGCTGAACATTGAGCGTTGTTTGGGGGCGTATAACTACTTTCTTTGCTTTGTATTATAGAGAGAACCTTCGCTACGAAACGAGAGAAAAAGAGAGAGACGGTGTGAAATGAGAAATCAAACGAGTCTTAAGACAATTCCCTGAGTTTCCGTGAGTTTGTCTGCTGCACTTCCGGTTCTAGCACAATTCAAGCATGTTTCAGAAGATGTTGTCTTGACACACATGTATTCTGTCGACCATGCTACCTAAAACGCGCCCCTTCCCGGCCTGGGATCATTCTCTTCCACCCGTGGACACCGCCCATCATAAACACCAGGGTCAACAAATTCCCTCAAAGCTCCACCGCCAGGCGCCAACTTCACCAAACTCTCATTACCACTCGGCCAGCCATACTCCTCCGTAAGCCCACGCCACGGATCCCGACCAAACGCCGCCCACGCACCCTGCATGTACCTCGAAAACCGCTCCTGCTCCGCCGTGCTCGACTCGCCACTAACACCCTCCGCCGTACCGAAGAGCGCGCTCAGTTCGGAGCCGTGGTACGCGCCGCTGGAAGGGTAGTCGTCCCAGCTGTTGTAGAGGCGCAGGTTGTCGTAGTCGCCCATGTAGCGGTAGCGCCAGGTAGGTACGCCCTGTGCTGCGCGGAAGTCGGTGGCGTATTTTGTCGGGCAGGTGAAAGCGCGGTGGTTGAAGAGATCCCACTGGGCTGGGGAGAGGGTGGTGTTGGCGTTGAAAGCGCTGACGCGGTAGGTTCCGGCTTCGTAGTCGTTGTTGCCGGCGAGGTAGGGGATTTTGGCGAAAGCGCCGGTTTGGCCCAGGGTGGTGTAGTCTGCGAAGACGGTAGTGTTGTCGACGGTTGGGTGGAAAGTTGCTTGGGCGAGGGCTTGGGTGGGTAGGGCTGGGACGTTGCGTGCGGCGGCGAGGATTTCGGTGACGGTCTTGTTGCGGAGACAGGAGATAGTGTCTGCGTCTGTGGTATTGTTGCAGCCGAGGGTGCTGGTGACGTTATTGTAGATGAAACGTGAGTACTCGGGCGTATTGGGGATGAAGCTGAGAGCTGTGCCGGAGTGAGAGATGATGCCGGCTACGATTGGATCTTTCTCGTAGGCATACGCCCAGTAATCGACCGAGGCACCGCCTGCAGATTGGCCGAAGATGATGATTCGAGATGGATCGCCTCCGAAGCCAGCAATGTTGTCTCGAAGCCATTCGATCGCGGATCGTTGATCGCGAAGGCCAGCATTCTGTTCAATGCCTGGCGCTCCCGAGAAGCCAAAGATGCCCAGGCGGTAGTTGATGGTCACGACTACTACATTCTCGTTGTCTGCAAGATACTGGCCGTTGTAGAATGGGCTGTGTGGACCGGGAATAGTGAAGCGGCCTCCATGGAAGAAGGCAAAAACGGGCTTCTTGGCCTCCTGAGGATGTGTTTGAGAAGCCGACTTGGTCCAGATGTTCAATGCGAGACAGTCTTCATCCTGTTGGTTCCCAAGACGGCCAGTAAATTTGTTGATGATTGTTAGCCCATTGTTCGTGAAGTTAGGAAACTTCGTCTCTGTTGCAATGTTCGCCGGGCAATCACTGTAGTCACATCAGCAATCCCACCCCTTGCTCATGACTTTGTCACTTACGCATTCTGAGATAAGTGTTAGTCGCTTGATATTGACCAATGGTGCGCAATCGAACTTACCCAAGTCGAGGCGTTGTGAAAAGCATGCGCTGGAGCGGTATATCTTTCCGGAGGAGCAAATCTGAGCTCACCAACAGGAGCCTTGCCATATTTGATGCCCAAGAACTCATAGGTATCTGTCCTGTCAGGCGCCTGGTGGCCAACGATAGTGCCACTGGTGGTATTCACTCGCGGAGCATATGCAGCATAGGACACAGCGCCCCTTGAAACGGCAAGCCATGTTAAAAGCCATGCAACGACCTGTTTAGAGGTATGTCGACCCATTGTAAGCTGTTTGAAGCAAAGACAAAACGAATGGGTGCAGCAGAAGATTCCTCAGCGAGGTCTCTTGACGGCGAGGGCTTAGTTATACCCTTGTACATTACGTGCCAGCCGAGGAGACGATCTCTCTTAGAGCGACATGGGTCCTCATTTCGCAAGCTTTCGTGCCCTTTGATTCTGTCAATATGGCTGCTTTATCTGCTGACCCTTATTGGTCACCGTCTAAAGGCCTGCGCTTGGACGATTTGACGTCGATATGTATAGGGGCGGCGCTGAAGTTTGTGTACGATATTGCGGTCATTGCTTGAGACTTGAACGCGAATTGGTGCGGCGACCATTGTAAATGCGCCTGTAGTGTTAGCGACATGAATTGACTAAAATATACATGACCCGATAGCGTTCATCTAAGCACTTGATGGTATGAGCGTATCCTCCGATGGACGTGCATGGACGTTGTCAATGTTGTGAGTGAGATGGAGGTGCTACATTTGCCACGGCGCTTGGATGACTTGGCGTTCACCTCGTGCGAAGCTACGGGAGTTGTAATTCTTTTAAACCCCACGACATACCAACTCTGCCCCAGGACAGTAGAATCATCTCATATACACGAGCTGTTACTTGTATCAGTAATCTGTACGGAGTGCTCGTGAACTGCTCCCAAAATGTTACAGACCCCTATGCGCTCCTGCATGCGGGCAGCATGTCAAAGCCCCTTCAAGTTACCAGCATACCAGCAACTCGTGCGCCTACCAACGCCTCGACTCGGACGATCAATGGCTACAAAAAAAGACTACAAGGGAAAGGACGACAGTGCTAAATCCAGATCCAAATCCTCACTTCCGCGAACTCTCGGCGACTACCTCGAACTCTGGAAACACTCGGACGCCGAGATCTATAAGGAAAGCCGCGCAAAGATTCGTGCACAGATGGACCAGATGCAAAAACAGCGTTCCATCGGTGGCGCCGAAGGGCGAGAGAGAGCCAAGACACGCGCAACCGCCGATATGGTGGCTCGGGACATTCGAAACATGTATTTCTCCTTTGATCACTTCGCGTCATTCTTCCAAATTGAGGATGTGCACATGGCTTTCGATTGGTGGGACGGGATTTGGAGATTGGGATGGTTGAACTTCCAAGTGCAAACAGCGAAAGCTAAGCTCTGGATCTTTGCGCCTGCTGGGGAAGTCTCTGTTCCTTCCAAATTCGTGAGACTGGTGGCTTACACGGGGTGGTTTGCACTTTTCTGCTACCATGTTATGGTGGCAATTCCAGTGCACATTCTACGGTTGGTCCTCTCATTGGCAATTCCAAAATTGCGGCGATGAGGCAAGAGGTATTTGAATTGGTCTAACAAGGTCGATGTCTACGACACGAAGCAGAGAATCGATTCTAGAGCGGTCTAAGCGAAATGCAGCATATGGAGACGGCCTCTTCGTCATCTCAAGCGTGCCACCAAAGACAACTTGTCCCACTTCCCTGCACTAAACCCAAGCACTGCACGACACCTGTCCACGAGGCAGTGCTGGCCGTGGCGGCACTCTACCAATCCATCGTCTTGTGCTACGAGTCCAAAGATTTTGGCTCGAGTAGTATAGCTAGGCCTCGTCGTGCTTATCCATCATCCGCACTATCGGCGTCGTGAGGGTTATGACCCGGGCAAGCGCAGGCAATGGTAACCAGGAGAAGGCACCAAGTAATCGTCCCACGCGGATCAAAATCCCAACATCCTGCCAAGGCGCAAACAAATAAAGACCAGCTGAACGCATTTTCGCATAGAGAACTGCCCTCTCAAGCCTCCTTTGCTCTTCCAACCAACCCAGAAGGTCGCGGGCAGTTTTTGTGTCGACCATTTGTCGGCTACGCTCGCTTGAACAGAAAGAGCTCATAGCGCTCTTGGCTACTAGATCGGCATAGATTCGATTGAGAGCGCGGTTTCGTTGCTCTACGTCGCCAGTTGGGAGAGCCGCTTCTACTTGCTGGAGTTCGGCCCAGAGTCGTGCCTGTTCTCTCTCGATTACTTCTTCGCATTCCTCGGCACTTGCTTTCAATCTCTCAGCGTGATGAGAGGAGAGGACGCGGTGTTTGAATTTATGTTTCTTCTCTTTTTCTGGACCGTCGCGCTTGGTGGCCATGGAGCGCGATACTAGGGGGGGGGGGGGGGGGGGGGGGGGGGGGGGCAGTGGGTATTTTATGCGCTGTTGTGTTGTGCGCCAAAGGTATTGTTGCGCAGTGCCGATACGTGAGCGTCTGAATGTTGACAGCATGATGCCATATGTGCTGTACGATCTCAAAGGAGCAGAAGTTGACCAGAAAAACAGCGTTGCGCGATGTGTAGGCGCGTACTCCCTTGCTGCATGGCACATGTTAAGCGATAACACAGAGCAGGGATATCGTATGCAGGACGGGAGTACAGCCGCTTCTCGCACCTCCACGGCAAGCGAGGTCAATATCAACAAGCTGAGGCCAGTCAGTCGGACTTTTACGCCATGTCACGGAAGCTTCAAAGATCTATTGTGTAATGCATGCTCACTCCTCGCAGCATACGAAGTACATTCGATTCAGCCACTGCACCAGCCTCGTGTACCGTCGAAATCACTTCTTTCGTAGCCCCCGTGACTCACCTTTGCCGGATCTTGCAAAAGATTGCTTCGTATTTGCATCCTTTGAGTTGCTCTTGTCTCCCCCGGCCTGTTTTGGGGACCTCATTTGCGCGATTGTTTTTAGTTGGGAGTCGTGATACTTTCGAGCAAAGAACACCGCAACAGCCATGAAGTTGTCCAAAAGAAACAACGGGATAAGTCCAATAAAGCCGAGCAATTTCCCGAGCCGACGCAAGAAACCAACATCTCCTGGTGGTGCGAAGAGATACAAGCTGACTGATCGCCACTTCGCTTCCTGATACGTCTTCGTCCGTCGCACCTCCTCTTCAAACAAGCGTATCAGATCGCGTTGATCGGTCGCCGAGTACATCTCGCGCAAAGAATCGAATGACGAAGTCAAAGTGTATGCATTCTCGGCGACCAAGTCGGCATAAATACGCTCGAGCGCGCGCTTTCGCTTCGGGATGTCCGTCATCGATATCGAAAGCTGTGCTTCGGCTCGTTTGACTTTCGCCCATAGTGCCTCGTGTCTCTGGGCTCGAGATCGTGCTGCGCGGTCGGCTATCGCTCTACCTCTTTTGCTGTGGAGGAAGAATGAGCGCTGAGCAGGAATGCGCATCAATCGATCAAGCTCTTCGTCCTCTTCTGGATTTTGTCTTTTGGTCGCCATCGTCTTTTGGTCGCCATCAAGCGCCAACGTTGGAGCCTCGGAAAATACGTCGTATGCTGGAGCGCTCCTGGTTGAAGCTGATGTTGCCGTGCCATTCTAGAATACAGGGGCCTGAATAGTGTTGACATTTTGCCGTAGAGAGCTGGTGTAGATTCGCAGATGTACAGTGTGATGTCGAGCAAGTGCAGTAATTTTGCATCCTCAGTTTGCCACACGCGATCCCCCTTGCTTTGTGCACGGCACGGTGGATGCCAAGCGGTAGGTAGCACTGAGCAGGGATGCAATATGCAGGACGGGCAGAAGTACAGCCGCGTCTCGCAACCCAATGGCAAGCGAAGTCGCCTTCTTGTCTGTTCATATACTGCCATGTTCAGTCCTTGTGAGCTTCGACCCGTAGAATTTTGAAGGTGACGTTGAGTTTAGCTCTTGTTGGAGTGAAGGAAGGCGCGTTCCAGCGCGCGAATCCCGAGCACCGACTTGGCTCATGTAAGAGACAAAAGTAGTTGTATTTTCGGAGGACTACTTCGTAGTGCTGGGTACTATTGGCACTTGCACAATGTCCTGTGATACTATAAGACGGACTCTTGCAACATCACTCGACTGGGAGCATGCTGCCTGTCCGTCAAGAACTGGAATTGAACCTTCACGAATACTGGAGCGTGTCAGATATGCTGCGAGCTCGTACGTGATGATGGAACAATCATTCTTGAATCCTCCCGAATGGAACTATTCTTGATTCGTCCTTGAACACGTCAATGTGTGATACTATTACCCTGCTTGCTTGGAAGTCTTCTACGACTGATGTTCCGCCGTACATGACCTGCAAGAGTTACGACTGGTGGTTCCATCGAGAAACTCGCACGCTCGAGTAGTCCATGTGAAAAATGCTCCACCCACGTGCCTACAGCTTTCGCTGACGCCTGATGCGCCACTTCAGCCCGGAAAAACCCTGGATGTTCTTTGTTGTTCGGATCAGGTGGGCGTACGCACACTGCAGTGCAGCATCGCATTCGCATAGCGAAGCCACATCTTCCACAGGCAACGCAAGGCAACAGCGCAAGCAACGCATGGCCAAAGAGTGAACACGTCCACGTGCCGTGATTAAGGTTACATATAGTACACATGTGGACCGCGATGCTTGCCTTTTCCGTACATTGCTGAGCGGAGTCCGGCGATAAGAAGTGCCCGACCACCGATATCTGGGTTTGTTGTGGTCTTTCAGTAGCGCCACTTGATTTGTGATCATAACCCAATATGTTTCCAGACTCGCGGGGTCGACAGAAGCAGGAAGAACTCAAACGTCTTGACTCGCTGGCAGTACACGCAAGATAGACGACATGCTTTTCTCTCTCTGCAAATTGCCCTTCGGAACTGGTGGCGGACCACCGAGGCTTTCGCCATCATCTCGACATATGTATGTACGTGCGTGCCGTTTTGCCGGGGTAGATCTGAGCTTGGAAAAGAGCTTGATTTGCATCAAACCAATGAGAGAAAGACGGTCGCTGCATTCGCTTACCGCATCAATCGGCGTTAAAGATCCCGCGCGGCGTGTAGTAGTTAGCATCATGGACTGGGAATGCGAACCGAAGGCCGTCCGCGCCGCCCGATGGGCAATTGCCCGCGCGCATGCGTTTGCGTTGTTTTGTCTCAGTCATGTCTGTGTGAGACACTACTGTCCTTTCGTAATCTACTCTCTAATTAATCGAATACCGTACACGGCATGTCCGCTTGCGCTTAACGGAATACCTGCGCTCTTTGCATAAACACAACATCCTCTGCGGTGCCCACCGACGAACCTGAGTCGCCGCCGATATGTCGCGACCACACGAGGAAAGAACGTTCGCCGAGAACAATGACAATCTTGCCGGAGCCCAGGAATTTGCACAGTCGGAGCCGGTGGCAGAAGAGCCCATAGTGGTGGGATCCAAGAAAGAGATGAACGAGGAAACAGTACTCGACAAGGAAGCCGTCGAAGAGGCAGAGTCCTCGTCAAATGGAGACGACGTTGCGAAAGAGAAGAGGTTGGAGATGCAGAGAACAGCGAGTAATTGGACACAAGCGACGGGCACAAGCTACGCCAGCAGCGTACAACAGGAAGCCGAGCAGGCGCCACGGAAGCAAACATGGAGCGAGAAATTGAACCCCCTCAAATCGAAAAATCCGCCACCAATCCCTTCGGAGCGCATGGTATCACGAGAACACAAGGCTGGGTTCTTCAGCGTACTATATTTCCAATGGATAAACCCGCTCATGGTTGCTGGATACCAGCGCCCTCTGGAATTGAACGACATCTGGCAGGTCAATCCCGATCGAAGTGTTTACGTGCTTTCGGAAAAGCTCAATGCGGCATACAAGAAGAGGAAGGAGCAAGGTGGTAAGAACAGGATGGCTATGGCTCTGTTTGATACATTCAAATTCGAGTTCATTCTCGGTGGCAGTTGTCAATTGACATCTGCCATTCTACAAGTCATGTCACCATTCGTGATGAAGTATTTGATCAAATTCGCTGGAGAGGCGTACTATGCGTCGCAAGGATTGGCCGCAACGCCTGCTATCGGTCGCGGATTGGGACTTGTCTTCGGTATCACAGGCATGCAAATCGTGCAGTCGATGTGCACAAATCACTTCATTTACCGCGGCATGATGGTTGGTGGTCAGGCACGCGCTGTACTAATTTCAGTCATTTTCGACAAAGCCATGGTTATTTCAGGAAGAGCCAAAGCTGGTGGCGAAGGAGCGGAGAAGCGACCAGAGAACCTTGAGCCAGGAAGCAAAGAAGAGAAAGAGTTCTTCGAGCGTAAACTGGACAAGGAGAAGGCGAAGGGAGTTTCTGGTGATGGACAGGGCTGGAGCAACGGCAGAATCGTCAATTTGATGTCCACCGATACATACCGTGTTGATCAGGCTTTTGGCATGTTCCACATCACATGGACTTCAATCTTGCAGGTCTTCCTCACTCTGGCTTTGCTCCTGGTCAACCTTACCTACAGTGCTCTTGCCGGCTTCGCTCTGATTGTCGTGTTGATGCCACTGCTTGGACGCTCGATCAAGACGCTGATGTCCCGTCGTACATTTATCAACAAGATCACCGACCAGCGTGTCAGCTTAACACAAGAGATTCTGTCCTCGGTACGATTTGTCAAATACTTTGGCTGGGAGACCAGTTTCCTCGACCGTCTGAACCAGATCCGGACGAAGGAGATCAACAAGATCGCTTTCCTGCTGTCGATTCGCAACGGTATCATGGCAGTCTCCATGTCTATCCCAATTTTCGCATCCATGCTGGCCTTCATCACCTTCTCTCTCACACACGGCGCCGGCTCTCTTGACCCTGCGCCTGTTTTCTCCTCTCTGGCACTGTTCAACGCTCTTCGCATTCCTCTGAACTTGCTTCCCATGGTCATCGGCCAGGTAGTAGACGCCAACGCATCTCTGAAGCGTATCGAGGACTTCCTGAATGCTGAAGATCAACATGACGAGGCCAGTTGGGATGCTGAAGCCAAACATGCCATCTCGGTGAAATCTGCCAACTTCACCTGGGAGCGTACGCCTACCCAGGACTCCGAGCAGGTCTTAGGCAAGGGACCTAAAGGCCAGAAGCAGCTCAAGCAGGAGAAGAAAGAGACCAAAGCCAAAGACAAGGAGAACAAGAAGGAGGAAAAGCGTAAGTCGAAGTTGATCGAGAAGGGCCTTGCTGAGGAGCTGCCTTCTAGCGTTAGCAGTAGTACACTCGCAGACGCGGACGAGAAGCCCTTTGCTATCAATGGCATCGACCTCAGTATCGGCCGGAACGAGCTCGTTGCCATCATCGGTGGTGTTGGTTCTGGAAAAAGTTCACTCCTCGGTGCGCTCGCTGGTGACATGCGCAGAACAGGTGGCGATGTCACCTTCGCTGGTAGCCGGGCATTTTGTCCTCAATACGCTTGGATTCAGAACGCTACGCTCAAGGATAATATCACCTTCGGTAAGGAGTACGATCGAAGGTGGTACAACGAAGTCATCGATGCGTGTGCGCTCCGCCCGGATCTCGAAATGTTGCCCAACGGCGATATGACTGAGATTGGCGAACGAGGTATCACAGTGTCTGGTGGACAGAAGCAGCGTTTGAACATTGCGCGTGCGATCTATTTCAACGCTGATATCGTGCTTATGGATGATCCGCTGTCTGCCGTCGACGCGCATGTGGGCAAGCACATCATGGATCACGCCATCTGCGGCTTACTCGCCAACAAGGCACGTGTGCTCGCTACGCATCAGCTGCACGTCCTGCCCAAGGTTGATCGCATCATCTGGATGAAGGAAGGTGGTATCCACAAGGTCGGCACTTTCAATGAGCTTATGCAGGATGATGCCGAATTCCAGAAGATCATGGAGACTACTGCCTCTGAGGAGAAGAAGGAAGAAGAGCCTAATGAGGATGAGGTCGAAGGCGAGAAGAAGATGGTTCGCAAGAAGAAGGGTGGCAAGAAGCCTGGTGGTGGCTTGATGCAGGCCGAAGAGCGCGCTGTGAACAGCGTTGGCTGGACCGTCTACAAGGCGTACCTGAAAGCCAGTGGCTCTATCCTCATCGCGCCTTTCGTTATCTTCCTGCTCATCATCTCACAAGGAGCAAATATCACGACCAGTCTTTGGCTCTCTTGGTGGACATCGAACAAGTTCGGGTACTCCCAGGGCGAGTACATCGGCGTGTACGCCGCTCTCGGTGTTGCCCAGGCCTTGCTGCAATTCGCTTTCTCAGTCTTCCTAACTGTCTATGGCACAAAGGCGAGTAAGACTATGCTTCAACGGGCGTACGAGCGCGTGCTTCGTGCTCCGATGTCTTTCTTCGATACCACGCCACTTGGACGAATCATCAATCGATTCGGAAAGGACGTCGACACCATGGACAACGTTCTTACAGACGCCATTCGCATGTTCTCGCTGACGATGGCTATGATCGTCTCCGTGTTCATCCTCATCATTGCCTACTACTACTACTTCGCGATCGCCCTGGCTCCTCTTCTGGTCATGTTTGTCTTCTCGGCAAACTACTACCGCGCATCTGCTCGTGAGATCAAGCGCCACGAAGCCGTCTTGCGTAGTGTGGTCTTCTCCAAGTTCAGCGAGGCCGTGAACGGCACACCCACGATTCGTGCGTATGGCTTGCAAAAGCAGTTCGCTAATTCCGTCTACGATGCTGTCGACAGCATGGACGGCGCGTACTTCCTGACCTACGCCAACCAGCGTTGGCTAGCCACGCGCCTGGACATCATCGGTACTCTACTCGTCTTCACCGTCGGTATCCTGGTCGTGACCTCCAGATTCAGCATCGACCCTTCTACCGGTGGTCTCGTGCTCTCGTACATCTTGTCCATCGTTCAGATGATCCAGTTCACCGTCCGCCAGCTCGCAGAAGTCGAAAACAACATGAACTCGACCGAACGTATCCACTACTACGGCACCGAACTCGAGGAAGAAGCCCCTCTCCACCTCGGCAACGTCCAACCCTCCTGGCCTGAGAAGGGCGAGATCCACTTCAACAACGTGCAGATGCGCTACCGCGCCGGCCTGCCCTTGGTCCTTCAAGGTCTCGACATGCACGTCAAAGCCGGCGAGAAGATCGGCGTGGTAGGCCGCACCGGCGCCGGCAAGTCCTCCATCATGTCCACCCTCTTCCGCCTCGTCGAGCTCTCCGGCGGCCAAATCACCATCGACGGCCTCGACATCGCCACCATCGGCTTGCACGACCTGCGTTCCCGCCTGGCAATCATCCCGCAAGACCCCACCCTCTTCCGTGGCACCATCCGCAGCAACCTCGACCCTTTCAACGAGCACCAGGATCTTGCGCTGTGGCACGCCCTGCGCCAGGCCGATCTTGTCGGCACCGAGCAAGACATCTCCGACGAGTCCGGCCGCATTCACCTCGACACGCCCGTCGAAGACGAAGGGCTCAACTTCTCCCTCGGCCAGCGCCAGCTCCTCGCTTTGGCAAGAGCGCTTGTCCGCAATGCCCAGATCATCGTTTGCGACGAAGCGACATCTTCTGTCGATTTCGAGACAGATCAGAAGATCCAGCGGACGATCGTTACTGGCTTCCGCGGCAAGACGCTGCTGTGCATTGCGCATCGCCTCAAGACTATTATTGGCTACGACAGGATTTTGGTCATGGATGCTGGACGCGTTGCGGAGCTGGACAGGCCCATTGATCTTTACGACCAGGGCGGCATTTTCAGGGGCATGTGTGACAGGAGCGGTATTCGCAGGGAGGACTTCTTTGCGAGCGAGGAGGCGAGGTGGGACGCTGAAGGGGAGAAGGCGGAGTAGACGAGGTCTTTTGGTCGATTTGGAGGGTTTCGTGTTCATTTTTCCTTTTCGTTTTGTCTTAAGAATACTTGAGTCGGCGGGAGTTTTTGCATCTTTGATTTTGTACATACGAAGCGGCCATGAAAGTTGGTGGTATATGGGCAAAAGCAGGCCTTACGAGCATGGAGTTTCGACATGGTCAACTTATTTTGGTCATCGAACGTTGCGATTTCTTTCTCATACTTGGTATCAGCAGCAAAAGCATATAGCATTTTCTCTCTGAACATAGTCTGCCTGCCTGCGTGGTTGTTTCTTCCAAGTCTGTACGTACATTCCATGAAGGGTCCGAGGCTGTACGCAGACTCGACGCAAGAATTGCATCTAGTAAGTAGTTTCTCGGGTTCGTAGGCTGGCTCTCGGTGATCGTTGTGCTCAGTATCTACGTGCAACGAATGATACGTATATACATCCTCGGAAGATTCTCTCTTTGCAGCACTACCCTCTGCAAGTCTATGTGTACATGACGACACCAGTGACTGGTACGTCGCAAGCGTGCACATGTACATGTACAGCCCACATTGCCGGAGTCTTTCCTTTAGGTCTTGTCTCGGATATCTAGGTATTTGACGGAAAACGATATGCTGGACTTGAGGCGAAGTCTGACTGACGAACGAGGGTTTTGCTCCCGGGGCCGTTCACCATTATGCAACAACGGTCGCGTGTTGCGCCATAGGAGAACCAGAATGATGGAGATCGAATACTTGTGTGCACGCCGCTTGTAGTCTGTCCTGATGGACGCAACTGTCGCACCGCGGCTTCCTCGGAGGTTGTGACTATGGCGCCTTTTAGAGTTCTTCGGCGCTGCCTCCTTCGAGTTTGCGCTACGAGGTACCTCGAGGTACGTAGCGGCTAGTTGCTGCTCGGGGGAGTTGAGCCTCATTACTTGATGGTGAGATAGGAGGAATCTGGGTTATGGTCATGTTTGAGTACAGCGACCGCACACGCATACACACAGCTTGAAGCGGCAATCAAATCGCGATTTAGCGCTGAGTATGGTCTGTACAGTTTACTCATCTACAGGTGTCAGGTCATTCATTGGTGATCACGTTTAGGGCTAGTGTCGGTTGCACAGCGTCGTTTGCCACATTGATCTAGAGCTGTGCTTCCTTCCTGTTGCTCGCGAACCTCTCGCCGGCGACGAAGGTGTAATATTGTCCGGTGTCAGAAGATAGCAGGCGAATTGCATAGCGCGGATAGTGCTGGCGCCTCCCCTTCTGCCTGCTGATAGCTTATCTTTGGATCGAACGCATGTACCCCACCGATAAGAGAGAGGAGAGAGAGGCGATAGGAGTGTGGTGGTTGGGGAAGAGATGAGGGGTCATATGTAGTGTGTAACATTACTCATGTGATTGCTGGAGATGGCGGTGGTTGTGGTTGGTGGAGGGGATGGAGCTTGACGATGGGCATGGCAAGCAGCACAGCAAACGACTGGACGCTTCGAAGGGCAATCGTGAGCACGTGTTTGCCTGTCAAAGCGAGACAGATGCCGAGCTGAGCGTGAGTCGAGACGAGACAAGAGGGCGTGGCTTCGGTTGTCTTTGGCGTGGAAGATGACTGGTGACTGGCGGTGCGGGGAGGAATGACATGACATGACACGAGTTGATGAGGTCTTCTTAGGCAGATAGCACGCATTCTTATGACCTTCCCATCTCTCCATGGCATCCCTACAAGGCGTCATGGCGGGTTAGGTTTGGGCTAGGTGGAGAGTACCGAGATACATGCTCTGCGACGCCGACGTGAAGCAAAAGGCTAGTCTAGGTGCAGGACGAGCAGACGGTACCGCTGGCTGCCTGCTTGGTGGTGGTAAAGGGGATTGGGTGCATGCGGGTGGTATGGGCGCAGTGGTCAAACAGCTAGCAGGTAATAGTACATGTCTGCTGCGGTGTTAGTGGCCCAAGGCGTGCGCACGCGGACGCAGTGCCTCGCCTCCGAAAGGCAGGAGACAGCACTTGAGCTCTCTCGAAGGCGCCCGCGTCACTCGCGTCGTCTGTCGCGCTGCGCTCTACACCGGCTTGCATGCAGCACCTCATCGCACCCATCTCGTGCTGCCTCCAAGCCAAACCTACGAACATCTCCCGCCATCACTGCCAACCTCTCTTCCTCTTCCTTCTCATCAGTCACTACACCAAACATTTCACACCCAACCCGCCGTCCCGCAAACACACACCCTTCCCCACGCTCTCTATCTATCCCCCGTCCATCATCCATCACCGTCCAGATCCCCGCCTGCCCGTGCCCGACACACCGTCCTGTGACTCGACCACCGCCCGACTCACCACGCCCACGTTACCCCTACAACCCATCACGAGCATCTGCCCCGTCTATCAACCACCTGCCGCTCCTACCCATCGCTCGACGTCATTGCGCCGCACTTCACCGCCGCTCTACACTTCTTATCAACCATCCCATCTATCGAACCGTCCATCAAAGTCTCAGGGTCCACAGCAGCAGCAGCAGCAACTAGCCATCGCGACACCACTCTACCTTACAGCAAACGATACACAGAACACCACCTATGCGCGCATTGAAATCGCCGAATCTGTGGAGAATCCTGTAGCCGACGCGACAATCAGCAGTGCGGCATCGAGATAGAAGAGGAACCGAAAGAGGCGGATAGACAACCAGCACAGCAATCATGGCGACACCACGAGCACCACCGGCTGCCGTAAGCCGTCGCCCGCCACCGCCGCCGAGTCTTGAACAAGAGCCAGATGAGATCGTCGGCGAGTTTAGACGAGGAAAGGAAATCGGCAAGGGCAGCTTTGCGACAGTCTACCTTGCTCAACACAGGGTATGTCCCCTCCGTCCGCTTGTAATCGCGTATATAGAACAAGACCCTATCATCATTCCATCCCGCATTGCTTCACACATGCCCAGTAATACCCTGCTGACAAGTGCTGTAGAAGAAGAAGTCGTATGCTGCCGTCAAGGTAGTCCAGATGTCAAAGCTTACCAAGAAGCTCAAGGAGAACCTCGACACCGAGATCAGCATCTTGAAGAGCCTCCAACACCCTCACATTGTTGCCATGTTCAGTCTTGTCGAGAAACCCGTCCACTTCTATCTTATCATGGAGTACTGTCAACTCTCGGATCTGTCTCAATTTATGAAGAAGCGCGCCACCCTAACGAACTGGCCTGAAACCGCCGACATCTTCAAGAAATATCCCAACCCTGAGACTGGAGGCCTTCATGAAGTTCTCGCTCGCCACTTCCTCAAACAAATTGCCAGTGCTCTGGAATACCTGCGCAGAAGGAATCTGATCCATCGTGACATCAAGCCTCAGAACCTGCTCCTCAACCCATCGCCAGCATACATGTCTAGACAGCCTCCTGAGGATGTACCTCTGGCAGCGAGCGAGCACTCGCTAATACCGACTGTTGGTGTCGCCTCACTACCCATGCTCAAGATTGCAGACTTCGGCTTTGCTCGCCACCTACCGTCAACATCGATGGCTGAAACGCTTTGCGGCTCACCTCTTTACATGGCACCTGAAATTCTGCGCTACGAGAAGTATGACGCGCGAGCCGATCTGTGGTCGGTAGGCACGGTGCTTTACGAGATGGTTGTCGGAAAGCCTCCCTTCAGGGCTCAGAACCATGTTGAGCTCTTGCGCCGAATTGAGAAGATTAATGATGTGATCATTTTCGACAAGAGCCTCAGCATCGGACGCGACATGAAGACCGTAATACGCAAACTGCTCAGGAAGAGCCCTCTGGATCGCGTGTCGTACGAGGACTTCTTCCAAGATCCAGTGATTACTGGTGAAATCCCAGGCCTTGTTGGCGAGGATCGACCGCAAGCAAAAGCTCGACCGGCACCAGATCCAGAAGTCTCGGAGCTTAGCAGGCGAATGGCAAAGCAAGCGATCGATGCTCCTGCTCAGGACTTGCCTACTTCGGAGCCTGTTGACCAGCAGCCGATATCTCGCGCCACAGAGCAGGTCTCCTCGAGACGACCATCAATACAGGACGCAATGTCACCAGCCGCTGAGGATGTTGGGCGCAGAAGATCTTCAGGAGGCTATGCTCAGACGACAACTGCACCTCGTGATATCCAGAGGCGAACTAGTCAGCGCGAGCGCCGCCCAAGCATCGTCGCCCACGCCACCGCACCTGGACGTCAAGAACTCTATGGAGGACCTTCAAATGCCGGCGTCAACGTCAACACTGGCACCAGTGCTGGACAAAGATTGGAGCGCCGGCCTTCACGTGCCTCGCCACTGTCTGGACCACCAATGGTTCGCGAGCAGAGTGTCGAAGTGGAGAAGGCAAAAGGCGAGCGTGGGTCAAATCGTTCTACTGGCGAGAAGGCAGCTCAAGACATCGCCTTCGAGAAGGAATACGTTGTCATTGAGAAACGCCAGGTCGAAGTCAATGCATTTGCGGATGAGTTGGATGCCAATGCCCAGCGCGGCACGCCACACTCGCATGGCACTATGGTTCGAAGAGCAACCACGCAAGGTCAGCCAAACTCTACCACTGGCGCGCAGCCATCAAGTCCATCACGAGGTATGCAGATGATGACCGGAAGAGCACCACATCACCGTACTGGCTCGTACGAGAGGCGTTACGTCCCAAGCCCTCAGTCTGCTACGAACATGCTCACGAAGGCTTTGAACGCTGCAAATGTCCGTCTGTTCGGTGCTTTGGGCACGTCACCACCCTTCGGTAAAGGTAGTGCTTCGCCACCTCGTGGTTACAGCGCCTATCCCACCTACCCCACGTCGCAGGGAGCCCTGACGTTGGGCGATGGCGCTGACACTCGGACACCGCTGGACGAAGACACTAAGATTGTCAGGATCGTGGAAGAGGCTGGCCATCGCAGCGATGTAGTGTTTGGCTTCGCCGAGGTCAAGTACCGCCAACTCTTGCCAGCAACGCCTTCATCTGCGCAAGATGGACTTGGTATTCAACAGCTCGGCAATCCAGAGGGAGCGATCGATGGCTCCGGAAACGAGGAAGACAAAGATATGACTAACAATGCTATCGTCGGCGTTGCTGAAGAAGCACTGGTTCTCTACGTCAAGACACTGTCCATCCTTGCAAAGACTATCGATCTAGCAGGTTTCTGGTGGAGCAAGCAGCAGAGCCGCAATGGGGACGCATCTCCTCGCTCAAGCCCTGCGCCTTCGTCGGATACCAGCAAACGCATGAACAATGTCGTTCAGTGGGCGCGAAGCCGCTTCAATGAGTGCCTTGAGAAGTCCGAGATCGTCGGTCGCCGTCTCGTCGAGGCTCAGAAGAGACTGCCAGCTGACCACCCTGGCAACCCAAACAACTACGCTTCCGGGTCGACTGGCAGTGGCGGTGCTGCTATCAGCACTTCTCGCGAGCAGATACAGCTCACTACTGACGTTACCGCTGAGAAACTGATGTTCGAGCGTGCTGTTGAGATGAGCCGCGCATCTGCGCTTAACGAACTTGTTGGCGGCGAAGAATTGGCGGACTGCGAGCTGGGCTACGTCACAAGCATCATGCTTTTTGAAGCTGTGCTAGAAGCCGAAGACGAGCCTCTCATGCGCAAGCCAAGTGCGAAGAAGGACGTGCCAGCCGACGGCGGCGTGGCTGGCCTGGAAGGCGAGGAGCGGGCGACTGTTGTCAAGCGTAAGATATTCTCTTCCTCCCCCAACATTCATGGCTCCTAACTAACACACTCACAGTCATCGAAGGTGCCCGCAACCGCCTGACCATCCTCCGAAAGAAAATGGCCGCCGCCCAACAAGCACAAGCCCAGCAGCAAACCGCCCAGACGACGCAACAGAAACGCTCCAGCATCACCTCGATCTCTGGCTCGGTGCCCAAAGCCAGCCCTCTCTCTCAGACCGGTGGCTCTTTCCCAGCCGCGACCGGCGCTTGAGCCCCACCTCGGAGATAGAATGCAACAAACACAATTGTCAGAACATGATCTGTAATCTGAAGCCCGGTCGACACGATATATCTTGCATCAGACAAGACCGATTCGGTATCAGCATTGTCGAAGAAGACTCTTACAGCAACAATTACCATCACCACTACTACTTATTACGAAGTTTTCACGACGGATCAACCACAGGCGTTATACAGAACTTTTTTGATTTTCGGAGATCAGGACGACAAACAGGACAAGACAGCGAATGGAAACGGAGTGCAAAGATTGGGCAAACAAGCATTTTGGATCGAGACCTTACACTTCTCTTTATATCCCTAACTTTTCTTTTCGGGATTTCTCCTCGTTATCATTGCGACGGATGGGGGATTATTCGGCGTTCATGCAGATTTTTTGGAGATTCGAGAATGCCATTGGGAATAGGAAGGAATGGAGACTGGAGTTTTGAACGAAAGGCAATGGGGATTCGAAGCATTTCTTGGAACAACGAACGATAAACATGATACTCATATTTTTGTTTCTTTTTGGCATTTGGTTTTGACTCTTTATCTGTTTTTGTTTTGCTCTAATGTTGTTTACCTTCTTTTCGGACACTTTCTTCGGGAGAGTGTGCTTTTGGCTTGGGCAACTGTGGGTTTGCATGAGATGGATGATATATGAATATGGCATTTAGTTGGTCTGGGTATGGATATTACATTTCTGTCTACCTACCTGTGCCTCAAATTAAAACAACTGGCATCGTTCCAACACACATAACGAGGTAAAGTTATATTATTTCAATGCTTCTTCTTTCTACGATATCGATGAGTTGTGGTGTTTGTGCTGTCAAGCTGCAGCCAGCCAGGCGGCGTATCCTGGGAGACAGGCTAGTATAATCATAAAGGATTTCAGAATAGTTTTGGACTGACTTGTAAGATACCTGCCATCGATTACGTCGTGCCAACAGTCATGTCTACTCAAGTAAAAGTATTGCGATTTGAGATCGATAAGGGTTGCACGGCTACGTACGGTTGACTGTGGAGACAGCGGGAGCTTCAAAACTCTGTGTTTGGCTGGAGTGATTCAAGGGTTTAGATATACTGCAGCTGCGAGTCACAACGACACATTACAACTTCACGCCATTGCACAATACTCAGGAACGAACCCAAGAAGAAAAAATCACAGAGAGAATCGTCCAATTCTATCAATCATGGCTCCCTCCCTCCAAGACGCCAAAATCACCTTCATCGGTGGCGGCAACATGGCCGCTGCCATCATCGGCGGCCTGCTCGCCCGCGACATCAAGAAGGAAAACATCTCCGTCTCGGAGCCCTGGGACGTCAACCGCAACAAGTTCGCCGAAATGGGCCTGCGCGTCAGCGCCTCCAACACCGAATTCTCCGCCGAAGCCGACGTCGCCATCCTCGCCGTCAAGCCGCAGGTGGCGAAGGACGTCTGCCGCGAGCTGGGCGCGAGCTGGGGCCAGAAGCCCAAGGCTCCGCTGGTGATTTCTATTGCCGCGGGTATTCAGTTGAAGGAGTTGAGGGAGTGGTTTGGCGCTGGTGGCAAGACGCCGCCGATTGTGAGGACTATGCCTAACACGCCTGCGCTTGTGGGCGAGGGTGCTAGTGGGCTTTATGCCGGTGAGGATGTTTCGGAGGAGGAGCGCAAGTTGACAAGTGCGTTGTTGGCGAGCGTTAGTCAGGCCACTGAGTGGGTCAGCGAGGAGAAGTTGTTGGATGTTGTTACTGGCATTTCAGGTGAGACTGGTTTGGTGTGACTGTTGTACAATGGATTGGAAGACTGACATGTTACAGGATCCGGCCCGGCCTACTTCTTCATGATGGTCGAGAACCTCATCTCCAGTGCTGTTGCACAGGGCCTCCCAGTCGAGCAGGCTACTCGTCTCGCCACGCAGACCTGTCTCGGTGCCGGACGCATGCTTGTCTCTTCTCCCGAGCAACCCGAGCAGCTTCGCCGCAATGTCACCAGCCCCAATGGCACTACCCATGCTGCCATCGAGAGCTTCAAGGCTGCTGGTCTTGAGAAGATGGTCGACGAGGCTGTCCGCGCCGCTGTCAGCCGCAGCGAGGAGCTCGGGAAGTCCATGGCGGCTTAGGTGTGTAGCTTTGAGCTCGATGTTATGATCACGAATAGATTCTTCTCAACTTACTTCCAGCCTCGTATCATGTAGTGCGTTCGATAAAAGGGCATTCGATGCACAAAAAGGTACACTCGTCGCCCAAGGCTGGATTTGAACCAGCGTTTCTGCTATTTCGTCCATCCAACTTCATCGCGCCGGCCGGCCATGACAGTTGCGTTGGTATGAATCTACCCTCAATTAAGGGCTTTTCAAAGCAGCGTGCTACCACTGCACCACTTGGGCTTTCTCATTGAAAACGCCAAGGTGAGTGGAGCTTATATGGGCTAGCTGGTAAGTAGCGGGGCTTCTGGCGAAGGTGCAAGTGAATGAGAGCGGCCAAGAGTTTGCCAGCAGTGGGACGGATGCGTCTCTTCGAACAATAGGCCGCACCTCAAGCAAAACAAAAGTTACAATCGTCCAAGGCCGGATTTGAACCAGCGTTTCTGCTTGTGGCCTGTCCAACTTCATTGCGCCGGCCGGCCACAACAGTTGCGTTGAATGAGGCACCTCTTGAGGGAGGATTATTTCAGCAGCGTGCTACCACTGCACCACTCGGACTTACTTTTGGGGACGTCAAGGATATTGGAGCTTGTATATGCTGGCTACTAGTGAGGAGCTCGAACTTGCGCGGAGGGCAGTTGCCATTGGCATTTGCAGACATTACTGGCTGTGGGGTGATGTGTCTTCTCGATGTGCGTGCGATAAGGAAGCTTTCGGCAGGTGTGAATTGCCACTACTAAAAATTGTCTTTATTTACAGGGAATCATGCTAATCCACAGGACTTCACGGCCGTTTCTGGATTTCGCCAGCCAGAAGAATCATGATATGTCGCTAACGAGAGGGCCGACATCAATCTCTCGTCCTTGCTCAGAGTGCAGATCATTCGTAACACACAGCGCATGAGTAGTCCAACTTTCTGCCAACAAAAGAAAAACAAAGCAATCGCCCAAGGCTGGAGTCGAACCAGAATTTCTGCCACTTACCCATGCTCGCATGCGCCGGCCGGCCACATGGGTGACAAGCACGGTGCTGGGCTAAGTGTGGGCCGAGTTGAATAGGCAGCGTCTTACCATTAGACCACTCAGGCTCTGTCTTGTGAGCGCCGAGCTCATTGTAGCTTATATGAGTTGATAGAGAGCTAGAATTTTGCGGAGGAGGGAGTGAATGAGGCAAAGCGGAGTAGTGAAAGTGACTAGAATTGATGTGCTGCCGACTCGTGGTACAGGACACTTGCGCCAGCTGACTGTACCACTATTGATATGCCGACTATCGCAGTTTCATCATTGTAGAACAAAAAGAAGAAGTTATCGTCCAAGACTGGAGTTGAACCAGTGTCTCTGCTATTACTATCTGCTCTCCAGCTGCACCGGCCGGCCACAGCTTTTTGAAGAGCGCTGATTTATGAACGCTGGGGCTGTTAGCCTTTACATATTGTAGCAGTGTCTTTACCATTAGACCACTCGGACTTTCTTGTGGACGACAAGCTTGTTGGGCTTTGTATAAGCTGGCTCGCGTAGAGCTAGACTTTATGCGGAGGGCAAGTGAATGTGATGATTTGAAGAGTTACTTGCAGTTGTGCGCTCTGTTGTGATTGTAAAGCTTATTGTAGATTACATGGTGAAGAGCTTAGGCTTAGGCGGAGAATCAAGTGGATGGTGAGTGAGGAAACAGTGGAGGTGCGGACCTTGCTCACTGGTCTGCATTTCTTTAACATTTGCGACACTCATACCGCTACTTACAAATGCTGGGGCGGGACCACATGCCATTCGGATGATAGTATGTATCTCAGCATTGGCTACGCATATCAGGCATGTTCCACATGGAACGAGATTGATCAATCACATCTTGGTAAACTACGTTGTCGAAGCGGTATGTCTTCTCAGAACCTAAGCCAATACTAATGCTGAAGATATGGAGAGGTACTGATTGCAATCTGGGTGATGGGAAACGATCGCAGTGTCTTGCCGCCACTATGGTACAAAGGCCAAAATCAATGGCGAAAGGCGCATCATGTACTTCTACCGAAGAAAAAGAAGAACAATCGCCCAAGACTGGAGTCGAACCAGTGTCTCTGCTATTCACGGAGCTGATTGATTTCTGCGCCGGCCGGCCACAGCAATCGCTCATTGGCCTCTGGTGTGTGAATGTTCTGTTGGACAGTACATGTTTTAGCAGTGTCCTTACCACTAGACTACCTGGGCGCTCGATCGTGAGCGACGATGCCACTTTGTCGAATTTATAGGCTGCTGGGGTTCCGAGGTTTCCACCAACGGAGTAAGTGAAAGTGAACCAGGCACAGGAGCACTCGAGGGTGGGTCAGTTTATCGTGAAGTCGTCAGTAGCAGAATAGACTGCGTTGGATGAGAGACCTGATTGAGATCGATCGGCAAGTTGAAACAACGAAGGAAGGCTGATGATGAGATGATATCATCTCTTATTGTAGAAGACGTTAAAGTGTTGTCCGTTGGTCGGTTGTCCGACGGAGCTCAGCCTTGGCCCCGCACGCTGTCAGCCATGATGACCAATCTACGACAACCAATCGTCTCTCCGGTAGTGATATCTAAACAACCACAACTAGGTCGGGGAAAACACTCTTCTGCATCCGTCTTGATAGTATCAAACACATTTTTGAGAGATAGTCACAGCCCACAGCCTGATCAATCAATATGCCGCCAGCACCGAAGTAAGCTAAATATATCCAACCTCACCTCAACCATCAAACATCCTTCAATCGCCACATCTCACTAACAACAATCCAGCCTCACCGACCTTGCACTGAAGCTCGCAAAAGATGGCCCGGTCAAAACCCTGACAACACCCCGCCTCGTTCGCATCCTCTTCGGTGGCGAATACATAGTCCAAACCACATCCGCTCTCTTCGTCTGGGAGCACCCCTACTATCCTCAATATTACATCCCCTCCTCCCCCCTGCTCGAAAGCAAAGCTCCAAACTACACCGCAACCCAGGGCGAAGCCATCAAAGACCCCAACGACACCACCATCGCTCACCGCTATACCATCCGCGTCAACACCCGCGAAACCAACGACGTCCTGGTCTTCCCCTCCATCCTCACAGGCCCCGCCTCTCCTCTCGCAGGTCTCACCCGCATCAGCTTCGCAGCCATGGACCGCTGGTTCGAAGAATCCATGCCCATCTACGTGCACCCCAAAGACCCGTTCAAGCGCGTCGACGTCCTGCCCTCGACCCGGCACGTGCAAGTGTACGTCAACGACGTCAAAGTCGCCGACTCGCGGAGCAGCATGCACTTGTACGAGACGGGCTTGCCGGCGCGGTTCTACTTGCCTCTGACTGATGTGGACGCTTCAAAGTTGAGGCCGAGTAAGACGAAGACGCAGTGTCCGTACAAGGGAGAGGCGGAGTACTACTCTGTTGAGACTGGGGAGGGGAAGGTGGCGACGGATGTGGTGTGGTACTATGAAAGACCAATCTTGGAGTGTGCAAAGATTGAAGGTGAGACTTTCCTTCGAGCGTTAAAGACTGACAGCGTGCTGATAATGACTCTTGCCGTAGGTCTGCTCTGCTTCTACAACGAAAAGGTCGATATCAAGATTGACGGCGAGTGGCTGGAAAAGCCGAAGTCGCCGTTCAGCTAATCAGTCTATCGGCAACACCAGCCACGGACCACGAGTGAAGAATGAAATGATGTCAAGATTGTCAGATAGTCCAAAAAGCACGCTTTTACATTTGTAACGCAGCCACAATTCAAGTACTACTCTCAAAGTACCCCTTGAAACGATCGTTGCCCTCAATCCTACAATCGTGAATTGCATCATAGCAAGCCATCAACAACCTTGGGAAACGCGAAGTCCAGTAGTTCAAGTATCCACCAGCTAGAGGGCCAACGCGCCTCTTGACTTCGTCCGACATATCTTCGTAGTGGTTCTTCTTGTTCCTCAGTGCGCGCAAAAGGTCGAGGAGGCGATCACCAGAGTACTTTCGCTGCTTGCCGAGCGTGTCGACGAAAGCTCTGTCGAGTTTCACAAGGAAGTTATGCTGTGGACCGATCACCACCTCGGCGTAGTTTTCGAGCCAGATGAGGTGCTGGGAGTCGCCGGCGTAGTAGTCCTCGTAAGTTCCACGTGGCTCGCGCTCGAAGTGGTCGCTTACGTCGCACAAGAAGGCAAGGCGCTTCTCGGGCGACCAGAAGAATGGATGGTTCAGGACCTGAAGAGCTGTGGGACGGTGCTCGGGCTGGTGGGCCAGCATTGACGTGATGAGCTGCATAGGCTCATACGCATCTGACCAGCGCTCAAGCACTTCCAGCCTCTTGTGGTCACGCTTGATGTTGAGCTCTCTAAGCTGAGTCCACCCATTGTCATCCTCGTAGGGGTGTATGCCATCAGTGAGAAGCCAGAAGAAGAGGCAACCAAGCGAGAAGATATCCGCTGCACGCTTGACACCACTGATCGTGCCGTTTGTAGCGCTCTCACTGCCATTCATAGAGTTACCTTGGCTGTGTCTGCTGTCGGTCTCACGAGGTTGAGAGATAAGCTCAGGTGCTTTCCAGCCTGAAGTGCCTGCATTGCCAGTAGGATCGATGAGAGTGCTCACATTCTCTGGCAGGTTCTTACCAAGGCCGAAATCAGAGATGACCATCCTTGGCCCGGTGTCTAAGTATCGTTTCGGGAATGCGACCAGTATGTTCTGAGGCTTGATGTCTCTGTGGATGATGCGGAGCTTGTGCAGGTGATGGAGACCCTTAGCAAGCTGGTATAGGTTACGAGGTACATCCTTTTGGATTTCCAGCTTGAGCGCGGAGAGCTGCTGTTGCCTTTCGTCATCGTATCGGGTTCTATCCGATTCCCAAACTTCGAACAAGCTTGCCTGACAGAGCTCAACGGCAATATACAAGAAGTGGTCGTCCTTCTGTTGACAATAGTAGCGAATGACGTTCTCGTGGTCGTCGCTCTGCTGCAAAAATGACACTTCCTGAGAGGCAAGTTGGTAGTACTGAGACAACATGCGCTTGACAGCGACGGCCCGACCTTCGAACGATCCCTCAAAGACCGAAGTACCGCAGCTTCCTTGGCCGATGACTTTGTCCGTGTGAATTATCAAGCTGTTGATTTGGAGTGGACCCGTGACCTGAGGGCTTTCTGAAGCCGCTACAGAAATAATTTCGGTCGGTTCAGCGATCTGGACAACTTTGCCGAGTTTCTTGGCCCTGGCCTCAGCCGCGGCAGCGTCTTTCTCCTTCTGTTTCTTGCCACCCCGACGACCACGTGTTGCTTTCTTTTTCTTTGGGGTCTCCAGGGGATCGACGCCGTCGAGCTGTGGGGTGGCCTCTTTCGAGTCGATCTTCTCGAAGTCGTCTTCTTCGCTGCCCTCGGCCGGCGGTGTAAGGCCAGTGTTGGATCGATCTCGTGTGTGTGCGAAGATGGTCTCTTGAGCAGGTTCAGCATCGCGGATCATAGTCTTGTCAAAAGCATCCGTAGACTCCACTGACGGGGTAACAGCAACTGTTGCCTCAGGTTGCGTGGTGGTGTGAGGCTGTGCGGGAAACTTGATGGTAAGATAACCCTTCCTGTGACCGTACCATCCAATAGAAGCTAACCCAATCATCAACGAGACCATTATCATGGCGAGAACTGACGAGGCGTTCGGTGCAGCTGTGCGGATAGGCTCAGGCGAGGCCAGTGCATCTGTGATGGTCTGCCTAGGAGGCGCATCAAGGCCAAGATGGTGGGATCCAGCTATCAGTGGCGTGCTAGATGATTCGTCGAATCCATGCAGCGGGTGCACGCCAATGAATTTCTTGATCTCTCGCTTAGCCAAAGGTAAACCGGGAAGTTTGGTCTCGTAGCACTGCGCGAAGGGGGCCTCGTAGGTAATCTCTGGATAGTTTTCATCACTCAGGGCGTACCAGCTACCTGTTGTTGTGCAGTTCACGAAAACACTGGGAGGTGCTTCGTCCTCGATGTACTCGCTGATACGCGGAGGCACCGGCTGAGGCAACACAATAAGTGATATATCGTCGCCCAGCTCTTCTTCGGCTGGTCTGATGATGTCAAAAACCCTGGCAACTGGCGTGGAGAACTTGTGGTGGAGCGAAGCTGGCCTGTTCTCGTTCTTGCGAGCTGGCCTGAATACAGTACCATCGTGTCGAGTGTAGACATACTTGTTGTCGAGAGTATTGGTGTAAGTTCTGAGCAAGTCCTGATCGCGGTTGTTGGGTGCCCACTCGAAGTAGCGAAGAGTGGTGATCTGATCTCCAGTGTTGCGGTCCTGCACACCAATGGTGTATTCTGTTCGGCCCAACGTGAGGGTACCTATTTTTTCACACTCTTCTTCGTCCACAGCCTCGAGAGGGTTCACACGACGACAGCTTCGGTCGTTATTGGTCATTGATCCGCCAGAGCTGAACATCTTCATGATGTTGCCTGTTGCTGCGTCGATAGTGTACAATGTGGTCTTCTTGTCCGCGGTGTAAGCGACCGCGGGCGATCCGTCAGTCGCGTACGGTGACATATCTGCCAGCTCCTTCACGGTGAATCCCAATCTCTGCATTCCCTTGATACCAGAAGCTGGAGCGTACATGTACAAACTCCCATCCTGGCTCGGCTCTACGATCCAGAGCGGGTCTTCCTGGTCCAGACCATCTTTGTGGACGGACTTGTTCGCCATTCGGTGGTATAAGGTCTCCACCATGGGCTGGTCGGACTCTAGCTGCCATCTCGGCGCGAAATTGGTCCGGTCTCGCGCGTGGATGCTTCCGTCAACCGTCGCCAGGAGTATGATGTCCTCGACTTGCCAGTCCTGCAGTGATCGCGCCGGTTGTCGCGAGGCGATGCCGGCACTGGATGCCGGCGACCTGTGTGCAGGAGGTGCTCGAACGGCCGAATTGGATTCGACCGGAGACAAAGTCGCAAGGGCGCGCTGGTTGAGAGAAGTCCGCGCTTTGTGGGGGTATGTATCACGGAAGCCTCGCTGTCCGCTCAATTGCGTGTTAAGAGAGTCAGCCGCATGGTCATAGGCACGCTGGACCGTCGCGGCAGCGTCCAGGTCGGCAGGCTGGGAAGGGTAGGCATCGTGCGGCGGCTGCTGCAGAGCGGCTGCAAAGGGTACGAGAAGGGTGGCATAGAGGAGGACGTCTCGCAATCGTCGTATGCTCACTGAGGAGCCTGGAGGTCGATCCGGCGGCATTCTGCCATAGACTTGGCGGTGGGCGGTAGTGAGCGGGTATATGTAGCAGGGCAGCTCAAGACGAGCCCTGCAGCGCGTGTGGTGGATAACGATAGACGGGCAATAGTGATGTGGTGGTGGTGGTGGAGGAGGAGGAGAGGATGGCTGAACAGAGGGAGGCTGTCACAACATTATTGTCGTGCGAACCTTGCGTGGTGCGCATCTCAAGCGAGGGTGCGAGTCGCGCCTCCCCGCATTAATTCTTGGGGGAGCCCGGGCGAACCCTTGGAAGTGAACTCGCGATCGTGCCATTACTGTAAACATTTGCTAACATCGAACAATATTTGCCGATGATACGGAGCATGTATTTGGGATTGAAGGCAGTCGTTACACCATATAATATCACTAGATCTCTCGCTGACACGCAGACATCCTGAATCAGTAGCTGTACGTATCCGATGGCTACCAACATTATCCGGCCTTTCGAGACTCGTATGCTCGCTTCCCGCCGTTGATCGTCGTCGTTCTGGCCTAAGGACCTTGGACCCTTCGCGTAGGGCAGCGAACGCTTCTCCCTGCTTCGATGCTGCTCTCTCAGTCATCCAACGGCCATACCGTTGCCATATATGTCCGTCGACGCGTCGGCACTCAATGATCACGTGCTCGTCACACAAGAGCCGTAAAGATCACATATTATCTGCAAACCTGCAGTGCGTACACGCACACGCACGCTGCTCCATCCAGCATGTGCCGGAACGCCCTGGACGTGCGATCGCCGCCCCTGGGACACGCATACGCGGCACAGACAAAGGGCAATAGATTGCAGGCTCGGCTGCGCCTTTGAGTCACGGACTTCACGAGGTGTAACGCGAAAAGTTCAGCTTCTCAAGCCTGCAAAGGGCGCCTGCTGGCCTGAATGTACAAGCTGAGGTGAGTTACTGCGTAAGTTACGTCCAGCGTTTCCTGTCATGCACGTGGAGTGAAGTACATTGTCACGTGATCGAATCACGTGCTGCGATCCCCCAGCAATCATTCAGTTGTCAAGGTAAGACTTGCTATAGTCACAAGCCTATGTATCCGTCTACTTGCACGCACCTATCAGAAACGTATTCATGCCATTCATCTATCTTAGACATACACTAATTCTGTGTAAAGTGTAGAGTCGTACCGAATCACTGAGCAGCAGAGTCTAATGTCTGGGAGACTCAGTTCTTACATATAGAGAAGTGGATGCACATGCAAAGCACATTCCCAACAGCATCTCAAGGGTGTTTTCAGCATTTCCACGATTTGTGTCTGGCAGCGTCAAACTGACAGCCTCACTTCGTGTCACCCTATGGTCAAAGTGTAAACCTCGCCGAGACTGTTCGCATAGCAAGATGGTGAGTTTTGTCGCCTTTTCATGACATTGTACGGCAAGATCATATGTACTTGGCCGTGATTCGCCTCTCGAGCACTGTGGCTGGCCAGTCTGGCTCGTCCACGACGTCTCCAAGTCGCACAAAGCCCTGCTTGTCGTAGTATCTACTCATTGGACCTCTGATCAGTCCCACGGTCCATGCTCTGTGCAAACGAAGGATGACTTACTTCACCAGCAGGTAATTGTTGCCGTTCCAACCATCCAAGCACAATCGGTCGACTCCCAGAGACTTTGCAACTTCGTCTGCGTACTCCAGTAATTTCTGGCCTGAGCCTTTGCTGAGTCTCCCTACTCTACGATCCGTGACCAGATAACGAACGTAAAGGAAAGGATCATTGGCATCTTGTTCTGGGAGAACCGGTCGAGTGTAGTCTGAGCTTCGGCCTTCCAGTATCATCGCAGCGACAGGCAACACAGCACGCTTGCTTTCCTGGCCACGTGAAGGTACCAAGCATCGAAGGTCTTCTATTAAATCATCATCCTCGACTTCGACGTCCAGGATAAATATTTTGATCCAGTCAGTGCCCCACGTCTGTTCCTCTTCGCTCCGCTCCACGAGTCGCTTGTATTTCTGCTGTGCGGCGTCACGGACTGAAACCGATGCAGAACCCCACTGCTCTGCGCTGCCGATCGATGCCAGGTACGGAAGCTGGCTGTCTGTGAATTCGAGGATCTTTTTGCCATCTTCTTGAGCTGAGGATGCTGGCCGGATGTGGTATTTTGGCACCATGTCGAGTTATTGTACAAGGATTGAAAAGTATCTGCAGGTATATGAGATGTCTGAGATTGGAATTCTGGAAGTATTATTGTGTATAAAATGCGGTGAATAGCGCACCGGTGGCATACGAAGGCGGTGGAGATTTTGGGCATCGGGATCGTAGGAAACCCTAACCCTACACCTTTTGATCCATTCGCGTTCTTGGTGATTGAATGTGCATTGAGCACGTGCATACATGTGTGCAATTGATGTACGCGTACAGACCGTGCAGTGCGTGGGTGGTTATTCGTGTATGATGTTATTTGCGTAAATGCTGTTGTGTCTTTGTGTCTTTGCAGTGCCGGAGCGTTGTGGGGCTTCTTCACGAACTGGATCATATCTGCGAACTTCCAGTGAATGAAGAACAAAGCCATTCTTATCAAGGTATAAAAACAGTCTTTGCAGCTGTTGGGATAATCACAAGTCTTGCTTAGTCTAGTGGCTAATGCGAGCAAGAAAGCCACCAGGTCGTCACTTTCTACAGTGAATAGACCTAGCTAACACCTTCACTTCTGCAGCGATTGGATACCTCGAATTATGCTGCGTTCGACACTGGCCGAGGCCGAATCGGGTGGATGGAGAGTATTCCCGTATTCCTTGATCGACAACAGGAGTAATCCTTCACCGGACCGGCACCTCCTCAAACAAACCTCTCGATGATCCGGACATTGAGAGCTGACAGCAGAAGACATTGCACCGATTCACCACCCGTGCCTGTGCTGGAGTGAATGGCGGATATAAGGTACGCTCGGGCAACAGAAACCCCTTGGTTGGAGGCCACGTCCTGCGGGAGAGGTAAGGTACTCCCATCCTTGAATCGAGCTCGACCTGGTGGCTTTCTCTTTTGCTCCGGCTATGTCACTACTGAACAGTCCGTGCAATGTGAGCGATGCGGATGCTGTCTCTTGGTCCCAAGCACGCGATCTGCTTCTCTAATCTGCCGCATATCGAAAATCTTGCAGAAGTTTGAGCTCCATCAGACTGGTCAGGAGAGCAGGTTGAGTGTATCGCGTGACTATGGTTGCGGCTCGATTCGCATGGATCTACGCTCTTGTCTGTAATCGACAACCGGCACGGCCAGATCGGAGCTTGTTCCTGTTTTATACCCAGTCGGAATTGGACAGTGTAAGCTTGCCTGATGGCATACATTTGCACGGAGTGTGTTGTATTGGCGAAGTTCTTTACCACTTCGATCAGTCATGAGATCTATGACAACTCACTCGAAATCGTCGAAAAGCTTGCAGCCTACGATACATGCAGTGACGGCCGACCTGTTGAGAGACTCACGTCTGGGTGAGATCGAGACTCCGTCCCCTGCCAATGCAGTGGCGTGTAGGAAGCAGAATCCGAACCACAATCATGGGTGCATGTGGAGATCGATTGGCGACGCGACGAGGGCAATCTTTTTTGACTGCCGAACAGATATACCCTCTTCGTCTAGGCAAGGGCAAGATGTCGTGAGGTGTCTCAGATTGTGTGTTTGCCCCGAAAGAAAGATCGACGGCACGTTGGCCCGTGGGGCATTGCTGGTCCCGACTTCGGACGCTTGCCCTTCACGTTTGACGCTTCACTCCATTGTTCTACTGGAAACCTTACCTATATCGACACAGACTGCATTGTTCATCAACGACCGGCGTCTCATGGCGCTGTGTAGTGCGATTCACTGTAAATGCACATCCCGACTTGAGTCTATCCCGGACCGATGATACGTCGCGTGGCCTAGCACCATGTCGGCAACAGGGTCCGAAGGGGCCGTGATAGGCCGTCGCGCCATCCTCGCATGCGCATGCACCGAAATGGGCTATAACAATGTCTGTTAATCGCTGGCATTATCTTGGCCTTACAGTAAATTGGTGCTTTGGATGACCTTGTCAACACCATCGAGACCCGGCACTTCACTCTGCCCTATATCAAGGAACAAGAATGATGTGTGGTCTAGGAAATCTGGTCTGTGACCTCGTCTCACAGATATGTACATAAGACGGTCCCGAGTATGGTACCCACATGTGATAGCCAGGTATTTGCATTTGTCTTCTCTTCTTCGCCACGTGCGGTCTGATCACAACCTCAACGAAAGACGCTGCTATTGCTACCAGGATCTAGTAGTCGTCATGGCAGATACGACGCATACGGAAGAGACCGCCATCCAAGTGTCGACGATCTCAGGTCACACCTCACAACTAGCCCTCTACGTCGTCACCGTAATCTTCACGATCGTCGCATGTCTGGCTATCATCGCACGGCTCTGCGCTCGCACATTCGTCGCAAAGCAACCCGGCGCCGACGATGCCTTGATCCTCACGGCCGGAGTCCTCTCGATAGCGTTCTGCATCACGACCTACAAGCAGACCGAGTTCGGTATGGGCAAGCACATATGGCAATTTCCTCGCTCCGAGTATGAGATTATCGCTATGTGGTTTTGGTCGTCTGTCTGGATTTACTACGCTGCGCTCGGGTTCACCAAGCTGTCCATCCTGCTGCAGTACTTGCGCATCTTCCCTCAAGTCAACTTCCGCAAAGCGTGCTATGCTATGATTGGAATTATCACACTCTGGAGCTTGTGGGCGACGTTCAGCGCGCTTGTGATGTGTGTTCCGATACACCTCTTCTGGACCGCGGAGGACTTCTTTAACGATCCGAGGTGCTTGCCGAGATTGGAGGTTTGGTTGGTCACCTTGCTTCATGCCGCGTACATATGCGATTCACTAACAGTGATAGGTATGCTAACGCTGCCGTCAACATCTTGACCGACTGTGCGACTGCTCTTCTGCCCATGGGCGTGATCAACACTCTCGACATGCCAAAGCGCCAGAAGAAGCTGCTTCTAGCAGTGTTCGGCATTGGTTTATTGTAGGTACCTCATAGAGTCATCCACTTCTACATGCGCTGACCCCGATTAGCACATGTTTCATCTCCGTGCTCCGTCTAGTGTATATCTACCCCATGGCCGTCAACCCCGATCAGACATGGCACTCACCCCTCCTCTGCATCTGGTCTGCTGTCGAACTCAACGTCGCCATCATCTGCTCCTGTGCACCGACACTGAGGTGCCTGATCCAGCGCTTCTGGCCCAAGTTCCTCAACTCGGTCGTCTCCAATTACGCTTCTGGGCGCCGCTCCGATCGCGAAGCCTCCGTCGGGACCGCAGTCAATTCCAACTCGAATGTTTCGAGGAACTCGTTTCTCAAGCCGGGAAATAACTCACAGGTGGAGGGCGGAGTGGGAGGCAAGAAACCTTCTGATCATCTGAAGGCCTTCCGCCGTAGCCTTTCGAAGCCGTTCACGAGCGACAGGTCGCGTGGACAAAAGGACTCTGAGGGCGACAATAACAGTGCTATCGATCTGACCACGTATACAGGCGAGGCGCCCTTGACCAAAGTGTCGTCACAGCATGGAAGAGATATCGAAGTCGAAGTGGAAGTGGTCGTGGAGCAAAGCTCTGATGTCCACCCTGGCGATTACAGCAAGCCATCTGAGTGGAGGCCGTGTTAGGTGTAAGGGAAAATTTTGCTCCCTGTGGTTGGAGCGCGGAGACAGTCAGTGTGTAGTGTCCGTCTACGATCGAGGCTTTCTTCGCTTTCTCTACCTCCAGTCAATATACACTGCTCCATGCTGCAATAGTTTTATTTCAAATCCGCTCTCAGACTTCTGGTGGGATTATCGCAGTGGTGTGGTACTATCATGAATCTTTCAAAGAATCAGCTATGTTATAATTGAGACTAAGGACTTTCATGGTCGTACCTTGCCAGTGCGGTGAGGTGTCACCACCGTCCACCAACAACGTATCAGTCGAATTTACCGTTGAGGCAAAATGTAGCATCTCACTGGTGTAGCTATTCTCACAAGGTGTTGCCAGCGTCCATCCGCTGAATATCGTCACGGAGCTGCATTGCAAGTAATAACTTCGAACCTACCTAGGTGATTTTCTTTTCGACACGCTCGTAGAAATTTGCACACGTCACAGATTTACTGGAGTTTCTGTTCCATACATGAACGGATATCCAAAAGAAAACCGGCAAGGAAAACGCACACATCATCTCGCGCGCTGTTGTCTCATTAAGCCGCCTGGCCAGCCTGCTGCGCCCGGTTGTCCCACAATCCCCGACTGGTCTCGTCAATCCTCCTTTGCTGCTCCTCAATTTGCGCCTCGCTCTGTCCCTTGCCATCCGCACTCGCGACGTCCTGCATCTTCGAGTCACCATCAGAGTCTTGCACACGCTTTGGGTTCGTGGAGCTGGCGCCGTCCATCATGCCCAGACCGCCTGAGCGCAGTTGGTTGATAGCGCGCACAGTGTCGATAGCCTTGTGCAGAGTTCGCCTGGCGTTGAAGTTCTTCTTGACAGTGGGTAGCAAGTCTTCCTCGCCGCGGTCGGACTCTGGTCCGGCTATCCATGGGTGAGAAAGTGCTTCGTGTGAAGTCATGCGCTGAGTCGGGTCGATTGTGAGACAGCGCTTGATGAACTGGCGCGCTTGAACGCTGACACCGCGCCAGTACTCCAGTGGTGTGAAGCTGTAGTCCGCGACCAGGATAGCCTGCATCTCCTCCAAATTGCTGTCACGGTCGAACGGAGTGTAGCCGCAAAGCAAGAAGTATGTGATTACACCAATAGCCCAAACATCGACGGGCTTTCCGTGTCCGCTCTTCTTGAAGATCTCGGGGGCCATGTAGCCAGGCGTGCCGCAAGTAGTGGTGAGAACATGGAATTGTTCTTCGTCCATGATGCGGCTGAGACCGAAGTCGGCGATAAGAAGGTCGGCATTGTCTTCAGGTGTGCGGAAGAGCAAGTTCTCAGGCTTGAGGTCGCGGTGTACTATGCCGTGGTCGTGCAAGTATGCGACAGCTGAGAGGGTTGCGCGGATTAGGTCAGCAGCGTCTGATTCGAAGTAAGAGCCCTTGCGGCAGATGCGGTCGAAGAGCTCGCCGCCGAGAGCTAGGTCAGTGACGAGGTAGACTGTGCGATCGTAAGCATCTAGCGACATATAAATGATTGGTAGGCACTCGTACGATTGTTCATTGTCTCAAAGTAGTCCACCAGCGTGAGGATATTCTGGTGGCCCATGGACACTCTCTTCAGCACGGCGATCTCGTTGCGCACCATGTGCTCACGGCCAGCCATGAGGCGCTTGTTGATGACCTTGGCGGCATAGTAGCGGCCGGTATCGATGTGTACACACTCTTTCACGACAGAATATGAGCCGGCTCCCAGGGTCTTGCCTGTCTTGTAGCGGCAGGGCTGAACCTGCGCTTGAGGCTGGGCCATGCTTGCGGGCGGAGGGAGAGTCGGTCGCAAGCCAGTCGAGGGTATCTGTTAAGCGCTGTGAGCGATCAGTCACAGGTCGCAAGAAGTGGAGTTGTATAGTGATATGGGATATTCTTGGTGGGCAGAATGGAGTGGTGACTTGAGTGTCAAGCACGTGGAGCTGGCATGGCATAAGCGTTTGCCCTGTCCCTGGACGAGTCGAGAGAACCGTTGGCAGGACCCACTTTGTCATCGCGGGGCTGAGATGTACTTCCCTGTCCGTATCTTTCGCGCTAGGCCGAGCATGTGAAGATCACGTGCTATATATTATGTCAGGCTGAACCGAGAGTATATTACTATAGTATTTCTGGAACACTACGAGAACAAGTGCGATTTATACGGGCAGCCAAATGAGTACAGTATCTACTTTCTGCGACTGGCCCAAGATCCAGTCCGCTTCCGTTAAGAACTGCCATTTCGCCAGCGACAAATTCTGGTATTGAGAACTATCCGCCATGAATATTGACAGAAGTATGCTATCGCTGAAATACTGTTGACAACAGCTAGCTAGTTCGGCAGCTAGCGTGATAAAATCACAGTCGTCAGACCAGAACAGGCTTACTTGCTGTTCAGGCATACGCGGTACCGACATCACTCCACGGACTGCATGAGTTCCTGGTTCATATTGAACATCTGGTCTTGCTGCAGCTGTACAAGAAAGTCGCTCCAAACCTTATGCTCATAATACCGTCATTTGACCAGCCGCCTCTGGCGCTTCTGCAGCGCTTGACGTATCCGCCGTACGTCTACTAACGAGTTTAACTGCGTTAAGACGACAATTGGTACGCGATGTGGCAATGTGGATGACGCCCATACGAGCCGCCGGTGGTGACTGCCGTGAAGAGCCATGTCATTTAGCGAATCATAGAAAGCTTGCGTTAGGCTCCAGATAAAACCATTGAAGCCTGAGGAGTTGTTGATTGATCGGGAGAGACATTGGCCTTTCTCTCGAGCGTATCGCTCGGTTGCCGAAACTTGCATTGTAGAGACGCGCGTACCGGGCATACCTACGAGCCGTGTCCTGACAACACAAACGCTCATGTTGTTGGAGTCTATTTGTGTGTTCGTATTTCGGGATGGAAGTGCAGATTGCTGGCAGGCGGCTGGCAAGGGCTCGGAATAGCTGTAAAGAGAGAATGTCGGGGCGCGCGCTAAGATATGCTTGAGCAGAACAATCGTATCCTCAACGTCAATGGCAGGAAGCATTTTATTTTTGGGACGTCGTTCGGTGGGGATTCCATGACGGATCTCAAAGTGAAAGAGCCATGGTGTTCAAGTAGCAGCGACTGGTTACGAAGAGATCTCGCAACGCGCCGTGGGAGATGCATCCGTGGATGGCGAGGCGCCTGTCAACATCCCTGCTTGCATGCGCGGCTAGAAGGCATCGCCTAAGCGTAAGGATCAATTCTAGCGAAGGTGAGTAATTTGGTTCTTCGTGTTGAGCTTCAAGTTGACTGCCGGTCGTCTGGTTGAGCGACAGTGAGACGGTTTGATAAGATTGGAAGGCACGCATTATCACAGGGTGATTGTCTAGAAACAACGTCGCGAAAACATAGCGTGAAACGAGCAACGGCTTCCGAGGTCCCCTTGATCCACTCCAGGGATGGACAGCCACGTGACTCTCAAACTCAACCCCGCGAAGCCCAACTCGTCTGTTCCCACCACTCCAGAGTAGTTGTGGACTTCACCATTAGCCTTCCCACCAGCGATAGTTTCCATTCCCACGGTACAACTTACTTGAGCTTCTTAGCTGACAGAAGCCAACGGTGGAACGGATTGGCATGATTGCTCCGGTGAAGTAAGCTCCATCCCATCCCACCTGCAGGCCCTCAGGCCTTACCACGCGAACTCGGCGCTTAAAATGGACGAATGAGAGGCGACCTGATCTGCGGCATCGTTGGTGGCCCTCGTCCGCATATAGTAACACCTCTGCCTACTCACGCTTCCATTGGCTCTTCTGCCGCCATGCTCGCATCACAAACAGCGGCCCGGCGAACATCAACTGTGGTCTGCTCTGCTGTCTACGCGCCCGCCGCACCTTGACGCCGCTTTTTCGTCTCTTGCAACACTGTGCATGCTCTTGCAGCCTACGGCCTTGTTACCCTTTGCTTCGACACACTCCTTCGGTCCTCCTTAAGCCTCGCTTCTTCCCCTTCTTGCCCCGGTTCTTTTCTTGTACACGGCATTTACCTACGCCAGTCCCCAACTACTGGGTGTCTTCGTTGCCTTGCCGTTCGTTACATTCACCTTTCATTGAAGTTCCACTCAAGAATACCTGATTCATCATGGCTTCAGCTACTGCCACTGCCACGATGGCTGCTGCCGGCTTCGAGAAACGGCCCAGTTCACTCGCAGCCTCTTCTCTAGCGACTCCAGGATCCGGTACTTTTCCCTCTGAATTGCGAAGCCCTATGGTGGCGTCTCCAGGCCTTTTGAAGAAAGACGAGGCCTTGAAGACCCCGATCACCCCGCCATCTGCCTACCTCGACTTCCTGAAGAACATGTCTCCAGCTTTGATGAGTCCTTTACCAACGGGCACCAGCACCCACTTCAAATTTCCAGAGAAGGCATCGACCAGAATCTCCGAGATCGGCGTCGACAGACCGATACACAGTCCAGCAACCTCGCAACCAGCCTTGTCTCGCAATACATCATTCGAGTCCGACTCCTCGACATCAACCACGTCGACTGAGAGCGTTGTTTCGCAAAGCAGTGCCAACACTACATCTCGATCCAAGCCACAATCACCTCGCATCACCATACCACCTTCATCATTCGCAATGCCCGCACCACGATCATCACGTACACCACGACGCCTACACATCCCACAGTCACCCTTCACACCAGCGCTCAGCTCTGCACACTCGATGCCCTCACCATACTCGGGCACACCCCTCAGCGCTGCACCCTGGAGTGCGACTTACTCACCACGCGATGCTGACCCAGAAACCAACGGAAAGCCAGGCAAGGTCAGCGTACGCCAGGTGGTGACCAGGACCGTCACATACTGCCGCACCCCACTGGAGCCCGCACCCCGCGGCAAGAGAAGAAAGCTGGACGCTCCGGCCGCCGGCTCATCTCTGCTTGATAGCTATGTAGCCGAGCGGGAAGAAGCTCGCAAGGTGGAAGAGGCCACAGAGGAGCAGACAGTAAAATCGGAGCCTGAGATCAAACAAGAAGCTTCAGAGGAGACCGCCAAGACGCCCACCTCTGAACCATCTCCTCCACAGGACGCATAGTCAGCCGGATTGACTATACGCGCGCAACCTCATGACAGGTGCAAGACTCGTGGCTGATACTTTCAGATCACGAAAGGCTTACTCAAAGCAATGTCTTGCCCACTTGACGACTGAACGACGAATACCAGTGTTTTGCTTACAGCAGCCTTCGACAGCCTGGCGCTTGAGGCGTATGGGTGGAGAATCGCGAGATTTACATGAAACAGATTCCAAGGGCGTTCGATGCATGGTTGATCTTGGCGCCGGATATGGAGTGGCAGCTTTGTTTGTTGCGAGCATGCACGGATGGGAAACAATTGTTTGTTGGCGTGCGAAATATCTGGATGCAAATTTTATGAAAGCATAGTGGTATTCTATTGATGCTGTCTTTTCTTGTTTCAAGAGCTTGCCACGCTGATGCATCTATCTGTTTGCCCACCCGTGAATATTGTGCTCGCTGTTAGATTAATCCACGACTGAGAGGCGTTTACAAGAGGATGCAGGTTTGCTTTGCCTGGGCACGGACAAGGTGAGAAAACCGATTCTTAGATCAGGGGATCGGCTACGTGTACAAGAAGTGACGATGAGTATGTTACAGCAGAATGACAGCGACTGATGGAGGGACCAGCATAGGCTGCAATGAACAATTTATGTTGGTTAAGTGGAGAAGTGTGTCAGCTGGCATGGCATAATCGTATCGCCTACGATAGTCAGTTTGAGCCGTGGAGATATTGTGGATAGACTTGGTCGTCAATTGAGCAATCGGAACAGTCTTGCATAGACTTTGCGTGTAACTAACAGCTCGTGTCGTTCCCACTATTCTGTCTCCTATTTTCGAGTCCTCGATGCTACCTAAGCCTTGGTTGCTCGAAACTTAAGTGCCTCGAGATCGACTACGCACGAGCTGCGTGTGCGAGTCATTGTACACGTGGTATTTGGAAGCAAGGGAGATTTGACTACGATGATTCTTTTGTTTCATTGAGTAGATCAGATGTTGAGGCATTGTGGTATGACGTCGCATGTCCTTGCAGAGGAGTGAAGTCGACGCTTCTCAAACGCTCGCGACCTTCGAGGTTGGTCCAAGCGCGAGCTTCACATGTTCGAGACAACATTTGCGCCTACAACAACCGACCATCCTCGCGACATCGATTTACCCATCAAAACAAAATGGACATTCCTCCGCCTCCTCCACCACCTTCAGATGTGATACCGCCGCCTCCACCACCCTCAGATGATGTCCCACCACCGCCTCCACCAAGCTCAGATCTTCCGCCTCCACCACCACCTCCTCCCACTAACGGACAACTCGACACTGAGGAGGACCTGCAGCCGAATTTGAGGAAGCGCAAACTCGGATGGGGCGCCAAACCAAAGACGCAGCCACTTAGTATCGAGGAGCTACTGGCCAAGAAGAAAGCTGCAGACGAGGCAGCGACGAAGCCAAAGTTTCTCTCGAAGAAGGAGCGCGAACGACTCGCCCTTGAAAAGCGCGAAAAGGAGGTCGCAGCTTTGAAGTCAGATGTCAGTGGGAATGACGGCAAGACTGCGTCGACGAACGGTACAAATGGACTGGCGGCGCCAACTGGACCACGCTCCATGCAGAATGGACCACGTGCTGGACGTGGACCACCGCCTGCTCAGAGGCTACCGGATAAAGGCTACGACATGAAACCTCCGCCTGCTCCGAAAGCTGTGGCAGTCGTGGATGGACCGCAATCGAAGAAGCCCAAAGATGCAGATGTTGAAACTACGATGATCAGACAACGATACATGGGCGCCGACACCCAGGTTTCGTCATTTTCTGCGAAGAAGAAGAGAAAGAGGACTACCGAAAAGAAGTTCAATTTTGAGTGGAACACCGAGGAGGACACGAGCCCGGACTATAACCCTCTATACAACACACGCGCCGAGACCAACTTCTTCGGACGCGGAAAGCTGGGTGGCTTCACAGACGACATGAGCGAGGAGCAGGTGCGGAAGTATGCTGCCTCGTTAGCAGAGCGCGACCCGGAGGCTGGAGCACAACGAGCTGCACAAATCCTGGAGATGGAGCGCAGGAGACGCGAGGAAGGTGGGAGGAACGGAATCGACATACACTGGAGCGCAAAGCCCTTAGATCGGATGCGAGAGAGAGACTGGCGCATTTTCAAGGAAGACTTCAATATTGCGACGAAGGGTGGCAACATCCCCAATCCTATGCGCAGCTGGAAAGAATCTGGACTGCCGTCTCGCCTGCTGGAAATTGTGGACCAGGTGGGATATGCAGAACCCTCAGCCGTACAGAGAGCTGCTATTCCTGTTGCGCTACAGTCTCGCGACTTGATCGGTGTTGCCGTAACTGGTTCCGGTAAGACAGCAGCATTTTTGCTGCCACTGCTGGTCTACATATCTGAGCTCCCCGAGCTGAACGAATTCACAAAGAACGACGGACCTTACGCTATCATTTTGGCACCTACTCGTGAATTGGCGCAACAGATCGAGATTGAAGCGAAGAAGTTTGCCACTCCCCTCGGCTTCAAGTGTGTGTCTCTCGTTGGTGGTCACAGTATCGAGGAGCAATCCTACAACATGCGCGATGGTGCCGAGATCATCATCGCCACACCAGGTCGTCTTGTCGACTGTATCGAGCGACGTGTCCTGGTGCTGAGTCAGTGCTGTTACATCATTATGGACGAAGCTGATCGTATGATTGATCTTGGTTTCGAAGAGCCTGTGAATAAAATTCTCGACGCTCTTCCAGCAAGTAATGAGAAGCCCGACACAGATGACGCTGAAAACCCATTGGCGATGGCCCGTCATCTTGGTGGCAAAGACAGGTACCGTCAGACTATGATGTACACGGCCACTATGCCATCGGCCGTTGAACGCATCGCACGCAAATACCTCCGCCGTCCAGCCATTGTGACAATCGGCAACGTCGGCGAAGCCGTAGACACCGTCGAGCAGCGTGTCGAGTTCATCCAGGGTGAAGACAAGCGCAAGAAACGTCTTGCAGACATCCTATACTCGCACGAGTTCAAGCCGCCAATCATTGTCTTCGTCAACATCAAGCGCAATTGTGACGCCATCGCTCGCGATATCCAAAGACAAGGCTTCAGCGCAGTCACACTCCACGGAAGTAAGACGCAAGACCAGCGTGAAGCAGCACTGCTCTCAGTTCGCAACGGTCAGACACAAGTCCTTGTTGCCACCGATCTTGCAGGTCGTGGTATCGATGTGCCGGACGTGTCGCTCGTCATCAACTTCAATATGGCTACGAACATCGAGAGCTACACGCATCGTATTGGTCGTACCGGTCGTGCGGGCAAACAGGGTGTGGCTATCACTTTCCTGGGTGGCGAGGACAGCGATGTCATGTATGATTTGAAGCAGATGATTAGCAAGAGCTCGCTGTCTCGTGTACCCGAAGAGCTCAGGAAGCACGAGGCTGCGCAACAGAAATCAACGAGGGGAAGAAACAAGATTGAAGACAGTGGTGGCTTTGGCGGGAAAGGAGGGTGGTAGAGAATAGCAGTCGACCAGCCGACACAGAATGAACTGTATGCATACGACTGATCGAGTTTCTGTAATGAATGTCAACAAAGACTTCACATCACGGGTAATGTCACAAAGTCCATGACCAAACTCTGTTGTTTGTACCGCATCCAGCACGTCTCAGCCTTATTTACCCTTCAGGAAAGCTCGAAATACTTGGAAAGCAATACACCTCAAATACCGAAGTCACCTAACAACCACTGCCGATCGGATCTTGACCTTAGATCTGCCGCAAGATGGCGGAGATAACCAATAGTTGGCATTACTGGCGCCCTATCGAGCCTCTAGGCCTGTTGACACTCATCCACCCACGGATGAACTATGGCAGGGGTTATCGCCAAATGCCGAAGACGACTCCAAGAAACCACCCAACCCTTCACCGTTGCGGGATCTCTAGACCAACGAGCGTTATTGCGTTATGGTGCTCGGAGACCACTCCGCGGCTGTAAACCGGCAGACCTAAAAGATTCAACGGATGCTGCGGTCTGTTCGGACGGTGCGGGTTGTCGGAGAAGAAGATGCGTTGTTGAAAGATAGTGGAACCAGTAGTAGTAACCCGACGTCTCCTATCCTGCCTCCTGTCTGCTCACCGCACTTTCGCCAACAACTGGGGGGACACGCGCGTTAAACCCCACGCCATGGCGAATTCGCGGAAGCCGCCAACCGCAAAAGAGATGACAGTCTCAACTGTTGACTCGCATGCAAACTTCGCTTCGTGAGAGTGCTGGGAGCTTGGGACCCAGGATTTTAGGCGTGCTGCAGTGCGACGACCAGACTGTCAGATTTTGATCACGAAACCTTAGACTAGCTGTCAAGTTCCCCCACGCGGCACTTAGCAAAACTAAAGTCATGCACAACCGAGAGCGGGCAAATACCTGAATCTCGACTTTTGCTTTCTACTTTTGCAATAATCTCCGGCTTGATATGCCGACTGATCGCCTAGCGTTGCCAGTTCCATCGGCTATTCAGATCGCACGCTGCAAGAAGATTTACGATACTACCGTTGAGATGTCAGATTGAAGCTCGAATCGGATTCGCATTGACCCATCGTTCAATCTGCGCTGAAATTCCATAGCCTGGAGTCACGAAAGCCATCTACAGAATAGAGATGCAGTGGCACGGCGACGTGAGGCTTGGCACAAATTGATGCGGCAAACATAGAAGGCTTTAGAAGCGCCGAACAGTGGGCGTTTAGCGCACGAGCACGATCGTGATGAATACTGTATGCGTTGTCCTTTGATGTACTCGAACTCAAGATCGGGCTGGTGATCACAAGAATGTGCCCATCGCTACAGGCATTCCCTTGACTTCCTTCTACATGTTCCCCCCACCGCTCTACCATTTCGATCATGATCAGCCTTGACAGTGGCACATATGAGCTCGGCTGCACTGCATGCGAGCCCAAACGCTTGAGCATGCAGTACAAGGGACGCTTGTGTCGATCGTCTATCTGCTACTACGGTTTAGGCGAACCACCACATGGTCGGCCAAGATGGTGCGGTAGGGCGAAACACGCGACAAGGTCAATCCTTCCCGCGAAAGTGGTCCGGGGAATTTTCGACAGCGAGCGTTCGCGAGTGTTGTCCGTGCCATGATTAATCCTCCATGGCTTCATGGATTGACCCAGTCCAATCAGGTCTAACTTTGCCTTCCGTTATGCCATCCGCAAATGCTCCATGTCCGACTTCCTGGCCCGGCCTCTATGCATCGAAGGATGTTCTAAGTTTCTTCTAGCATGTCCTACACGTCGTGATGTGCCAGATGAGGTTGAACATTTGGGCTCCAGCCACACAGTGCAACAAAACACCATCGAAAGTCTCGCAAGGCCAACCACGGCAGATTCCACTTTCGGTCCGCCAGAATTATTCTTCGGCTGCGGCAAGCCAAAATTATTCAGAGATGTCGTTAGGAGAAGCCCGAGCGTCCGGCGCCATACCCGAGAGGCACAACGGGCGCTTGTTTGGACTACGCCCTGACTTTTGCAGATTTGAAGTCTCGTCCTACCCACCCGGTGGACGCCAATTTGCAAGGATTACTTGCCCTTGTCCACCGGCTACCCAAATGTCAGAAAGCTTTGCTCTGATAGCGCCGTTCGGAGCTGCGTGCTTTGTGTGCGCGAGATCCGCCTAGCCTGTCTCGCAGGCGGAGATCGACGCAAAATGTGCCTTGCGTGGAGGCCACGAGACCCAAACCTACGCAATGGGCAGCAGTTGGGTTCGAATATTTCCTCTCCATCGCTTTTCTTCGGGGTGCCGAAGGGTTCCCTTGCGCTTCGCTATACCTCTAGCCTATGGGGTCTGTTCAAGCATTGGGATGGGGCCTTCTTTCACACTGCTGCTAGTCAACCACGAGGCCGCATTTTCTGCTCGATAGCCTCGTGGTCTAGCATTCACACGTAAGATCAAACTCTTGCCCTCTATCTGCAAATTCTGCATTTGGTCTGGCACGACACGGCTCGCCTCTTTCGTCCACGCCTCTCGCTCTCGTTTGACTTTTATTGCCTGCACCTCTCGACATGGCCTCGGGCCCACCATCCATATCATCCATGGGATATGCGCCTAACGACCCGCGTCGTGGCGGTGCACTTCCATATGGAAGACATGAAGATGCTTTTGCTAGACAGTATGTCATGCTGCCCAACTCTTCTTCATGACCTATCAGACTCACCAATGGCTTCATTAGGCAGCGATTCGCCCAGCCTACCGACAGGTCGGACCTCTGGTCTTCCACAAGACCTTCACCAGCCGTGAGGTATGTTCACATCTTATACCATTCAATGTTGCTACGACAACACATGCTCATTCAACTCAAAGCTACCCGCCTGGCCTTATGGCTGCCGAGCAACAACGAACGTTCCAAAACAACCAGCCGCAAAGATGGGGAACAGACCCGGACTGGTCGAACAGACGTAACGTCAGCTACCCAGAGAACTCGCCGTGGCCTGCCTCTCCAGGGCTAGGTCAATTCCCTCCCTCGACCAATCGATCGCCTGCCGACAGCCAGCCCTACAGTCCTTGGGAAAGCAACTACCCTCAGCAGGGCCTTCAGCAGCAGGGCCTCCAGCGCACACCACCAGAGCCCGCTAGAATCAACTCATTACCGAACTACTACGGCGAGACAGCATCGAGCACTACAAGCCTCCACAGCGGGAGCAAGACCTACCCTCAACGCCGACCTTCGAACCGCGATGAGTTCGACGGCCCGTCTCAGTTGCTTGACAAGCCCGCCGATGGCGATTACGAGCCAAAAGAGGAGGATCTGCCGCAGCTGCCTATTACGCTGTATGCACAAGAACAAGACGATATCCTTACGAAAGTCAACGACCGCTTGTCGCAATGCGGCTACGACTTTGTCGCGCGCTACCAGTTCCCCGTGCCCATTGAGCCGGACAAGCGCGCTGTCCGCAATGCTGCGGACCGCGAGTGGTCGGAATGGGTATACTTGCTGAAGCGCCTGGCGACGAAACGTCGCATCCCAGCACGTGTGCTGTACAATGGCCAAATCAAGCAGTTGATCACGATCCTCGAGAACAGCTTGGAGATGCGCCATGCTGCCAAGCACCAGAGCCGTCCTCTCAAGGACGATCGCAACATTTTGCAGCTGATCAGTTCTGGCCTGCAAGTTGCGAAGATTCTCAAAGATCCCCGCGCCATGCAGTACCTCGACAGCCTTTATGTGCAGACTGAGCGACTGATCCAAGGCCGCAGAGCCACAATCCAGCCGACCTCGTTTGGTGGAATTTGATAGCGCCTCGGTTCGGGAAGGCACATGATGTGGATATGGTGCCCATCAAGGGCGAATAAATGAATGGAACGGCCTAGTGACCGATGCCTGCATCTCGTACGCCACGGATCGATTGGCTTGCACATCACTGCAGACTCGATGGAAAATGAGTCGTCACGAGTTCTCAACCTCGCGTCCTGGACTTGAGAAGCCGAGTCGCCGCTTGACCACGAGAACTCTGGAGCACGAGTATAGCTAGCAAGCGCTACAAGAAAAGGCTGAGAGATGCAACACGGACCCACGCACATGCACGTCGACAGTATTGGATTGGGTATATCCAAGACACAACAGCTCGCTTGACATTGGCTGAACAGTGCCGGCGGTTGGATGGACGCACAGAGGAGCGCCCAGCGTTTTTTGTAATTTTAATAACACACAGAAAAAACATGAGATTACGTTTGCAAGAATCGAGTTTGAACAGTACCTAGCAAGCACATCGAACATTGCTAGTATGTCTTGAACGCACATGATATTGTGGAACTTGCTGCAGGTCGGTGCAGGCCTGCTCATAGGACACAGTAGCTGCCTCGACGGCAACAACACCTAAATTGGTCTCTCACCTTAGCAATGGAATCACTGCTGAGACGCTCGTGCGCTCGAGATGAAATCCCGACAGTCGTTGCATGTCACTGGTGTATTCATCTTAGCATGTTTGAAAGGTGAGGTCGACTTTACGTTCCTTTGAAACTGGAAGGAGCGCCCGACCCCGTTAAGGTTATCTGAACATCCCCTCAAACACTTGTTGAAACCTCGTTGACAAGATCCAAACAACGGGAGATCATAGTTTTGCAAATGTTGATGTGCTAATTAATAGTGCTAGACTGCTAGCGTCCGAAACAAAAAACCATTACCATGGGTATCAAACGCGTTCAATTCCACCCAGTCTCATTGCACGACAGCTTCTAGAGCATCCTCCGAGGCCATCTCATCATAATCAATCATTATTCCTTCTTGTGATTGCCCAGACCAAGTGCATGCTTGCCCTTCTCCAGCAGGCTCGGCTTCTCGTGTCCGGCCTCGCCCCTGCTGACAGAACGCTCCTTCTTCTTGTGATCGCCTGTGCCGAGGGTCACCTGGTTGCCCTCGCCGCCGCGACCCCAGTGGTAGGTACCACCAGTTGCTGGCTCATGGCGGGTAGGTGTCTCTACGTCTTGGGCCAAGCGCGCATTTGCGGCGCTGTCATTGGACACGATGTTTCCCTGTCCTGGATGAATCGGGTCAGTACACGCCCGTAGGTCGCAGCGCGCCTATGTCAGCGCGGAATGGAATGTTGTGTACCGCCTCGGCCAGTAGTGTAGTGTTCACCCTTCAGAGTCGGAGTCTGAAGGTCTTTGGTTTCGACATCATTTGAGCCGGTGCCCATGTTTCCTGCGCCTCCGCGACCGTGAGACATGCTGCGAACTTGACTGTTGGGAACTTTGGGTTTATGAAGCATGTTTGCGGTCGCGCGGGGCAAGCTCAATATATGGGTGTTGCTTTTTTGCGGCACTTTCAAGGTATGATGTCGTGATGCGATGCGCCTGCTGCACGCTTGCGGGGTTTGTTGCGCGAATAGTTGGCGACGGCAGGGCTACTTTATGGTCAAGATAAGAGAGAGTGACGAGGGTGGAAGATAACAACGGGGTGTTAGTCTTACGAGAAACACTCGCCCAACGCGATGGATGGCCAAGTGCCCAGCGAACAAGCGAAGAAGACGTCATTTGTTGGGCGCAGGATCATTGGACCAGACTCGCATCACGTGGGTACAATCGAGTGACCTCCAGTGCCACCATCGACAAGCGGCTTGTCAAGCTTTGGAATGCAATCAGAAGAGTCCCCATCTCGACCAAAAACACAACAGTGAGATTTCCACCCGTTTCCTGGGAGGTGTGAGGCTCCACGAGAGTTTGATCGACCCAAAACCAAGGCTCTGGCGCGAAGGGCTGCAGCAGCGATAACGATAGGCTTCTCCCGCAGACTCGTGATTTGACGTTTGGCCGGCACTGATAGCGATCTCGGGGCGGAGTCCTTCACAACATCGCCGTTTGGTGACTGCAACTCCGGTTGATCTCCCACTAAGCATCCATCTGCATACTGCACAATCTCGGAAAGCATCAAACATGGCCGCACCATCTGCACTCCGCACCCTTGAGGCTCTGCCTCGCCTCTCCTGGACCGCCAGCACCGTTCGTCCTTCAGCAGCGTTTGCCAACCATGGCTTCCAACACAAGCAGCAGGTTGCTCCTAGTCGTACGACTGCGACATCTGCTGTAGCCAGACAACGATGGACTGCTCGCCGCCTACCACCCATATCTCAGCAACAAAATGCCTTCTCGCGCGCCTTCTCCTCCACCCCTGCCATGGCCAAGGACCACCACTTCGACACCCTGAAGTTCGTACAGCGACTCCAAGCCGAGGGATTTAGCGAGGCGCAATCCGAAGCCATGATGAAGGTGCTTTCGGATGTTATTGAGGAGTCGATTCAGAACCTCACGCGCACCATGGTGTTGCGTGAGGACCAGGAGAAAGCCACCTACACCCAGAAAGTCGACTTTGCCAAACTCCGCTCAGAACTGTTGAGCGCAGACAGCACCGAATCAGGCCAGACCCGCGCCTCGCACGAGCGCTTGACCAACGACCTGGCAAAGCTGAACTCGAGGCTAAGAGATGAGGTACAGAGGACTCAGTCGAGCGTGAGGCTAGACCTGAATCTCGAGAAGGGCAGAATTCGCGAGGAAGCGAATAGCCAGGAGCTTAAGATCAAAGAGACGGAAACTAGAATTGAACAAGAGACTGCGGCGCTCAGGGAAAGGCTCGAGGCTGTCAAGTTCAGCACATTGCAATGGCTGATGGGTGTGTGCACTGGTACAGCAGCCATTATTCTCGGTGTGTGGAGGTTGTTGATGTGAGATATTTTCCTTTGTTACTCTGCATACATCATAGGCATTGAATTGCTCTTGCGCATAGAGCGCTACAATTTGTAACTTTACTTGTATTCTGATGAGTATTTTATCGTCATCGGAAATTTGACTTGTCTGTGACTGCTTGATCCAATGGAGTTCGAGCTGCGTATCAATGACTGTACAGTGTTCTACTAGTGGTGTGTGCCAGATCTCCCCCTTCCCGATCGAATGGATTTGGTCGTCACGGACCTGCTCAGAATGGCTACATTATTGTAAGAGGGGTTGCATGGGCGCGTGCGGACCTCATGCTCGTGCTGCCTCCGCATTCGGCAGGGGCGTTCCTCTGTCAAACACTCTCTTCACATGTGGCAGCCTTGCGGCAGGGCTGAAGTATCGTGTAGTCTAACTACGTAATTACTGCCTACTTCTCGACGCCACCCAAAGCTACGTCTGCTATCAACTGTTTTCGGATGTCCATTTGATGAACAACTGATTACCTGGCCCTAAGTGGGCTACTAAACCAGTCTGCGTGCGTGGCATAACGGCAGGTTGATTGTGGGTGAAACTCGGCCAAGCAGGTTAACGACGTCAGTGCTCAACGATTGTGACGAACTAGTATAAACCATTGGGTTGTGGAGCGGTTGGGTCTGTGTCTGCAGGACTAAGGAGCTGTTTCTCAGTCATATCACTGCTCATTATTTGCGTATAGCCTTTTTCTTGAGCTTGGGTCGTTGGCTTCTATTCCGACTTATAACTCAACCATCGAAGCTCGGCTTACTTCCACAAGATGTCTGGATTCCTTAGCAAACTAGAGAAGGGCTTTGAGGCCATCAAGGAGAAGCTTGACCACGATGATGAGCAGAAGGCACAGCAGCAGCAGCAGCAGCAAGGCAGCTATGGTTCTGGTTCCGTGAACAATGGTTCCTACTACAACAACAACTCTGGAGACTACAACCAGAACAACAACCAATACAACCAACAACAGCCCCAACATGGCCAGCAAAACTCACAGTACGGTCAACAGCAGCAAAGTTACGGCCAGCAAGCACCTCAATATGGCTCTCAGGCTTCTCCAAGCAACGCCTACGGCTCCAATACTTCCAATGAGAACGTCAACGGCCCATTCGAAGTCACTTTCAACGGCAAGATCATTCCCGCCGAACGCAAGAGCTGCAGAGCCGGCAGCAAACCCCTCATGCTCTGGACCCACGGCGCTGGAGGCGGCCTCAACGACGATGCCACACAAGGTTTCGCCAACGGATTCGCTGAGCTGGCTCCCATTGTTGTCCACGAAGCTCAATCGAACCTCGAGAACCGTGTGGCATGCTATAAGGCCATGACCGAGCACGAGGGTTATGCTACCTACATCGGTGGCCGCAGCATGGGTTCTCGCACTGCTGCTACGCTCGCCACCAACACCCCTGAGACCAAGGCTGTGGTTCTGGTGAGCTACCCGTTGTTCAACAACGGCGAGTGTCGCGAGCAGATCATGCTCGATTTGCCGGCAAGACTCGATGTGCTTTTCATTCTTGGCTCCAAGGACCCTATGAACCCGTGCAAGAAGTTTGAGGAGGTTCGCGCTCGCATGAAGGCGCGTAGCTGGGTGTGCATTGTGCAGGGTGCTGCGCATATGATGGATATGGTTCACGATCACGCGACTAAAGATATGAGGAGGCAGTCTGGCCGTGTCGCAGCCGAGTGGTTGCAGAACCGTGACCCGAGCAAGACGTTCTCGGTTATCAAGATGCAGGAGGGTAAGGCTGTCGTCTTCCCCTGGGAGCACAACGAGAAGCCTTCTTGGTAGACATGCTGGATTGTTTTACGAAAAGCGATATCCAAGGAACAGATAGATAGAATATACACATAATACAAGAACAACTTCTGTCCAGACTTTGGAGGTTTATCTGTCGAAACCTATGCATTACTTTGAGATGCAGGTGAACATCCCTCGCCGCAATGTTCCCGGGCAACCTGAGCCGGATGGACCTTCCGCTCCTATGGCATGCGACTAACGTGCCACCTAAACTCCTGCTCATTGATCTTTCGGTCCTTGTGTACATTTTTGCTTCCGACCAAAGCTCTCACAAAGTATAGGGATCCTCCTCAGCCTTCCGAGACGCAATGATTTTGTCGGCAACGATCTGCCTCTCCTCTCTGAGCGAAATGAAGATCTGTAGTTCATGAAATCAGCGCTGCTCCAATCTTGTTCGATTATTGTAGCACTACTCACCCAGTACCATATCATCAACTCCATGAAAGCAAACGTGAACACCCAGCTGTTGCACAAGTGTCGTCCAGCACCCAGCGTCGGACCAAGGTATCCACCCTCCGAAAACAACCACGAGTACGCAGTCACGCCGAACAAGACCGTAAGGCGAACCGGAACATTTGCCAGCCAGTATTCGAGGGCGGGCAGGGCGTCGAGGGAGGCGGCTGTGAGATCGGAAAGACCGAAGAATGTGAGGAGGACGGCGATGAAGGCGGATGCTTCGCTCGTTTTGTCCATAGTCGCGATGTGAGGCTAATGATATTACGATTGTTAGTCGTGTTTGGCTGGAAATGAGATATTGTGTAACTAACGAGGCGCATAGACTCCCCAAGCACGAAGACTACATTCTGGTCAACAACTCTGCGCGGCGCGGTAAGGAAGAACCAGGCGACGGTGATGTGGAAGACCGAGATGGCGCGAATGAGGGTGTAAGGCCCGATGAGACCCATCTTGGTGTGATGTCGCCGGAATATGTGTATGTATGAGTTCAATGGTTTGTCGGGTTGCTTACGTAGCTCATGTTGTGCTCCTAGACTTTTGGAGACCCTGATTGCCTTTTTGGGACGTTGGTCGGCCTTATCGGCGATTGCGCCTGCCTGCGATTGACGTGCTCGCTCAAGAGGAGGGGAATGAGGACGAAGTGAGGTGTATATCTCCCTGCTGTTCTTCTTTTCACTCATACATCTCCGCCTGTAGATACTCTCAATGGCAAGGATGAGCGAGAAACGTGACGACGACGATGAAAGGACGCCGCTCCACGTACCTTACCCTCGAAGCGTCAGGCATAACGCCTCTTCACTCGCCGGACTCCTCTTGATATTCCTTGCCGCCATCACCTACGGGTCATACTTCTATGGTATTCCAGGACATGCTGTAAAGTCTCAGGCGGAGGTCATCTTGGCCGAGAACCCGTTGGGTACGAATTTAAGAGAAATGCCCTTCGATTTCTTTGAACATGCTAACATGATTTGCAGTATGATCCATCCCTGTCTCTTCTGCTTGATGAATGATTTTTATGGATCTAACCCGACCTCTGTATAGATTGATGGGCACAACGATCTCCTGATACTACTTCGTGGATATTACGAAAACAAAATCAACAATGATAACTTCACGAAGCTTTTCGAGGAGGGCGGACTCGCTGGCCATGTAGATGTCCCACGTCTGAAGAAGGGCCAGCAAGGTGGCGCTTTTTGGTCTGCTTTCGTTCCTTGCCCGGACGATGGCTTCGACTTCTCCGACAAGAACTATGCTTGGTCGGTCAAAGCAACCTTGGAGCAGATTGATCTCTTCCAGCGATTGTCTGTAAAGTACCCGGACTACTTCACTCTGTCGGGAAGCGCCAAAGAGGCCGAGCATGCCTTCGCCAATGGCAAGCTCATCTCGCCGCTTGCCATCGAAGGCCTGCACCAGATTGGCAACTCTTTGGCCACCCTACGTCTCTACCACTCGCTCGGCGTGCGTTACGCAACCCTGACCTGGAACTGCCACAACAAGTACGCCGACGCTGCTGCTGTCTACGTCGATGGCAAATTTGGGGCATCCAAGCCATACCATGGCGGTGTTTCCAAAGCGGGCCAGCAGCTGATTCTGGAGATGAATCGCTTGGGTAAGCTTGCGATTGCGAGATTCAATCGTGATACAAGCTAACATTGTTGACTATAGGTATGCTTGTTGACCTTAGCCATGTCAGCGTCGACACCATGCGTGACGTACTGGGAGGTAGTCCTGAGAAAGGCTGGAAGGGAAGCGTTGCTCCGCCCATTTTCTCCCACTCAAGCGCCAAAGCCATCTGCCCGCACCCGCGAAACGTCCCAGATGACATCTTGCAGCTAGTCAAGAAGAGGAACGGTGTGGTGATGGTGAACTTCTCACCTGAATTCATCAGCTGCAAAGACACTGGCAGCCCCAACGGCATCCCGGAGTACGTCAATGATACGAACACGCTCCAGCAGGTCGTGAAGCATATCACGTACATTGGTGAGCTCGTTGGTTACGACCATGTTGGCCTGGGAACGGACTACGACGGTATCCAATCTACACCGCGAGGTCTCGAGGACGTGTCCAAGTTCCCCGATCTGGTCACTGCACTTTTGGAATCTGGTGTGAGCGCAAAGGATGTTGCGAAGATTGTTGGCAGGAACATCCTGCGTGTTTGGCATGAGGTCGACTCGGTCGCAGCAAAGCTACAGAAGGAGATTCAGCCGGTTGAGGAACCAGTTGGATGGAAATAATTTGGCTCAATGTGAAAATGAAATGCCTTTAGAAGTGCCAATTTTGGCTGTTGCTCACGAATTTTCTTCTCTCGAAGAGTCGTGTCTAGTGATCACCAGTTTTGGAGATAGATGTAGAGATGCTTACCATTCAGATTCCAGAAATCCAGGAAACAAAAACCCCAGCAGTGGTCGTACCATTACCATCTATCGCACTCATAAGAAGAATATATCCGCCAGCGAGACGGCATGCGTGAGCTTTTGAGCTCTCAACAGCGTCGCCTACTACCGATGCTACCATCTTCCGTGTTGATCGACTAGTTTTGCAATTTCCAATGTGAGTCTCGTTATAGATGTCAAGACTAGTGATGCTACTTGATGTCTTAGAGACAGATCTGTCGCTGGTTTCCAAGGGGATAGAAGCAAGCTAATGGTACAAATCTCACCTTGTCTGCCTAAATGTATCTCTCACTTACTCGAAACCGCCACTCATCTCCTCCATGTGTTTCACAACCCCAAGCTCCGCCTTCGTGCTCTGCAACTCCGCTTTGAGTCGCTCGACTTCGTCCCTTTTCTCCCTTCCAAGTCGCGCCAGTTGATTCACGGTATCCTTCAGGTTGTAGTTCTCACGCTGGAGAGTGATTACACGGTTTGAGTGCTCCCGCACGTTTGTCTCCTGGAGCTCGAGTTTCTCTTGGGCTCTGACGAGCCTGACATCTGCGCGCCCGTCAACACCTGCGATGTACTTCTTGGTTTCATTAAGGTCTTTTTCGACCTGTTTGGTGTGCTTTTGGTTGTCGCTGTGCTCAGTTTTGAGAAGCTTGAGTTGTTGCTGGAGGGTTTCGTGGGCTGTTTGGAGGCGCTGCAGAGCATTATCCCGCGACTGGACGTCTTTCTCACGCTGGATAGCGTCCTGCGTCAGATCCTTGATGGCTTTGTCTCTTTCCTTGACGATGATGGAGTGCTGTGGTTTGAGAATGTCAATCTCCTGCTGCTTCTCACGCTGCATTTGTTTCTTTTCCTCCCTGAGCTTCCGCTCACCAGCTTTGAGATCATCTTTGGCGGCCTTGATGTCGTCGTCGGCGGATCTTTCGATCTCCTTGCGTTTGGCATCGGCTTCGTCTCGCTGAGCGGTTACCGCCTTGATCTTCTTTTTGTACTCATCGGCCTTGTCCTGCCACTTCTCAGTCGCTTGGTTGTGTTTTTCCACCATGTCTGCGATCTTCTCGTCGAGATGGGATTTGAGATCCTTGATGTGCTTCTCATACTTGGTCTTCATCTTCACTTTCTCATCGCTGGCTTTGGTCTTGGTCTCAGTCAAGGCCTCCGCCTTCTCCGCCTTGATCTTCCTCAGCTCTTGCTTGTGCTCACTCTTGAGCTTGGAGATCTGCAGACCATACTTGGTCTTGAGAGCCTTGTTGGCATTGGACTTGCAGCTCCTGCAAGCTGAGTCGAACTCCTTGCTGGCTTGAACAGTTTTTTGTTTATTCTTCGGATCGACCGCTTCCTCGTCTTCGTACTCACTCTCGTCCTCGTCTGATTCCTCCTCAGAGTCACTGTCTGAAAGTTTTGGTTCGTCACTTAGAGCACGAGCGGTTCTCGTACGCTTGCTGCGCGGGCCGGGCGTCGCGGTGACCGACAGTTTGCGCTTGGGAATGATGCTGGAGCTGATGATCTGAACTTCGGACCCACTGTCGTCTTCTTCGTGGCCAGAGAGATTCGTCTGAGTGGCGAGTCGTACAGGGGTGGACTTGGGCTTGCTCGGTTTTTCGGTGCGGTCGACATAGCTTTCTGCTCCGATACCCATGACGCCCTCACGAGTTGTAGCGCGGTGCTTGCGCGCGCCGGCCCTGATGGCCGAGCTGTAGAAGTGCTTGAGCGGCATGGTGGATGGCGCTTGTGGGTTGTGTTGAGTTTTGAGTATTGTCAGTGGATACTGTGGATGGTAGGTGGTGGCAGTATGGTCAAAAGTGTGCTTGAACGTAGGAAGCAAGCATGCAGGTGGTGTGCAAGGTTGGGTCGGTGAGGATGGCGGTTGTTGTATCATTAGTGAGAGGAGGTAAAGAAATGCTTACAGCTCGCTTCAGTTTGTGCACGAGTTGCTGACATGTGATAGCAGGCTTCAAATGAAAGAAATGATCACGCAATAGAAGATATCACATGGAATGGGAAGCAGCGCAGAGGACACCTCCAACGAACGGTTGTTTGGGAAGTGTAGAGGAATCATGATGTTTGAAGGGTACCTACTATCTAGATACTCAAGCCTTGCAACGAACCTGAGTCGAATCGAGCCGAGTTGAGCGCAATCGCTACTGTCTCGGAACGTGCATTAATGATCACTTGTGGTGGAAGTGCTGTCTCCCGAGGTTACCCACCAGCTCCGTGTTCTCCTTCGATAGCTTCTCGATGATGTTCTGTTGGTCGATTGCCGTAGAACGGTAACCTTCACAGTGCTGCTCCACCCTGCGGAGCTTGTTGAGGAGGTCCGCCTTCTCGCCTTCGGCAGACTCACGGCGGCGAAAGCCATTGATCGTCGTGTTGGCGGCAAGGATATCGCCTTCAAGCTTGCTCGAGCGGGCAGCAGCGGCCTTCACCTGGCCTCTCGCATCCGCAACTTGGCGCTTGAGGTCCTTATCGGATTTCGTGAACTGAGTGGTCAGTGACGCGAGGCGACCTTCGAGCTGCTGCACCGCTTCAATAAGCACCGCCTTCGCTTCATCCTTCTCCTTCATCTTCAGAGTGAAGTCCTTGTTCTGTCGCTCCTGCTCATCTTTCTCGCGCTGGCACTCGGCTTTCAGCTTCTTAATCTCAGCCGCCTGCTTTGTGATAACAGCAGTGCCTGCATGGTAGAGCTTCACAAGATCGTCCTCGCCGGTGTAGCCACGGCGTGCTTGCTCGAGTTCGTCCTCCAGCCTCTGAATCTCTAGCTCATGGTCGGCGCGCGCCTGTGCAAGCTCACTCTTTAGAGCCTTGACGTCCATTGCGTGACTGGTACGCACCTGTGTGAGCTCAAGTGTGTGAGCCTCTGATTGAGTAGTAGCGTCGGCTTGGAGCTGTGCGATCTGTCCCTTGCGCTCGGCAAGGTGGGCTTTGAGCTGCGACTTTGCCAACTCGAGTGAGTTAACCAGTGTATGTAGGCGGTGCTCGACGAACTCGGGTATGGCGACACGTGTAAGCAGGCGTCTGACTTTTTTTGTGGCGTGTTCGCCTGGGCGTTCCTTGAACATTGCGAGTGTCGAATTTTGGTCGGTGGGCTGAAAGTTGCGAAGCTGGGAAGCTGCATTTGTAGTCGCATCTCGCGGGTTTGATGTCGCGATTGCGGGAAGGCACGTGAAGCCAAGCGCCGGAATGGTCCATGTGATCCTGGGAAACGCATGTGAAAGGACAGTTGCGCAGCCTTAGGCACATCGTACCTCATAGATCCATGTCCAGATGCAACCTGTACTTCTTGTTCGCTCTATCCGGCGCCCTCTGCTCGAACATGCTTCCCAGAATTTCGAACTCAAGCGGCCTCTTTCCCTCGTCTTCGAGCGGCAGTTTCAGCCTGAATACCGTATGCTCCTTTGGACAGGTCTTGACAACGTTCTCTTTTGTCACAATTTCAAAAGTGAACTTCGTATCCTTCACCACAATCCCAGTCATGCCAACCCTGCTAGAGCACCTGCTCCTCACCACCTCCACCATCGCACCGTGATAATCGGCCGACGCAAGGAAAGGCCCAGCATCTTGTGCTTCTATGTTCGTCCGTCTGCCCTCCGTGAAACCCAGAATATCGCGCATGTACGCGCACCACATCTTGTGCAAAGGCTCATAGATCGCATATTTCTGCTGTTCCTTCGGGATTTCGTAGATGCTCAACGAGCGCTTCTGCTTCGCGGAAAGTGGCTTAGGCTTCTTGGACTTCTGCTGCGCCCTTTGCTTCTTCATGCGCTCGTATTGGCGCTTTGCTCGTGCATTTTGCGCCGGGTCTGGAGAAGTCGGACGGAGGAGCAGAGGCCTTTGCTTTACGCGCTCGCGGAAGATGGTGTCTGCTGTATCGGGAGAATGAGCGCGCTGGAGCTGCGACTCCGCTGCATGTTCTTTCGGCTGGGTGGCCATGTTGGTGTTAACATTCACATACTCGTGATAGAGGCCGGACGAAAGCTCAAGAGTTGCTGAAAGTCAAATTGATGACATGTGAAAGAAGCGGCCCCACCAAAAGTCAAGCTCGAGCCAACGTAGTCATTGGTGGTACGACTTAAATCTATCAATTCACCACCATCCACACTCTTCGTCCAAATAGTACAAGACCATTTGTATCGTGGGCGATATACACGCAGATACTTATCGAAATATTTTCGGCCTATGAACCGCCTAAGGACATTCGTGAAGCCATTCTACCTCGCCACGTTCACACCTGCCACCAAAAGAGCCATGTCGGCCGCACCACCAAAGCACATATTCGCCCCAGGAGGCACAAACGACTCCCAGCAAGCGCAACAATACACCAAAGGCTCTCTCACAACCGACCAACTTGATGCCAGTCCTCTCACGCAATTCGACACCTGGTTCAAGCACGCCAACGAAGAGAAGGTCCATCAGCCTGAAACCGTGACGCTGTCGACGGCTGAGCTGCCTTCAGGCCGTGTGAGCGCTCGCATGGTGTACCTCAAGGAAATGGACGACAAGGGCTTTGTCATCTACAGCAACTGGGGCACTTCCCGCAAGGCCAAGGATGTTGAGTCGAACCCTAATGCTGCTCTGACTTTCTGGTGGCACGAACTGGAGAGACAGGTCAGGGTGGAGGGTCCTTGTGAGAGACTTACGTCTGAGGAGTCGCAGGTGTACTATGACACACGCATCCGTGGATCGAGACTTGGTGCATGGGCATCAAGGCAGAGTCAAGTCTTGAAGGATCGCGAGGAGTTGGAGGGGCAGGTGAAGGAGGTTGAGGAGAAGTTCCACGAGCAAGACAAGATTCCTGTGCCAGAATTTTGGGGCGGCTTGCGGGTCAAGCCTGAAATGGTAGAATTTTGGCAAGGCAGACCGAGTAGGCTGCACGACCGATTTAGATACACCAAGGACGAGGGTGGAGAGTGGAAGATCGATCGATTGAGCCCATAGGATTTGAAGATAACGATATCTCATTTCAGCTGACAACGCTCTTCATACATCTCATCGCCTGAACCAGGGTCTGCATCTCTGGGTGGAGGTCAACCATGTTCCTGAAGAGATGCTTCCACATGCCAACTCGAAAGACACCATCATAAAACTGGGCGATTGCGGGTATTGCAGCGGAGCCTCGGCACCAACAACGAAAACGTCTTCTTAGATATGATACTGGGGTTTGCGACATGATCGGCGCTCTTCGGGGGATATTGACCAATTTTCATGAAGAGATGCTTCTCGGTAGTAGCTTGAGGGAAAGCATCATGGTATAGAGTGATTGCTGGATCTCAGCATAGCGCCAATATCAATGTTGAGAGCATCCCTTTGGATGTTGTCCCGTGTACTACAACGTATCGGCCAGGCGTTACCAGTTATCGCTACTTTATATACTTGCGGCCACCGATTATTCAGCTACCCTTTTGCTTTGTAACTCAAGAGATCGCCCGCGACACTGCGAATATGGTCATCTTCGGCGGCGCCTGCACTCGATCTCTTCAACAGATGCTGTAGCTTGGGGTCCTTCCTGAGCGAAGCAACGATAAGGTCGTTATTTGCCCAAACCGAGCGGAAACTCTTTCGGAGTGTATCCCGTGCCCACTGCGCCTCAGATGTAGCGCCTTGCAAATCGAGTATGAACATTGTCTTAAATAGCGTTCTCCCAAGTTTGTTTACCGCTCTTTGGCCCTTCTTATAGACATATCTCTCCTTCAATTCGTCCTTGATCATTTCAAGCGCTCGGAAAGCATCCGGCGAAGTTGGGTGCACCAGCATGAGGTACGCGAGATTCCGTTCACAAACCTTGGGTGTCGTGGTCTTTCGCATGACCTTAACGAGCGCATTCAATGACTGTTCATCGTACGGCTGACAATGATCTTCTGTCAGATGCCTTTGAAGACAGGTACATGCCTCAGCCCATTCGAAGCCATAGAAAATGCCCTTCCCGTCGGCAGCGTCATTCAAGGCAGAAAGACATCTCAGAGCATCGTTTGCCGTTCCATCCGTCGACAATAAAATGTGAGCCTCGAGCAGCCGAGCCAAAAGGTGGTTGATTCGGCGCAGGCGATATCCAGTAACGTCCTCGCCGTGGTACAGCTTTCTAAGTCTATGCCGAGGTATATTTGACAACGACGCAGCTTCTCTGAGCAGGAAATTGACCAAAGCGCTCTCTTCGCCTTCCGCCAGAAGAAACCAGCAAAGATCCTTGCAGAACTCCTTGGAGATGGCGAGCTGCTGGTCCAGTGCTTCAAGCTGTTTCATCCACTCAAATGCGCGTTTCCCAAGTTGCTCTTGTGCAGCGAATTGGCGTCTTTTGATGTTTGACTTGCTGGAGCTTTCTACTTGCTCACGGAAACTCGCTAGAAGCCCAGCCACCTCTGCTGATTTGGCATCTGCTGGAAAGCTCCAGGGACCGTCCACCGAGGATTGCGTCGTAGTCTGAAGCGTTCTCGCTTGGATCCTTTGGTGAAGTTGGACAGAAAGTGCTTGTAAACCTGGCGACTTGAGAGTAGACCTGGAAGAGAGCTTCGACCCAAAGGCCTTGCTAGTCTTACTCGTGAACGTAGATTGATGGCGGACGATGGTATAGCGGCAGAATGAGGTCACGTGCCACATCTGCGAGCGCCGTAGCATCGCACTTTGTATTCGCAGAGCTTCCATGACACCAGCGTGCTGTCTGCTCGTTTGACAACAAAGATGGGATGTTGTTATGATGAAGCGGGGACATACATACATACATGGCAAGTGCTCTGATCCGCTCGCTTGGAGTCGATGTGCATAGGTTTACATACCAACCCTACCGGTAGTGCCGAAAGATGTAGTCTTGAACTTGGCATTGATTACCACCGAGACGCGAAGTAAGCTATAAATCGCCCCTGAGTATCCATTGCCCTATTACCATCAAGCGTAGGCGAACTTCCACTCATCTTTCCCATTGAGATGCTTTCCAAGCTGGACGGTCTCTCCAGTGTTTAGCGTACCTGTATCATCAGGCGTAAAGCGGTCATTAACTTGTCTTTGCCACCGAGACATCACTAAAGCTTGGACTGTATCTCAGAATCTAGTGTATTAGTACCGTTAGATCTGTTGGGAAGATGCCTATGCATGCCGCTGAAATACACACGGCTGTTCGGGCGCCTAAATATAGCTTTGTATGTAGATTAATGCACATGACCTCATCTCATTCCACGAACCCGCTCTTGTGTAACACCTCTGCGGTCCACAATTCAGATGGAACGCCGGATGTTCCTTGTACTATCAGACCGATACTGGATATACCTTCGCCAAAATTGTAGTTCTGGACGATACGAGTGAACGAAACTTTTGCATGTACAACTAGCGATCGCTAGGTATTACATATGATTACAATCCGCGGATAGAGAAGTAGATTCGTGAACAAGATCTGCCTTGTGCGACAAGCCGCCTACTCCTGTACTTGTAGTGGTGCTCGCTCGAGATCTCTAGAGCACCCTACCCTTGACCTGCTTCCTCTTCCTGGTGTCAATAGCTCGCCAGATCGCGACGGCTGGGAAGCCGAGGACGGTGATTGCCGTGGCAGCAATAAGCATGATCCTCTGCGAGTTGCCGTAGGCATTCTGGATGCCAATTCTCGTCGGGCTGCCGATAGGGTAGCTCAGCTGCATGGTGAAGTTGCCGGCAATTAGAGATGCGTCCGCCACGCTCTCTGGCGGCAGGAATCGTGCAAGATCTTCCGTAAATGTACCACCCCAGATGGCACCGGCGACGGACGATCCAATGGCTCCACCGATGGCGTTGAAGATTGACAGCATAGCCAAGACTACGGCGATGTACTGGTGAGTGACCGCCGCCATGGCTCCGACTTGCTGGGTGATGACGAGAGTGCCACCGCCGAAGGCGATGAAAAGTTGACTAAAGGTTCAAGTCAGCATATGGTCACATATGTTAGATTAACTTGTGATCTAGCTTCAAAGTCCATACTGCTCGCCCTGCCGCTGAGAGGCCAGTACGGAGTCTGAACCTAGACCGCGAGTTTGAATTGTGTTCTCCATTCACGTACCACTATAGCGAAGAGTTCAAGTCAGCACAGTGTCTCAATACACGATATTAGGTTGTATTATTCGTTCACGTACCATGACAATGTAGCCGATGTTGACGTCTGGCTGGCGGAAGACGATCATGAGCGCAACACCCAGCAAAGTTAGTGGCATGCCGAAGCCGAGGGCTTGCCACTTGAAGTCGCCGGTGTATCGCAGGATGAAGCCAGAGACGAAACTCCAGAAGCAGGATCCCATGCTATAGATGTTAAGGACATAGCCACTTTCGACGAGGCTCAAGCCTGGCACGACTTGGAGGAAAGACGAGAAGAAGCTGTTCCAGATGTAGAACTCGATGAAGAGGATGCCAGCTATCATGCAACAACCTAGGACGGTGCGGTCCCTAAGCAGTCGGAACGGAATGAAAGTAACAGGTGCAAACTTCCATTCCCAGATGACGAAGCCAACGATAATCGTGAAGCCAACGACGAGCATCGAGACCACGAGAGCGGAAGACCATTGCTCGTTCAAGGTAGCTCCCTGGTAGGGGAACAGACTGAATGGCAGCAAGAAGAGAGCGAGACCAGAGATCAGCAGCAGCAGGCCGAAAGCGTCGCATTCGACGAGGTAGAACTTGATCGATTGCAACATCGTGCGACCAGATTCTCTGATTGGGATGAGACCCATCCTATCTGCCTTGCGCTGGTAGTACCACAGCAGGACGATCAGAGGCAAGTTGAGCAGAGGGTGGAGAATGGCGAAGATGCCGAAAGCCCAGCGCCAACCGGGGCCGGTCAGCATCGCGTTCGCGAAGAAGCCCGATGTGAATGTGGTGATCAGGTACGGCGATGCGATGTAGGCCAAGATGAGACCTCTGTTCTTCAGCTGAGAAGTGTCGGCCAGGATTACGCTTAGCACATAGTTGCGGTTGCCGCCGCTGTTTGAAGGTCAATTAGATTATGATCTGGATGTAATAAGAGAACACTAACCCTGTCTGACTGAAAACCTCAGCGGCTGCGTACATCTGAACGCTGTTGGTGGAAGCGGTCAAGATCGATCCCAAAGTCATCAAGATAACGCAGAGCACAAGACCTTCTTTGCGGCCCCACACATCGATGAGCTGGGTTTTTATTGTCAGCCGATAGCAATACATCCTATTACAACGTGATAACATACTTTGGCAAGCGGGAGTCTGAAAAGCCCAGCAACTAGTTGGGCAACGACGCCAGTTATCGCCGTAAGGCCATGCAGCGAGAACTCGCTAGTGACATATGGTGCCAAAGCCCAACCAGTCGGTCCCTCAAGCGCGTCGATGAAGTAAATGACCCAGACTCTGTGCACAAGTCAGCTCCTGCAAGTGGTTGTATAGCTATGATGAGATCTTACAAGGCGTATGTCAAGTACAGTGCCCACCGGGGCCAAACCTGTGCGATAGCTTCGACTTTCTGCACGCCATGCTGCATGTCCTTGTGTACCAGCTCATCGTCATTGTCGCTGTCCTCTGATGCGACAGACTTGATGTTGCGCGACTGGTCAGCGTCGATGACGGGCGTGCCACTGACTGCTGCGCCAGACTTCTCGCCTGCGGTGGAGATCTCGGGCGCACCAGAACTGGGCCCGGACGAGATCCTGCTGAGGAACCCCATGGCTTTGATGGCAAAAGTATGATAACACAACAAAGATGGACGATGAGATTGATAAGATCATCAGTGAAGAGGCGTCTTTTATATATCTACAAACGCGCCCGCCTCAACGGCTCTCGCAGTTCTCCGTCTGGGCACACCTCGACAAGCACCGCGACCCTACAGAGTTGCAGGGCGCCCACGCGAGCGATCATGGTTGGCGACTTGGCGTTGGAAGAGAGCACCGAGAAGGAGGGAACGTCCCTTGGTCTCAGCCGTAGCTCGCGCAGAAGAACCAATGATAGATCTTACTGGAGATTAGATCTAACGAGATTAGAGAGCTAGGGCGGTATCCCACGCGGCCATGACTTCTCAATCCGTTCGAGAAGACCTCGGCGCGCAGTCGCCAAGTATTGCCAAGGGAGGCGAGAGAGACAGAGACCGTTCGATCGTCCAAATTTTCTCGCAGGAAGTTCACGGGATTGCTGGGAGCTAGAGATGGATGTCAGGGTACAGTTATCGCGCGCCATTTTCCGCGCGGGTCGCAGAGAAGAAGTAATGTTAGCCAAGATGACTACTAGCAATAGTCAGTCTTTGGACGGAATGGCCGTCAATCTCGACCATCAATTTTTGATTTGTCCGACAAGATACCGCAGCGCGTGCTGATTCAGTGCGGGACTCTTCGAGCGAGGTTTGAAGGTGGTGAACAAACAGCCCTCAAATCTGAAGGCTACGGAGATGCAGATGACAGGGTGTGGTGTGTGGCGGCGCGTGATGCTTGTTTGGCGGCGTCCCTCAATTTGCGCCGGCCAGCTCCGCACTTGCTATTGGCGGGAATAGACCGGAAGACGAGTTACGAGCATGTGTTCGAATTATATCTTGAACAAGCACGTATCATATACTGCTTGCGAGTGTGCGACAATAGCAGCATTCGTCATATTGAGACACGAATTCTTCAAGACGCTATTCCAGCTTCTCAATGGCAAGTATGGCTTACTTCATGCTCTATCACTATGGTACTAGCACGTTGACTCCAGGTATGACTACATGTTGACAGTTTGTCATGTTTGAAAGTAGCTGATTTAGGGCTCGCAACTTTTGATCTTAGAATACCGGCTGCGGATGACAATTTCTCAATGGATAGCACACGTCATCTGGAGCCTTTAATCGATGATTTTAGCACACTGTCTGCTGACGCGACCATACGTTGTTGAAGCCGTCTCACTGTACAATACACTTGATCAGGGGCCTGGAGTTGATGGTAGTCGCATAATAGAAGGTTCGGGTGAATACAGGAATGAAACTATCAACTTCGAATTTATTTTTCAAAGAATAGTACTTCAGTTATCCTGGCGTGAGCCATCACCGCGTAATCACGCTAAACAAGCAGCCTACTCGTCGTTGTTGACATTGATGCTTGTCTTCTTCCATTTGCGGGCCAGGATCCTGCGCCTGAACATGATGTCGATCTCACAGTACAGGCGGTTCTTCAGCTCCGGAAGCTGAAAGGATAATCTCCTCGCTTTGTGTATTGATCGTCTCTATTAGCTCCTTGTTGCAGTCGATGTTCGCCTTGTTGCAGTCTAAAAATGCCTACTTGGCGGACTTATTGAAGGGCCTTCAGGGCATCGCTTGACCTCACTGCAGTGCTTGAGCGAAATTTTGGCACCCATCTCGCAGGGCACATTCCATGCTGTAAATTCTTCGTATAATAAGGGTACACTAATTGGACATGGTGTGCTAGGCTGCGCGATAACATGACCATGACCTCAGACATTGGCTAGACTTCTCTTCTGAATGCCGTATGGCAGCTTCCCCCAAAACATGGCAAGCTACAACCTAACCCAACCCCCAATTCGAATTCCTCTACTCATCATCTTGAACACCGACTTCAGTCATGGACCACTTGCGAGCCGGGACGTGACGCCTGAACAAGATGTCGATCTCTCGGAACGACCTGTCCTTCATCTCAGGAATGAAGAGCCATGACAGGATAGTACAGATAGCAGCGGTACCAGCCCAAATGTAACCGCTCTTACCACCCAAGTCCCACTTGTCGGTGTTGAGCATGTAGCTACCAAGGAAAATGCAGGGAATGTTGACCAAGTAGTAAGCGGCTCGTCCAATACCAGTGGTCAGAGGTCTGAGACGAACGGACGGCGTCTCGGCGATAATGACGTATGAGGCAGGTGCCGGGCCCAAGCAGAAGAGGACTGAGACGATCAAGCCCAGAGATGCTTGTGCGTTGCTAGATGCAGTGCTAATGCCGAATGAAGCCGCAATGCCAAGCGCGACCAAGAATACGCAGTTGATGGCTTGACCATAGACGTAGATGGTTCGGCGGCCGAGGTATGTGGTGAGGACCCAAGAGAAGATAACCATAACCCACTGGAGTCCGGAAGTGGCAAGGCCAAGTGCGAACGCAGTGTCGTCAGCCATACCGGCCTCTGTGCCTTGATTAGCTTTTGGTGAAAGTGAGTAATGGCTGTCAGGACTTACGCTTGAAGAAGAATACTGCTTGGTTGGCGATCAGGTTTCCCGTCAGATTCTGAGATGCATATACACCACACACAATCAAAGTGCGGTAGAGATCGGTTCCTTTCCAGAGTTCGGTAAGGTTAGGCTTCTTGGTCGTCTTCTCGAGCTCAATTGTTCGTTGCATCATAGAGACTTGATCAGCTGGGTTGTTGACTGCATTGCGACGCCCGAGACGTCTGATAGCTTTCTCAGCCTGAGCAAGACGGCCCTTGCGAACGAGCCACCAAGGCGATTCGGGGGCAATGAAAAGCAAAATGGCGATCGGCGTAGGGAACATCCATTGGAGTGCGATAGGCATCCTAATTCAAAGGTTAACGCAGGCCTCCTCTCGCGTAGGCGTACGGAAGACTTACCTGTATGCTGAGGCGTCCTTCTTAGATTGGTAGTGATAAGTGATGCCGCCAACGATGATAGATCCAATAGCCCAGAACATCTGCAACATCTGTGTTGCTGGGGCTCTCAACCTCATGGGCACGATTTCGGCGCAGTATGCAGGTGCGTTGGCGATGAAGATGCCCCACGGAATACCTTCGAGGATTTGCGCTGCGAAGAACAATCCCTGGCTGTTGCCGAAGTAGAAGATGAAGATGGCAGCATTCAAAAACATGAGACCGCCAATGGTTGCCCACCGATACCCAATCCACGTGGTGATAGGTCCTGCAAGGAAGACGCCGACCAGGGCACCGAGCGGTCCACTGCATTGGAAAGCTGATTGCCATGAGGCTTCGATGATATGTTTTCCTGTGACGCTGCTGATGACGCCAAAGTCTTCTTGGAATCGCCTGGTGGCCACGAATTGTCCCATCAAGAAAACGCAGTATGACTCCATAATCTTGTCGTAGCGTCAGCTCTGCTGTCACTCACATCGAGATGGAAACTTACGATTGTGCTCGACATGACGAACGCCCACCAACTGGCCGCCGGGTAGGCCTTTACGGCCTCCATAACGGTCATTTGATGCTCGATGTTCTCGGCATCGACGGCGCCGCTTTTGTCATATCCGGTCTTCTCGGTATCATGACCGATCTCATATCGATGATCCTCGAACTCTTTGGCGGACGAGTCCGGCTTCTCGTTGACGTTGTTGCTCATGTTGGAAATGATCTGTGGGAGGGATGAGAGGCTCTGTCGGAAAGGACAGAAGCAGGCATGACTATATATGTAGTCGTCTAGGATATCATCACACTTGCCATGGGGATTGCAGCCTTAGCGCTCGCTAGTAGAGCTTTACAGGGAGCTTGGTCTCCGCACACCCACCTCTACACCCAGAATATCAATTCTTCCGGCGCCTGCGAGCTTAGATGCACGGTTTTCTTTACCCCGGTCCCGATGGTCCTCCACTCCCCAGACGCTGTGCCCCTGGGGTATGGAGGAAACGTGGGCGGTGGGTCTTTCACTTAGCCGTGCCACTTGATTCCGAGGCGAGCTCTGGCTCTCACGAAACGCTCGTTGATTCGTTTCCTCCCCGCTGGACTCGTGTTGCCAGCCGCAAAGTATCATCATCGGGCTCAAGCTAGGCCAAGGACGGCCAAGTAAAATCAAGCACGCACGGCACAAGCCTCGGAAGCTTAGGGCCAGATTTGCCTGTCCATCCGGTCATCAAGTCAAACGACAAATCATGTGCAGCTACACGTGAGTTTCCGAGGACATGTCTTATTGTGTGATCATTGGTGTAAGCTGACAGTTGATGAAGAGCTCTTGCCGTCGTGTCGATCGACAAGACCAAGAGTTGCGGCTCTTATCAAAGAACTTCTAACCGAGATTGGCGCGTCGCCACCGGGAAGACCAAGCGTTTTGCCGAGGGCCAGCTTGAGGAATTGGTGCTTCGGGAATGTGGAGGAGAACACCCGCTATGTCGCCAACCATACTTCACAAGTGCCCGATACAACATTCACATGCACGACGTTCAAAGGTGGAGGAGATCAACGGTGAATACCATGCGGAATAGGGCTTGAGTCTTGACACTCGTGATCAAAGGGCTGTAGAGCCAACGGTTTGGCCTAGATCTTTGGTTGTTGCCAACGGAGTACGGCAAGCACGTGGAATCCTTGCAAATGCCGCGATTGGTGGATCGTACATGATTCGCTTCCTGTCATGTCAGTCGCTCTCATTAAGGCGCTCGTACTGCCTACTATACGCACAATCACGTCTCGGTGAGAATGTGAATACGATAACGCTTTCACGAGATTCGATATGAGCTCGGTAGGTACGGAGATGAAAGATCCATAAACTGGTGTAGGCACGTGTTCGCCCTAGAAGATGATGCATCGATGGTATGTCAAAGACAGGATCATGTCACCATGTGCATACCAGTGTGGGTGGAGCACTTAGTCTCCAGTAAGATCCAGAATCTCTATGCCCGGCGGATTCCCTAATTTGGTGCGTTTCCCACGCGTTGCAGGGTTGACACTGACGATAGTCACGTCGTCCTCCCCATCCTCGTCTCGCAGGTCGATAGAACGTTGTCGTTTGATTGATCTCTCTTGCTTGGGCTGATTCTCAAGCTTCACTTCGGTCGCTTCACGCCCACGCATACGGCGCACGAGCTCACGTGCTTCTTCGGCAGTGAGATCTTGTGGGTCCCGGTCCTCAAGCGGAACTGGCGACGGAGTGCGGGCAATAATTCCCTCGATTTGAAGGTCTCCTATCCAATGATTAACACCTCTGAACTCGCACCACTGGGAAACTCTTCATGACATAGGTGGAGCAAACACATACGATGTGAGCGGTATTTGAAAGTATATGTAGCAAGTGGCGTCCTCCCATACGGGTAAGCTGTCTGGACCGAGTGGACTCTTCGGTTGGTCTTCTCCACTTCGCCTAATCTGCCAGAATCCGTCAGCATGTTCGCAGAGACTTTGGAAATGGATGCGCCCTGCATGAGACACACTTGATGTGATTCGAGATGGCCTTTCCCTTCAGCGCCTTTTCGGGAATGTCTGCTTCACCGAGAAGTTTGCGTGAGGAACCAAGCTGACTCTTTGGCTTTGTGCTCACTTTCTGGCACCTGATCAGAATAACCTTCACTTCTCCGAGTTCTTCGAATTTGCTCTTGAGGGAGGGATCAGGCTTCTCATCGGCTGGGACAAGACGTCAGTGAATAGTATGAGTAGCCTAAGCATCTACGCATACTCGTCTGGTGTTCCGCGAACAGAAATCGTCGAATGGTGTTTAGGCCGCCGTTTGTCTCGTAAAGTCTGTCAACCTTGGCACTTTTGACACCGTTGCTTAACTCAATGAACTTGAATCGCATTCGAACGCCATCCATGTAGATGTCGATCTTCAGGTCGCCATCGCGATATTGGAAAGCGGAATCCAGAGTAATATTCACGGCAAACGCGGCACCAGCGACTGCTTCGACATAAGCTAGCGCAGTCACGGCATTGTTGGAATCGTGGGTCTCGGTCTCATGCTCCCGCAGAGCAGAGTCGTTCACGCTCAGAAAGACGTTTGCGCCGGGAAGGCCGTCGGCACGCATGTTGGTGCCGATTTCTCAATAATGTGCGTTTTGGTGACTGAAGGAGGCTTGCAGTACAACCTGCAACATGCGACGGCCCCTGTCTTATCTGGACAGTGGACAGACACCGATGTTCTGAAGTCGAGAGGGCACAGACTATCGGCTTGATGGCCGCGACATCAAGTCAAAGTAAGTAAGTGACAAGGCAGGGTTCATTTAATGCAAGGAGGAGGAGGTAGTACAAACGCAGGGCGCCTTGTTGGCAAGTGGGGTCGCAATTGATTGGCTCCTGTCTAGCTTCTACGCTTCTTCCTCTACCCCGTGAAGGCTTCTCAACTGACTTCACTGCCTACGATGACGATAACGAAGTACACCAGGTCTCGCGCTGAAGCGAATTTATTCGAAAATCAAAGGTTGAAGGTATTCGTACAAAAAAAGCTAATCGTCAATGGCCTGCCGCTTCCTTCCAACGGAGCCTCCATCGCCACGGCACAAGCCTGTCAAACGGACGACGAACCAAGCACTTCTGCCGAAACAAAAAGAAAATTAGGCCCGGTACTCGATTACCGCTACGCTAGTACTGTCAAGCGCGGACATTGCACCTGTCATTCTCGTCCCGTGAAGACGGATGTTTGGCAACCTCGTGCGCAGAGATGGTACACACTATGATAGCGGCAAGGCTGACCGTATCTAAAGATGCCAGCAACAAGGTCTCGCAGTCAATCTATGTGTCCCGCCACTGCAGTAGGGCTTCTTGGTACCCTCACTCAGCATCGTCTCGCACTCATGCAAGGTACAATGCTCCCACAACAGCCACGCCAGCCGCCAGTATCTCGAAAGCCGGAATGCCCAGTTGCCCAGCAGCCATTGAAGAAGTGGCATCTGTAGTGGGCAGAGAACTGGCTGCTGCCGCCCTCGCGGTGAGATTCCACTCATTGAAGAACTCCATGAAGACCTTCGTTGCACTGACGTGCGTCTTCTTGTCGCCTGTTGGCCACTTGTGGCCCATGTCAGGGATGTAGTAGTACTGCACCATGTCAAGGCCTGCATCTTTGCCGTACGAGTACTGCACCACCTCAGTGTTGTTGACTTTGGACTGGCTGCTGTTGTCGGTAAGCCCATTGCGCTGTGCTGCAGCAGTCATGAAGTGCTCGACCGACGGCAGACAAGACTTGCGACGAGATCCGCCTTCATATGGAATGGTCTTATCTTTGCCACCAGCAGTAGCGATCAGGGGAGTCTTGGCACCATTGTTGTTGCATGTGATCGGCACTTTTTTCGCGTCGCACTTGTCCTTGAGTCCGTTTTGGTAGTAGGCGCCACTGGCAGAGGCAAACGCTGCGAATTTGGTTGAGGCCGTGGCGTCGCAAGCCAAAATATTTGCGACAAAGCCACCTCCATTGCTGATTCCAGAAGCGTAGACTCTGTCTTCGTCGATGCAAAAGGTCTTGGTGATGTTGTCAAGTAGCTCTAGGGTGAACTTGACGTCGTCTGTCCGCACGCTGGGATCGCCTTGCCACGCTCCTTTCTGCTTGCTTTTGCCACCGTTACTGCTTGGGTCGACGTCGCCTTGATCGCTCTTGCCGTCATCGTCGTCATACTCGTCGCCATAGTCCTCTTCCTCGTCCTCCTCGAAGTCGTCGTCATCGTCGTCTTCCTGTTGTCGTCTGGAATTCTTCGAACTGCCTGCATTCTTGCTTGTGCCTTGAGGATACACGACAATGTAATCTGGAGTAGACCCAGATTTAGAGAACCGTGTGATCTTCTCTTGGTGCTCCGAGTTCTTTCCTCGGCCATGGTAGGACCAGATCAATCCAGTTGGTGTGTTTGCATCATAGGCATCTGGAATGTGAAGGAGATAGCTCCGCTCTGTGCCATCGGAAGTCTTGAAGGTCAACGAATTGCTTTGACCCCTCTGACCTTTCGTAAGGTCTTTTGACAACAGCTGCCCGCAGCCTGTGGAACTTGCGGCGTGCGCTGTACTCGCAAGCAAGATCGTCAATGCAAGAGAAGTATACATTGTGATGGTGGTATTACGAAACAAGTGATTGGTGTGAAGGAAAACTTAACTTCATATTTACCACTCAGGGGCCATAGCCATATTAAGTTTTGCAGTAGTATTGTTGAGAAGCATACCGCACCATGGCGCAGCGACCAGACGAAATCGTTGTCCGGGTAGCACCGACGATATCTTGATGCCTCCGCTACGATCCCCGCTCGCTGATTGGCCGCACATACGAGAAAAGCCCAGACCTTCGAAACGAGCATGGCAGCCACGCGGTTCGTATATGTATCTAATCATACACAGGTCGAACTAGACAAGTAGCGTCCCAGACGCGTTACAGAGACAACAACCAGTCTGGGAATTCAATGCTTCACAGGACTCCCAGAAAGACTCCGTCGAAGCACGATCCCCAAGTGGCGCATTCGCGGGCGCTGGCCAGATCGACGCCGGATAGGGCTGCCAAGTCATTCCAGTGGTTTCATTGGATTGAGGCCTCCAATAGTCCAAACAGACCACGGAGCGTACTAATATCGTTCCTGAAAGTCAATCAGGCAGTGACAGGTCAAGATATCTTGGCGGACCTCAATGGGCTCCATTTATTCACATCAGTGAGATGAGGCGGCAGAGCATCTGCGCTCAAGTTTGTGTACGGATTCTCAATCGCAAGAACTCTCATTGGTAAGCACGGTCATCCCCTCTCTATAGGTGAATGTACTAGCATACTAGCTCCTGGAATTGACAGGTGCTACTAATGTTATCTCAACGGCTGGCATGTTTCTGACTTTGCTCACGCGCTAGTATACTAGCATATGTTAAGAAAAACAAAGCCGTAGCTCGGGTCGTACACGAACTTGTGCACAACTGGTATAGACACCTATATCAAAGGAGCTGTTATACATCGTTATTTATGAAGTCTGATGTGATCGGCGGTCAGGCCATGGCTACACTTGAGCCATCTCGAAATACAAAGAAATTACTTTGCCCCATCTCCAAGACTCCAGAGTGGCCACTGTTGACGGCATAAATCATTGACCCGAAGTCCTTTCTGTAAAACTCGTCGCCCTCTTGCTCAGAATCACAAAAACACATGAGCGCGTCGACAAAGCGTGCTTGTGGGGGCACGTCGGAGCATTTGAGGTCCAGAAGCGTCGTTGGCTGCATCTCTCGAGCTCGCATTTCTTCTTCCGCGACTACATGCTGATAGTATGCAACAAGATATGGCGTGTCGAAAATGCCACGAAGGTCGAAAGCTTTCAATATTTCGATGCCGCGCCGTCGTATCTTGGAGTCTCGGCATTTTTCTATCACAAGGCTTATGGTTGACGCCAAATTGTTTCCCAGATTTGACAGGCTCCACAAGCTGCAATGATCAGAGCCTGCACTACTGATTGAAGTCGGCTCTTGAAGCATGTACGTCTCTGCGATATCGACAACTCGTCGAAAGTCTTCCTCGAGACCATCGCAGATTGTCTGATCAAAGTCGTTGATTATCTGCAGGAAAATCCAGGTTTGTAGGTACTGTGCTTCAAGGAGCAAGACGGAATTTGACCATGGCTGTGAGCTGAGAAGAGCAGCGAATGCTGCACGCCATTGAACAAGGGCTGCAATGGTAGCGTGAAAATCTAGCTGGAAAGCAGATTGGTCGTCAAAACCCAGAGTCCGTGAAGTCGCCATGACCAAGCAGAATTGTTCACATTGGTGCGAAGTCGTATCGTTTTTGTCAAAGTTAAGAACATGATCCGCTTTATCGAAAAGATGCTCTTCATGCCTGGAAGCGTCGCTACACAGAACGTCCAAGTGGAGTGAAGCATCTTTCACTGACTGAAACTGACCAGGCATGGGATCTTTGCAGATGGCCTGTAGTGGGGATTCGCAACCACCATAATAGAAAGGTCCCGAAACAATCCAGTCAGATGCTAGCCTCAAGAAGAGATGAACAAGTGCGTCGGTCCGTGGTGCGTTACTAGACCCCAAAACCAGGGTTCCAGGCGCTGAAGTATCGTTCGTATGCTGCCCTGAGTTCTTTGACAGTATCGTGAATGCAGCCATGAGATGCTTGCTGGCATAGTGATCGTTTCCACTTAGCACTTCGAAGCAGAACAACAGCATGATCGCAATGAGAGTGGTCTCACTGGCAACGGCAACGCCGAGCTCCGGTGCACGATCAATGTACTTTCGCAATGCCACGACGGACTTGTTGTAAAGCTCGTATGGTTCGGCGCCATAGTCTGAGCCAGGCGACAAGCCAGGCAAGCTACTGCCCTGCGCACGATGCATGCTTCCAAGAGCCGCTATGGCATATGATATGACGGGCTCACATGACCCCTCTGGAAAGAGGATGTTTCGCCAAGGGAACTCCACTTCACTTCCAGGAAGCCGGTCGACCGTGTGAAGACGGAAGAACTCGATGTTCATTGCATCAGGTTGGCCGAGCCCTGCTGGCATACTTGGCGGAATACATTGCAGAAGCCGCACGGGCTTTGGCAAGAGGAGTGCATATTGTGATGCTTTGGCCGGCGGTGGCGTATCGACGTACACACAGGCACGTTTTGACGTCAAGCAACGCCGACACGTGGGCCGACCCTCATCGCATTTAATTCGACGAGCTCTGTAATTGCGAATGCTGTATAAGCAACGGCGGACACTAGGGGTGAAGTCTTATGGACACTTACTTGCAGGTCTTGCAGCCCGTCCTGTTCTTCTGGTGGCACGCACGCTGTCGTATCTTCTCGGGAATCATGAGACATTTAGGGCCTTCAGGCTTGAGGCCCAGGTATTTCCTGCAGGGTAGATCATTGTAGCTGGGCTCGTGAAGTATTTCGGCAGCAAAATGTCTGGTCGGTACCCGCGGACACGTCGATTGAGTAATGAGCCAAAGCTTTGGGGCTTGTGTGCCGCGCGGCGAAACAAGAGCTTGGGACGCAGCACGATGATGAGACCAAGGAGACCAGGGGACCGAGACGGAAATATCACTCGCGCTAATTACGACCGTGCGTCGACAAGGCTGATGACCCTGTGACTTTAAGCCACAAGTTTGAGTGCAGCCTTGCTATCAATGGCGTGCTAACCTGCTTTCCTTGGCTTCCATGGTCCGTATTTCTCTTCCACAAGGACTCCACTGACTTTTGACTGAGCATTCTGGTATGCTGAAACTCTGGCACATGTCAAGTGCGTAACACAAGCCACGTGTACAGGAGATATCGCTTCAAGACATACATAAGTTTATACTTTCACAGCCTAGACTTCAAGCTAGGGGTGGGGCGCTCGTAAACTACACCAATCAACAGTAAGCTGCGGCTGGAATAAGCTCTAGATCCTTCGTATTGCAGAGCTGTGGTGTACCAGCCAGAACGACGCCGCAAGGCCGCTCCGGCACGCCTCGACACGATGAGGTGCTCCTCCTATATATCGGCACGGGGACGCCATGAGCATGATTTGATCACCCAAAACGCTCCCAGTAACGTTCAGCTCTGATTGATATCATAGCAAGCTCAGCCAGCGATCAACAATCTCTCACCAACCAGGGGAACAGCGACACCGGAACGACTAGTGTTTGGTCATCCTCGCAATGTCTGGAGAAGCCCCACAATCATCACTTCCCCGACGAACATGGATTGCCAAGTTCACGCCAGAAATGCTTGATGCATACTTAAGCAATCCCGATCCATCAAGTGAGCTACGACGATCAAATACAGTCTGGAGTGATGACTTCGACAACATCATCGGCCCCCTGCCAACATCAAGCGACGACCACAAGTCATGGTCACGGAAGCAAGTCTGCCAGAGCAAGTACCCACACGACAGCACGAGCTTGATGGCACAAGGAACCCGATCTTCACATCTACTTTTCACCGACGACTGCTTCCTCGATGGACTGGTGGATGGATTCGGGATCATGGTGGTAGGGGTCGTTCTACTAGGAGCCATCGCAGCATTGCTATGGCTTCTCGGTATGCGATTGAGGTCTTGTCGGTCGATGCGTGCCCATCGTCGAGGCTCTTCGGCTTTGAAGTTGCTCGGTACTGAGACAGAAAACTTGCAGACGGAGTTCGAGGACAAATTTTACACAGAGAAGGTCTGAGTGGGAGTCTAGAGCGTGGTGTGGTGGGAGTGACGGATCTTTTACAATATACCAGCATCGCGCAGAATCGCATGCCAGCGTCAAAGGTCGACGCAATTGTTCATTAATGATCATGCAAAGTATGAGATAGAGATACCAAATGTTTGTTGTGCGTCAAAAAGACCATCATGATCTTGCTGTACTCCATTATATAACAAACTCCAGTCAAATGGTTGCTTCGCAATCGAATTTTCGGAGACAGTCATTGTCATTGCGCTGATTGCTCACAATCAGTGGATTTCCATATGCAAATGTGGTGCTATAGTGTTTATGGCCCAAGACCCAATGGGTGGCCTGATCGGCACCTTTCCAATTCTTGAACTGCTTAAACATGTTGCTGCTGAAACAGTAGCGATACGGACTCTGTCGAAGTCTTGAGTGGTTCGCTTCTTCGAAAGCTGGTGCGTGGTGGGTGACTATCACTATACGACGTTCAGGCTGAGACCGCGCAATCTCATCCAGAGTTTCCTCAAGCCATTGCACGTCTCGGTGATTTTCTGCGTTGTGGCCTGCAACGGTCCAGTCCTTGATCTGCTCGAAGTCGTATGTCAGATGAGCCCCCTCAGGTATGAGCGAGTGTAGTGTGCATCCAAGAACTACCATGTCTTCAAGGTCAACTCCTGTCCTGTCCATGAAGAAGAACGTGTCACCGAGATCTTGGCCCATCGCCTCCGCGATTTTCAGACCTTCTTCTCGACTGGAGCCATAGAACTCATGGTTTCCAGGAACGAGCAAGACCTTGTCGAACTTCTCACATAATCGTGGCAAAGCAATTTTCAGAGCGTTACAATCACGGAAACGGCCGAGATCACCAGCCAGAATGATATACGGAGCGCATCTGGGAATTTCCGCAGCGTTGTACTGTTGTCTCGTCTTGTCAAAAAAGCGCTCCCAGTGAAGGTCTGACATAAATTGTATGCCTCGGCCGCTGCTATGGCGAAGCTTGGTGATGTCCCGGCTCGAATCATCTCCCAGTAGTAGAAAATTGTAAATTTCGGTCTGGTGTAGCACGCGTTTGTTGTACGGTCCAGAAGGAAGGGCTCTGGTTTCTTCGCGAAGCATCGGGTGTAGTCCAAAGAGGTTTTAGGCGTTGCCAGATCTCGTCTAATGCCATGTCTGGCCGGTGTAGTTGTAATGTTTCAGATGCATATTCACTCGCGTTAGATTCTAGACGCAGAGACGACTCAACTCGTTACACAGGACTCCAGTAGTATGAGTTTTGAATTGCCATACGTCACGATACACGAGAAGTAACACAGCAGCACGTGTTTGGTGGCATGGGTCACAGTCAAAGTCGCCGTAGGCGGATCTGATTTCACGCACAACAATAGTGACATGGTCCTTGTCTAGGTACTTGATATCTGCACAAACTTGTCAAAAAACAACAGATAGTGGTGTTGTTAGACAGGAAGGCGGACAAATTCGGGGCAGTGCAATTGATCGTCAACAAAGACCAAGCCCGCTGGTGTCCTTGGTTTTGCTTGGCCTTCGAGCGGGGGTTCATTCTAACCTCGCTCACAACATGCACGATAATATGATTATGCGCGCCATCGACTTTTTGAGAACAAGCAAGAACGCTGTGAAATCAATGCTGCGTCCGGCCATTCGACCACGTGAGCCTGACGAAAGACAATAACCTTGCCAGGAACCGCCTCGAAGCCAGCCAACTCGCGGTGATTTCATGGCTATCTTCATGCCAATAGTGGACACATCGAGCCAAGAACGATCTGTACCCTGCTCAAGGTTGCCGGCACTACTATCTATCTGCCAATGTAGGCGAGTAGTGGGCCATGGTTACAACGATAGGCAGTAGTCATGACCGAAGGGCGAAGACCTTCCTCTTGTGGCGACACAGATGAGTATATAACTCAATGGCATATGCCGCCACCACGGTCTGCTCTCCTTTAAAATTGCTGTACCATACCATTGAGAAAAATGTTGTCCAAAGCTACCAAGGTCCAGTTCGCGCTCTACTGCCTGGCAGGCGTCACCAACGCACAGGGTAGTGCTGGCTCCGCCTCTCGGACAACCTATGGCAACAATGCTCTATCCGTCGATTTCGACAACGAAGCCATCTCACGGAACTACCAAGACGTCGACATTCAGCTACTATCTCCAGCATTTCTCAGCCCCGAAACGATTCCTGCCGGCTTCGGCAATGGCACCTCGGGTCCTACGCCGTTGCACGAGTTGGGTATGTAGTTACGATTGGAATGTACACGAACGCACGGCTAACACTGTGAAAGACCACTTCATGCGTTCCATCGCTTTCCGCAACAACTGGGCAACCTACCATGGCTCCGAGCTCACTTCAGAGCAAGGACGAGCGATTCCCTACATGTTCCTAACCCAGCCCTCGGTCTCAGACTCGACCGGAACATACACAAATAATACAAGCTCATCCAGCAAAGTCCGAGTCTACCTTCAAGGCGCCATCCATGGAAACGAGCCTGCCGCTGATCAGGGAATTCTCGCACTTTTGGGCAAGATGGACGCCAACCAGACCTGGACGGCCAGCCTCCTAGAGAAATTAGACATTCTCGTTCTGCCACGCTACAATCCCGACGGTGTCAACTACTTCCAGCGCGAATTCGGCAGCAACATCGATCCTAACCGCGAAGGAACCAAACTGGTGGCTCAGCAGTCCAGGGAGATTCGCAGCCTTATCTCGTCGTTCGAACCGCATGTTGTAGCCGACATGCACGAGTACGGTGGACCCACAACCTACGGCGGCATTTACAGGCACGGCACCGACGCTCTAATCGCAGGCGCAAAGAACCTCAACATCCATCCCGATATCCGCGCTCTGACAGAAGACACTTTCTCAGCAGGCATGAGCGCCGCCCTCGTAGCCAACGGCCTGCGCGTAGAGCCCTACGTGACCGGCCCAAGCAGCAGAGTCGAAGGGTCCCCCATCGTCTTCACCGAAGCCTCCGCCGCGCCTACAACCGGCCGCAACGCAATGGGCCTCAGCCAAGCGATCGTGATCCTCTGCGAGCTGCGCGGCATCCGTCTCGCGGACCAGCACTTCCAGCGCCGCACGGCCTCTTCGCTGATCATGCTCGAAGCGATGCTGAATATCGCCCACGACCAGTCTGATTCTATTCTTTCGACCATCGAGAGCGCGGTCGAAGACTTCATCGCCAGCAACGAGGACATCGTCCTTACAGACTCCCAGCCCAGCGAGAACCGCACCTTCACCATGGTCGACATCCGCAACGGAAGCATCGTGCAAGCGCCCGTCGAATTCCTCAGCTCGACGCCTGCGGTCGCAAACTTCACCCGCTCCAGGCCTGAATCCTACCTCATCCCACGCGACTGGAAAACCGTCGTCGACCGCCTGAGCGCCATGGGCGTGGAGTTCGAAGAGCTCGCGTACGAGTTCCGCGGCACCGTGCAGGCTTACAACGTCACGTCGTCGACTCTCGACACGGAGTTTACAGAGGGCACGGTCATGAACACCGTGACTACGTCGTTCTACGAGAAAGAACTTGTGATGCCTGCCGGGAGCTGGAGGTTGAGCGCGAGGCAGAAGAATGCGGCGCTGGCGTTTGTGACGTTGGAGCCGGAGAGTGAGGTGTCGTTTGTAAGCTTTGGGATTATTCCTGTTGCTGCTGGGTGGGAGTACCCGATCTTTAGAGAGGTGGCTTGATCGGAGCTGTGAGGTTGGTTAGTAGATGGCAGAGATAGCTTGAAGATACATATGAATAGACTTACGATCAAAATGTGTTGACCTGTGAATTGGCGTAGTAGTGATGTCCTCTGTGCGCTCCTACCATTACGATTGGATTCAGAGGCATTTGTGCGATGTTATGGCGAGCAAAGACACATCTCAGTGGCCAGCATCGTGCTTCAAAGGTCTTCTGGTGCCTGCGAAGTCCTTTAAACCTGGTACTGACAGTTGTATTCTGACATGGAACAGATAGGTTGGTAAATGGTGGAAGATATCCCTGCGTATGAATGCCGAGCTTATGCTCAGGCTTGATGTCAGGCTATGCTTATTATTTACACTGATCGTACACCGTACGCCCTGCTTTGAAAATCCCAAATGCTAGTAACAACGCCAGTCACATGCCTCGCTCCGAGTACCGTGTTCAACGCCCAAGGAAAGTAAAACCAAGCGAATCTTTTTTCCCACCTCACATAAGTTCAACAGGTGGCCTCGCAGTGTGAGGGAACTTCACATCCACGCCTTCCATCGGGCTGACATCGCCGGGGCTATCCGTCAGATCCTCAACCTCGATGGCGGGCAGCGCAGGCGAGTCGCCGTGGTCTTCAGGGTGGTACACCACGGTACCAGTCCCTGAGCGTGCTCTCGTTGTGATCGGCCTGTGCTCTTGCATTCCGTTGTCTCCCAAATCCATGGCATCTGTGGGTCCAGCTTTCGCCTGTAGTTTGCTGAGCGCTAATGCCAGGTCTTCCGCGTGGACGTCCTTGTTCGGAGGCTCTTCGTCACGCATCTGCCAGCCCATGGGCGGTGATGGTGGCGGGCTGATGAAGAACAGCTTGTCGCTTTTGGGCAGGTGTAGGTACTTCTCCTCGTCGCCGATCTTGGTTTGTGTGCCGAAGTAGACTCTCACACGGTTGCCAAGGATGGACTCGCCGTCGAGGACTCTGCGGATGGCGATGGCGTCTTCGACGGTGTAGAAGGAGACGACGATGCGGCGGAAGGACTTGAGGGGAGCGAAAATGTGGATTGTGGCGTGCTCGTTGATGGCGGTGGAGATGGATTCGAGAACGGAGGAGGTGAAGATCTCGAGGGATTGTAGGTTGGTGATCAGGAGGGTGTTACTGGGTGGCGTGGGCTGTGAGAGAGGCGGTAGGTCTGAGAAGTCGAGAGACATGTTGAAAGAGAGGCGCTTTGAGGGCGATGATGAGGTAGGCGGGGTTGAGATGTCCATAGCCATGGTGGTTTGTGTGATGTGGCGTTGGTTTGTGGGAGGGTTGGAGTGTGTTGGTGTTGTTGTGAGTGTGAGGAAGAGAAAGGTAGGAGACAGTGTGGTAGGCAGATGTTATCTTGCAGTGCCAGTATGGGCAGTGTGGCAGTGTCGATTACCTTGACATTCTAGAACAAAGACTCCCAAAAGTCCCAAGGTGCCAGGGTCCTTTAGAGTGTGCTGCGGCCGCTTCGCCCAAGCTCGCTGACGAGTGCCATGGCTGAGCATCCCGCGCCCGGAAGCTGCGGGGAGCGACAGAGAGAGAGGAGAGAATGCGAGAGTCAAGTCTTGGATGGCAAATAATGTTGCATCACGTGTTCTATACTGCAATGATCGTGGAATGAGAATCGAATAGATGTACAAAACAATCGTGTATTGAACGCTTATCGGCTACTCTCAGTACTCTCCCTCATCCCGACCGCCTGTGTATGGAAACGATCACCAGAGAGATAAACATTACTACCGCTCGGAACGGCCAACACATCTCGCCAGGACCAAGGGACGCACTTCGCAGCAGCATGCACGGGCAGTACCACTTACCATCGGCCTGCGCACGCTGCACAGCGGATAACCACATACTATGTTCATTTCATAACTCCTCGGCCAGAAGAGTATCCATGCTTGTGGCTGAGGCAGCGAACACGTGACGTCGCAGGAGGCAGATCCTGACACAGACCTCACGGCGACATCACAGCTGTGCCACACGCAGACCTTGCCCCTTTGGGCCATCGCAGTGCTGGATCGAGAGGGCAGTTGTGGCGTCCTCAGACAAGCGCATGCACAACGCAGGGACCGGCGGGCACCGATGGGCCATGCCATGGCACTGCCGGCGCACAAAGATCGCGTGTCTGCACCTGCACACACACGGTGCACACACGCACAGCAGCAGGTGGAAGCGCCTCGAGATGTGCAGCGAGTGCCCTCGTCGGCTGCCGGATGCCTTCTAGCCTCTCGTGCGCATCGGCCCGATCGACATCGGATGCGCCAGATCTACCAAAATCCATGTCTTGACTCGCCGCTGACTGGTGGAGCGCTTGAGGACCGGCGATTGCGATGCGCGCCATTTGCTGCTTGCATCCTCCTGCCCCGAAGTCAAGAAGAGAGCTCGCGTGGCTATCCTAGCGCCGGCCGCTTGCGCCCTCCACTTCGCCGTCACACAGCTCCCACCCAAGGAACGAGGAACCCGCCCGCACGCACTTGCACCGAGCCCAGTGGTGGTAGTCCTGCGCCAGCAGTCGCCGGACCTTGTCTCCATTCGTCTTGCCTGGTCTCTCGTCCCTCACCTCACCTTCCACTCCTTGCGTGCGTCTGTATTGCTGCTGTGCTCATTGCTCGTCACTACGCCTCGTTTTAGTCGTCTTGCACAGCCTCGTCATCCACAATGAATCAACCGCCGGAGGACCCCGATCCTACAGCTCCAGTAGTAGCCTTGGCGGCGCAAGACGACGATTTCGCCAGCGAAGGCGATTCAGGCTATGGAGACGAGACCGCTCTGTCCACTGCATCGCTACAGTCCAGCATCTTCGACTACGAAGAAGAGTATGGTCGATCTTACCATGCCTTCCGCCGCGGCAAGTATGTCATGCCCAACGACGAACGCGAACAAGAGCGCATGGATATGCATTACCATAGTCTACGCCTCGCCTTGAACAATCGCCACTGGATCGCGCCAATCGAAGAGCCCAAAAACATCCTCGACGTCGGCACTGGAACTGGTATCTGGGCCATGGACGTAGCAGACGACAACCCTTCAACGCAAATCACAGGCATTGACCTCTCGCCAATTCAACCAACCGCCGTGCCACCAAACCTCCAATTCCTAATCATGGACGCCGACGAACCGTGGGACGGCTACGAGGAGCGTTTCGACTTCATCCACACGCGCCTCATGAACGGCTTCTCAATCAAATCCTGGCCCTTCTTCTACCAGCAAGCCTTCGCCTCCCTCGAGCCCGGCGGCTGGGTGGAAAACCAAGAGTTCGAAGTCGTCTTCGGCTGTGACGACAACTCCCAGCTCCCGGACAGCCCCAGCGTGCGCTGGGCGACGCTCTGGAACGAAGGCATCCAGAACTTTGGCCTGACCGGCCGCTGCTACCCACAGCTCATGAAGCAGCAGATGGAAGACGCGGGGTTCATCAACGTGTCGTGGAAATTCTACCGTATGCCTGTAGGACCATGGCCCAAAGACAAGGCCCTGCGGCAGTCTGGGTTGTTTAATCTGATCGGCTTGCTCGATGGCATCAGCGGGCTGAGCCAGAAGGTCTTCACGCACGGGTTGCAGTGGACGATCGAGGAGATGGAGGTGCTATTAATGCAGGTGCGGGACGAGTGCAAGAACCGCAAAGTCCACAGTTATTTCCCCATGTGAGTCTACCTCAAGAAAGAAACCTTCCAGAAGTGGCAAGATGTCTAGGCTTGCTTCAAAAGCTGGCCTGGCCAAAGCCATCAAATCCACCTTACCAGTGGCCAACGACCCCATCACATACTAACAACTCCACCCTTCACAGATACGTCGTCTACGGCCAAAAACCACCGCTAGACGCAACGACAGCAACAGCGACAAACTAATTAGATACCCCCACCCACCATGAAAACACCACCAGTCCGAAAGGAAAGAAACACTGTTTGGACTGGAGAGTCACCCGCTGGACATCTTGTGAATATGAAAAAAAGAATTACAAAAAAGGAATTCTTTTTTTAGACACACATATATATATATATATTGTCCCCCAAAAACACCTTCTTTCGTCGAAGCTTGAGCTTTTTATACATACGATGCCTACGAGCATACACACACCGCGAAGATGCAAAGGATTGAGACCATGATTAGGTGTAGGACCAGGAATAGGAAGGATAAAGAAAGGTCGGGAAGGTAGTGTAGTTAATCATCTTTATATTGGGAAGAGAGAGATGAGGTAATTGGGTTCTTTCTCTTTATGAGAATTTAAACATAAAACACGCTTTGACGCTTAATTCACGAGAGCTCTTGGCCTAGCTCTCTATCTGTCTCTTCCTCTATTTACATACACATCCAAATATCGTGCCTTCTCCCAGGATCTGGTCTCATAGATGGTGGGTACTAGATTTTATCGAAAAGATCAGAGGGCGTCATTTGGTGAGAAAAACGACGCCGTTTTATCGTCTTCCCCATTTCGCCCACTCACAGCAAGCAAGAATTTTGGGGAATACAAGGAGATCATCATCGCCGAGCAAGATCGGGATCTCGCTTCAGAAATGACATGTTAGAAAAGATGAGGGGCTTCACACGAAACGCCTTTACAGCTTCGCGCTCAGAACAGTCCTCATCCTCTTCTCCACCGCCTCGAGGTACTCGCCGGTGGTCACGTAGTCGTCCTTCTTGCCGCATGCAATCGCCAAGTCCTTGGTCATGATGCCCTGGCTGTCGACGACGTGGATGCAAGCCTCCTCGAGGCTCTCGGCGAACTTGACGACCTCGGGGGTGCCGTCGAGCTCACCGCGCTTGGCGAGGCCGCGGGTCCAGGCGAAAATGGAGGCGATGGGGTTGGTAGAGGTGGGGTTGCCCTTTTGGTGCTCGCGGTAGTGGCGGGTGACGGTGCCGTGGGCGGCTTCGGCTTCGAAGGTCTTGCCGTCGGGGGTGACAAGGACGGAGGTCATGAGGCCGAGGGAGCCAAAGCCTTGGGCTACGATGTCAGATTGGACGTCGCCGTCGTAGTCTGTGAAGAGGATGTGTTAGTTGGTGGATTTTTATGGGAAGGACGATCTAAGGAATACGCACTCTTCATGGCAATGAGCATGCCGCCGTCAGACTTGATCATCTGCGCGACCATGTCGTCGATAAGACGGTGCTCGTACCAGAGACCCTTGGCCTCAAACTCCTTCCTGTAGGTGGTCTCGTAGATTTCTTGGAAGATGTCCTTGAAGTGACCGTCGTACTTCTTCAGAATGGTGTTCTTGGTGGACATGTACATGGGCAGCTTGAGGTTGAGCGCGTGCTTGAAGGAAGCGTGCGCGAAGCCTGAAATGCTCTCAGTGGTGTTGTACTGCGTCTGCGCGACACCGCCCTGGTGCTTGTCGGTGAACTCGAAGACCTGGATGGCTTCGGGCTTGCCGCCTTGGGGTGTGAAGACCATCTCGAGCTTGCCGGGGCCCTCGATCACCTTGTCCTTGGCGCGATACTGGTCACCGAAGGCGTGGCGGCCGATGACAATAGGCTTCTTCCAGCCGGGCACGAGGCGAGGGACCTTGGGGATGACGATGGGTTCTCTGAAGACGGTGCCGCCGAGGTGGTTCCTGATGGTGCCGTTGGGCGACAGCCACATCTGCTTGAGCTTGAACTCCTTCACGCGCTGCTCGTCGGGAGTGATGGTGGCGCACTTGACACCGACGCTGTATTTCTTGATGGCCTCTGCGGCGTCCAGAGTGACCTTGTCGTTTGTCTCATCGCGGTAGGGAAGGCCCAGGTCGTAGTATTTGAGGTCGACGTCGAGGTAGGGGTGGATGAACTTGTCCTTGATGTCCTGCCAGATAATGCGGGTCATCTCATCGCCGTCGAGCTCGACGATGGGGTTCTTGACCTTGATCTTGGGGATCTGTGAAGCCATGGTGCGGCGATGGGAGATTTTGGCGGCGATTGGGCGAGGGAATGAGGATCTGGCGGTGGTGAAGATCTGTTGGTTGGCGGCAAGGCGCGAGGCGAAGGGACGGAGAGAGGACATTTTTGGGAGGAGGAGGAGGAGTGACGTTCCGGTATGAGGCTCGGAACGGAGGAGTGGTAGGCTGGAGCTGGAGCTGTCCGGGAAGGTGTTTGCTTAAGGACCTCGGTCGAGCTCAAGAAGTGCTGGGCCAGGATGAGAGGAGCTGTCGTTGCGGGGAAGCGACACCGGAGGCTGCAGCACCGCCTTGGCTGCTTTTAACCAGAGAGAGACTCGCCATCCGCCATTCCATACCGCAAACTCCGTCATGTCGCCGAAGAAGCACCCACCAAGCGACCAGCCCGTGATCTGAGCACTCTGATCCGCCCTGATAAGATGCGCGAGACGGCCCTGATGTCTCATACAAACCCTTAGCTTGACATACACCTACCAGGCGCGCCCTTCCAGCGACATCACCATACCACTAATCCGCCGAGAGGTGTTGTTGGTCTTGCCATGCGTCACATGCCACCCTGGTTTCTTCAGGATATATTGCTTGCAGATGTGACAGGTGCACAGAGTGCACTGCAGCGCATACATGCACCTCGCTGCACGTCACTGTCACATCCCACTCTTCACGCCGTGGACCCTGGCCATATGTGAAGACCATGTCTCATCACGGCAGAGGGGAAGCCTGCCATCGCGTTGCTGGAAATTCGTGATGACTACCATAACATTGGCGACTACTGCTGAACATAGGACGCCATGCGCGGCACGTGAGAACCCTTCGTGGGTAGATACACGCACAGGCACGCGTTCTGCTCCGCGGCAATGCGACCACTATCAACACTGTGAGACAGAATATATTACCTGCCATTGTTGGAACATAGACATTCAGGGAACCTCAGTACATGTTCCAAGGCCAAGTCACATGATTAGCTTGGGCTCAAACACATTCCTCTCAAGGTGTGCTGGAGATGGAATGCCGCTAAGCACAAAGCAGCGCGATACCAGACAACCATGTGTTAGAGAAATCCCTGACGTAGCATGGCCGCTCGGTCTCTTGGTCTACCATCTGGAATGCGTTCCATAGAACGAAGGAGGCTGGTTCTAAGTATTACAATACCTCTGTTCGATTGTTGACCTCCTATTGAGTATTCTCCCTGCCTGCATCCTCACGCAAATCCTAATACACAATCATCATTGACTTGACAAAATATTGAAACCCACCAAGAGCGCTACAAAACAGTGCAAGTAATCACGTGTTGGGTGTACAACAACACTCTCCATGGCTTCCCTCCATCAGCAAACTTCGATCCCAATCCGGCCTCACAACAAAGACTCCGACTGGTCAAGCTTCTGCAACAATGTCTTTGAGGAATATCTCGACGATGACGATCTTTTCGGTATCAACTCCCACCATTCGCGCAATAGGAGTAGCTCGGACGACTCTGGCCAGAATCTCTTTGACTTCTCAGGGTCTTCAGAACAAAGCAACCAAACTGCCGGCACCTCGCCTATACCTTCCTGGGATCATGCAGGTCTACACACACCCATACTGGAAGCGCAGCAACCCCAGGCAAAAGAGAGCGTGGGCTTCTGGCAACGCACGTTGATGGCACTCGAGAATAACGCTGCGGAAACAGAGCATAGGCAGCAGGTACTGCGTACAACAAAATCTCATCCAGATTTCTTGAGCCTCGGAGGTCACCCATCACCTCCCGCAATTCCTTCTTCACCAACGGACCAATCACTTTCAGTTCAACGCCGCCGAGTGTCACGCCCGCCGGCCGCAAACGGAAAGAAGACGTCAATAACCTCAGCAGCTCGGTCAGTTTCACGTGGAAGGCCAAGTGGAGTATCGAAGACTACCTCAGGAGCTGCAGCTGTGAATCCTTATGCGACCATCCGCAAGGTCAGCACCTCTCCGCACAAGATGATGAACCCGTCGCGCTATCGCGCGGGTTTCAAAGACGTCTGGGCGGACAAATTAGAACACAGTGGCAATTCGAAGAAGTATGAGATCCATGTGCCCTCGCTTGGGAACAATCGACTCACGCTCCCGGCCTCGCCACCGCCTTCGGCCAGAATAACTCACAACGACTTTGCCGCTTTCGGTTCACCTTTGGAGTCGGCACAGTTTGCACCGCTGTACGATTCAGAGTTATCACCTCTGACGACTTCATTCCAACAACAGGCCAGAATCTTTACGCCAGTCGCTTCGCCCTTGTTCGAACCACAGGATGACATTTCATACTTTGACGCGGTACCAGCAGTCCCGGCTGTGCCCATAAATCCTTATGCCTTACAGACTCTGCCACTGAACGATACCTCCGCATTCCCTGAGAGGACGTCTTCACTCGTCGCCAACAGGATCGGATCTTTCGACTTCGGCTTTGGCAGCACGTCGACTGAGAACGACGTCTGGGATCCAAATGCACTACTCGACAGCACAACCCTGCATCATGCTACCACAGGATTCCAAGATCCTTTCACTGGGCTCGGTCAAACAATCATCCCAACGACAGAGATACATAACCCTCTATCCGCCGGCCTAGGAATTAGCTGTGATCCAGCCCTCGTATCTGCACCATACAACAACATAGCCGACATGGCTCCATTGCCGGCCACAGACTACCACATCCCCACAGCGCCAATGTACACAACTCAAATCCCACACGGCCTCCCTCACACTCCCCAACGCCGCCCACGCATGCGCTCCGACTCTCCCTCTCCCGGCCCACCTCTCACCGAACCACGCAGCGGCGCCCGCCGCAACACCCGCGGGCCGTCCACTTCACGCTCTCGGTGCACTTCTCGCCACCGCCGCGCAAAGTCTACGAACAACACACCTCGCCACCCGCCTAATGTGGATCGAAGCGGTTTCGTGAATTTCACTCCGCACGATAGTGGCAAGATTCTCAGTGGCGTGGCGCCTTCGGGCAGTTCGAAGACGAAAGCTAGGAGGGAGAAGGAGGCTGCTGATAAGAGGAGGCGGTTGAGTCAGGCGGCCGTTAGGGCTGTTGTCGAGGCTGGAGGGGATCTGGATGGGTTGGAGAGGGCGGGGTTGTTGGCTTGATGGCGATGGTGGTGGTGGTGGTGGGTTTTAAGGTGGCGGACTTGTTAATATTTACGAAGCTTTGATGGTAGGACTCTCCGTGGCAAGCGTGGTTGATTCGAGGACTGTGGTTGCTGGTCATGGCGTCACGTATACATGGAGAATAGCGTTGTCATATGCCAGTTTGGTCTTGATATTATTTTGCATCATGGGTGTTCCGGTTGCGACTGTACGTCTTGCCCGTCAAGCTGGAAAGCACAATGGCCGGATTGGGATTCAGTTTGGTGGAACCTTTTCTGATAGCACACCGAAGAGGCGAGAGTGCTCTTCATGAATCAATAGCGTTCCAAGCTTGAAGGAAGACGGTATACAAAGGCAGAATGGAGGACGTGGTGAAATTGGCGGCTACCAAACAATGACCTTGGAGTAATACCAGAAGGTTCAAGTTCAGAGTGGAAACAGTTCGCCATCGAGACGACGCGAATGCGACAATCACAGACCTGTGTCTGTCATGGTGATTCGATCAAGCTCAGAAATTGGAGCAGTGGCTTCTGCCATCGAGATCCACCACAGCGTGAGGTATAGTATACGCAGAAATCGTGTTCACCAGTTTTACATGGCACTGTCTCTATCAGTCTCTGCCCTTCTCCAAATCATCATGCAAATTCGGTCTTCGCTCCCGAACCGTGCTCGAAGACGAAGGAGATGCCTTTGCTTGATCAGATCCACGAACATCTCTGCTCGACCCATCGTTTCCAGTGCGAGAATTCCCATCACGGCGTCGTGCCTTCCATTCGAAGATCAACTTCAACCAGCGGATGAATATCACGTACCACATCCCGCGGGCAGCGTTTTTCAGCGGTGGTCTGGCTTTTGCTACTTTTCCCTGCGACCAGCGTAAAGCGTTCTGATACCAGCGCACAGCACTGTGGTGATGCCATGCCATGAGCACGAAGGCGAGTGCTGTGCTCAGTCCTACACCGACGACGTATTTCAGGATGAAGTTGAGTGGTAGTCTGTCGTCGGCATTGTAGGGGAGTCCTTCGAGAACGATGGCGAAGAATGCCGCGAGGAACGAAAGAGGTAGGAAGATGACGGTAACAATGGTGAAAACCATGAGCGTGCCACCAGCTCTGGCGGTCTCCACGGCTAGCTTGCGGGCAGCGCGGGCCTCGAAGACGTTGGCCTGTTTTTGCTTGAGGTCGAGCAGATCGGTGATCGACTTGTACGTGCTCTTCACTTGCTTCAGCATATTCTCGATCTCGGCTCTCTGTTGCTCCAACAGCATGTTCTGCTCGTCCAAGATGCCACTGGATCGTGCTTGATAAGGACCGCCCTCCGTTCTCAGCAGTGGCCCGAAGGTGGCGCATATGTCCTTGTGCACGCCCTGCTGGTCGTCGACCACTTGTAGAAGAATGCCCAGTTCATCCTGGATGTCTTTCACTTCTTCCAGAAGCTTGGTCTCGGTGTGTATGTTCAGTAGAACTTCGATAAATATCGGCTCTCCGGTAATCGTGGAGCGGGAAGTATCCTCACCGGTCTTGCTGAGATATTTCTTCTCGAGGTTCCTCTGGGCTTCCTCGGCGTCTTGCTTGATGTCTGACAAAGCCTGTACCCACTCCGAAGCGATTTCACTGGCTTTTTGAAATCGGGAAAACAGAATGACCTCTTGGTTCATGGCGTCACCCACGGAGGAGCCAAACATCTCTAGGACACTCGACCTGCTCTCCTGCTTTGTGTTGTCTGCAGTCTGGTCGCAAGACGAGAGGCAGTGGCCAACAACACACGCAGCCAACTCGTAAACGCTCTGGACTGGAGTCCCGTTGCGCGGATCGATCTCCTCGAGTATGCTGCCGAGCAGGTCCGGCACTTCTCCGCGAGGGTGCTGCCAATTTTGAGGGAAGCTGGTTACGATAAGTGAGGGCCCGAGCACCCAGACCCAGAGCTGATCTACCATGAGAGAATCGATCTCGCTCGTTGGCCTTTTCTCTTTCGCCTGGTACCGTTGGACCACTTGATCGCCGTCACGTACTGCTGTATCGACGTTTCTGTACCAGAACTGGTCGAGGGTGCGGCGCACGTGGAGACAGTAGTCGTTCTTTTTCCACTGAGAATAGGCCTGGTGAAGTTTTTGATCTCTCCCTGGAGGTGAGTTTTCATTGCTGCTGCTACCAGTCGACTCCGTGTGGATATTGCTAGTTGACGAGCTGCGGTGATCGTCGCGAAGCTGATCGTGCATGATCCTCACTTTGTCTTTGTTCTCAAGGGTCAGATAAGGCATGAACAGGTACGCCCCGAGCTCTTGGGCCTCCGGTAATTTCTCTGTGGTCGGAGATGTCTTGCGCTCGGGAAAGGCAACGGTGGCTTGGCCACTTTCCATGACAGCGCTCATGTTTCCAATGGGTGGTGGTGCTTGTATCTTCAAACGCAGTGGCTCTGTGGTCTTCTTGTGTGTTTGGAGATCTTCAACCACTTTTGGCTCAAGTTTGATCCGGAGACCGCTGAAGTCGCGAGCAGCCGAATTGATGTACCCTTTCGGGCTGGGAGGCGCGGTTTTGTTTTCGGCAACTTCGGCAACGTCATTACTGTTGATACGGCCTCGCCCTTTTAAGTCAACAATAGGAGAGTCGTCTGTTGGGCCATGAGTGGATCGGTGGTGTGCATGACCGTAGTCGCCAAGCCGTCGGATAAGCCTAGTGCAGGCGGGTCGCATGAATCTGGAGTGAATTCTTCTGCCACGATACTGCTGTTGGCTCAGTGATCGTTCGAGAGCCCTGAAGCTCTCCACATCCACTGAGCCTTCGATGAAGTGCTTGGTAAGAAGTGCTTGAGCCCAGTGCAAATTGTTGGCTGGGAGATGTATCCAGCGGAATGCACCCTCCTTCCCAGGGTCGGGTCTCGTGGAGACGTGGTTGTGGCTCAGAGATCCTGCTTCGCCACACTCTTTATAAAGCAAGTCAGAAACTGGTATCTTGCGTCTGAGCATCTTGGAGCCTACAGCTTTCTGGAAGTCGATGATATTGGCATCGTAAGTTTGCGCAACTTGTTTGACGTTCTGGGGCAACGACTTAATGAAGAGATCGTTCCATGGAGCCAGTAACTGCAGGATCTGCTGACGCTCTGTTGACCTTGCGGCATCGATTAAAGGAGTGTTTCCACGGCTGTCTCTCGCCGCAAATTGCACATCTTTCTGCTTCAACAACAATTCTACTATCTCCACGTGGCCCATCTCAGCAGCAATGTGTAGGGCGGTCCTTGACAGGCGTGACTTCGTATCCACTTTGGCACCAGCTGTAAGAAGAGCTCGCACGACCGCAAGATATCTTGGAGCTGAATCTGTCGCTTCTTTTTCTGAAGACAACAATTGCTGAGTGGCAGCGCTGTTTCTTCTCGTCGAATCTTTGTTTGCGGAGGTGTGTCTGCCGCACGCGAGATGCAACGCTGTCCAGCCTCCGTCGCAGCCTGCATCAATATCGAAATCGTATTTGGCTCCAAGGATACAGGTGACAATGGCCTCGTTACCATGAGAAGCTGCAATGTGTAGCGGTGTCTCGTTCTCTTCCGTGCGAAACTCGAGCTGCTTTTCACCCTCGTGCTCCATGAGAAGCTTTGCGGCATCGACTGCATCGCTCATACATCCACAGACCAGGTGAAGTGGTATGAGACCGCCCTTGCATACAGCAAATCGATTGGCTCCTCTCTCCAGTAAAGCTTTGATGAAGCCTACATCACCTTTGGCAGCTGCAAAGTGTAATGCAGTCTTCCCTTCGTGCGCCTCCATAGCTTCCAGATCGATATGGTTCTTTTGGAGGAGCCCCTCCGCTATGAAATATCTGCCAAACAATGCGCTCATGTGGAGCGGTGTTTGTCCCTGATTGTCGACAGCATTCACAATTGCGTCAGCTTCTTCCATGGCGAAGAGAAGCTTGGTTATGTCGTCGCTTTGTGTCCGGTCTTGGTCTGATGCGATGTGGTGCCATATGTTGCGCTCTTTGCCGTCTGTCTCTCCTACAATGCTCGCATCCTTGAGTAGTAGCTCCACTACCTGGGTACGTTGTCTCCAAGCGGCGTTCATCAGCGTTGTCCGCCCTTCATTGTCGACAGTGTTCTTGTTTGCTCCGCATTTGATGTATTTCAGTGCCACAGCTTCATTACAGCATGTGTTTATAATGGCAGACATCAGGGCATCATTGCCCTCCCCGTCTCTTTGCTCGACAAGAGCCCGACGACGCTCGCTCTCTCCTCGCCCCGCTAGGAGGAGCTCAGCCACCTCGACCCGCACGACGTGTGAGAGTGCATTCTTGTTGTCCGGTCCACATCCAGTTATTAAGACTCCATGTCTGATTAACGAATTAAGGATTCTGAAGCCACTCGAAGATTGGTCTGTCCTGGCAGGTTCCAGCTGACATTCATCATATACGTGACCTGTAGGCTTCTTGTGGAAGAATTCTTCACAGTACTTTACTGCCAGGACCAAAGGTGGTGTATTCTTGCCCTGTCGGACATTCTTCGAGATCGAATCTGCTTTGGCGTTCTCGTCGGCAAGGAGATACTGAGCAGCTTCAGGGTGCCCTTGGTCGCAGCTGATTACCAAAGCATCGGCAAGCACTTCGTCGCGTAGGCGTGAATGGGTATGCCTGTCTATCACATCTTTGAGTGTCGCCAAGTCTCCGCCGGAAATTGCGCCTTCAAGCTCGTTCAGGTACGTTTCGAGCGAGCCTTCCGCTTCTTGAGTAGACATAATATCACTCCAACTGCCGCGTTGTCGATTTGGAGACAGGAAGACGGCTTGGAGTCGGAATCGAACAGATCGCGAGCAGCATGGCGACGGGCACAATATATGAATATCAGGCTGCGCGATCACTGATAACCCAATGCAATGCACCAGCCGTGTCAACCGAAGCCACCGCCATCACGCCCTGGTGAAGATCCCGATGCGCAGATGGAGATAGCATAGCCTTCCAGTTCACTGGTACGAATGTAGCGCGTAGGCAACCGAGGCAACCTGCCGAGCCTGCATGCAATTTATGCAGCTAGCAAGCTGGACAATCGAAGTCCATTGCTGGAAGACAGGGGTCGAAGCATGAACTTCGTGGACGGCATGTTTGTTCAGGTGCATGAAACGTCGAAGGTGTCATATTAGACTGCACACTGTGATAGTCGTAAGCTTCCAAGAAGGCGCGGCGCAAGTGCGCAAAGGCAATGCTCTCTCGCTGTTGCACCCAGCCGTGCATGAGGTGTGGTAAGTAGCGAGCGCCACAGCGCTTCTGCTGCGCCCATCCCAACAAACCCCAACAAAACGAGGCAAACATTGCCCACCTGCTTCCACTTAGGGTATGTATTGTTCTGTTGGCGTTCAGCTGCGCACATACCTACCATAAAAGGCTCAAGGTCAATGTTATTCCACGTCTTGATTACGCTACATGTCTCCAGACATTTGATTGGCTTGCTCGGCTGTGAGGCTGGAACGGGCCAACAGCCTGGTCTGGACAACGAAAGCAACATAGAAGATGGGGCCAAAAGGTGATGGCCTCCTCGAGGAAGGCAAAAGATATGTTGATGAGAGTGGGATTTGAACCCACGCCCTTTCGGACTAGCGATTGTTGATGAACCAGAAGGTAACACCTTAAGCTAGCGCCTTAGACCGCTCGGCCATCTCACCATTGAATCGAGATGATTCGATGAAGGCAAGACGCACACAAACAATCATGATACTTGGCGTTGGGAGGCAATCTAGGTACCGTAGACCGAGTGATGAAGTCCCTCCTGCAAGTCACCCCATCCTATGAAGTCCAGGCGTTGGAAATATCTGACCGGGGACATGTCCATAGCTTGTGTGAAGTGTGTTATTCACTGGCAATCAGAATGACACGTGAATGCTCATGGGCATCGGTAGGAGGTAAGACTCCGCATTGGCTGACGAAGTGTCGGGGTAGGAACGGGACGGAACATCTTCAAGGCTGAAGGTAGTGTATAGTATAGGCGTTGTCCAGTAGATAGTGAGGTGAGCACGAATACTGTGGAGGTACCGACCCGACAGCGTCTGCTCTCGCTGATATCCTGGAGCCGTGTAGGCACGTAGGCACAATCGTGAACCAGGATCCGGACTCCAGACCGTACGTCATTGGCGCCCAAGCGCGTCCTTCGGTGCTCCAATAGTAAGGTCCAAGCCGAAGAGATCTGAATCCATTCAAGCCATGTCAGAGAACCAAACCCGGGTCGTACAAGATGAGAACACGGTGGCTGACAGCGGTGCATCGGGCGCAATTCTCAGTATCACGGTCAATCTGAGTACCTCAATAGAAGACATTGGAAGAAGCGATGTCGGGTTATGGTCTCGTGATCGTCGGCGTAAAGTCAACGCTAGCCTAGTCTCTTTTCGCCCCAGTATGCGGAAAAACGGTCGTTAGTCCAGCCACTCTGGAACTTTTTCGAGTTACATCACCATTGATTCTTGCGAACTAACAGCCTAATTACAATCGCGTTATTCCGCTCTTACATACCCGTGTCCACACAAGCTACCGGAGAGGTGTCCACACATGTATACAATCAGCGAAGAAAAAGAAAAATCGGAGCAGCACAAAGTTCCGAAGCGTTTGCAGGCGAAGAGTGGCTCTGGCCTCAACATCCGGATGACGACCCTAACACTTTTTGGACCTATTGCAAGGCAACGAGTCAATGAGAAGCAGCCGCCGAAGAACAGCGGTGATCTGGACATAACACGATGTGCGGCGCTGCACAACACACTCCTGCTCTACGGATGGGTCTGCAGTGGCAAGCGGATTCCGCAGATGGAAAAGAAGTCCTGGTGGAGCAGGCACGGCAACGATGAGCTGAAGAAGTTCCTTCGACCTTCAGTGGTGACTTATTTGTCAAAAGTGTTTGACGTGCCTGGTCATAATTTCTTCTATCATGTCTCTGGACTCGCTGGCCCCAAGGACGTTCTTCAACTCAGCGAAGCACTGGATGACGCAGAAAGGAAACCCCTCTCGAAGGAGGAGAAGTACCGCTACGTTGTTCTCTACAACACATCGCGCGATCATGTAACACATCCGGCTGGTATTGTCTATGATCAGCAAGAAAACCGCGCGATCTTCATGCCCACCTACAACCACATCTTCAACTTCAAGGACCCTTCGCTACCATGGCAACCACTCGAGAGTATCCTCAGTGCTTACATCGATATGGTGGAAGCCGAGAAAGCTGTTGCGCTTCACGATAGTGTCGGTCAAGCCGCTGAAGGACCAGCCACAGAAGTTAAGATGGGAGACGATCGCGTCCAATTCAAGACAAGACCTTGGGTGCTACAGGCCTACACCAAGGGTGACTTGGAGGCATGTCTCGGCACCTGGCTCCGTCTAGTTGAAGCAATTGAGAAGCGCGCCGACCCAACTGGATCGAAGAACAACCCAGAGGACGATGCCGAACCACTGGCCTCCCGAACAGCATTGAACGTCGCAGGCATCCCCAAAGGTTTTGCATATGACTTGCTTTCCCACGCAAACTACTCTCACGTGTGGTATGTGGCACCAGGCGTGCGCTTGCCCAAGGTCGAAGAATTCCTCAACCAGCCCTTCCGGAAAATTCTGCAGCAATACCCCAAAGAGACCGAAGGCATGAAAATGCCCTTCTTGTTCTTGCGCGCAGAAGGCACAGTTTCAGCAAAGGAGGCCAAGTTCCGCTGGCCGTTCTCGACTGTCGAAGCTGTGCCCTGTGGACTGTACATCGATGCCTTCCCCAACGCGCAGAATCCTTTCGAAGATGCGTGCAGATTCGTGCTGCCGATCAAACTTGGTGCTAACCGCTACGCAAGAACGGCGGACTTCAAGCCCATCATCCGATCACACAGTGATCTGTACCAGACTGGTATCAACCCGTTCGTAATGCGACACGGTCCCAAATTGGTTGCTATTCTGGAGAACTGGCTCGAGAACATTGAAGCGGGGCACTGGAGTGTGAACGAGAGAGGCGTTGCTGGTGGTATCGATGGTATGTCGATTGACATGACTACTACTGTGATTGATCATGAGCTAACTGTGTTTGCAGTCTGGAAGGAGGCAGATACTCGACAGAACTGGTGGCGTTATCAGGGAAAGCATCTTCTGGTTTAGCGTAGTCATTTGCGGCTTCCATGAAGTTTTATGGGTGGGGTTTTTGCTCGTTATCACGTGTTAGCATGTCATGAAGGATCAAATGAGGAGAATCGGAAAATTGGTTGCGAGCATATGTCGTGTGATAGGCTATGATGATGCATGGATTCTGCGACATCCATGTAATGAAAAAGTTGTACATATTCTAGCCATTCTGGCAATGTAATTATAATCTCTGCATTCGTTCTGTATCGTCACATGCTGTGTCCTCGTTTCAACAATTTCAATAGCAGGATGGATTTGTGCAGGCAGACTATCAGCCAAGCAGCATTTCTTCCAGTCTTACCAGAACTTCTAGCCGGCCCTCATAACTGCGTAACATTCGGTCGTGCCTGGCAGTACGAAGGCCCAACGCCTAAGCACATTTGCCCTCCTCCAAAGTCTGACAAGGCCCCCTCCAGTTCATTGGGCTCGCACACCTCGATCACGGGCCATACTGGCGTCAGTCCTGCGGTTTCGATAAAAATTGGAGGTGGCTGTGCAGAGTGTGTCGAATTGATCCTTGCGATGCCAACATGAACCCTTCGAAGAGCACACGATCTGCATTTTCTCTTACGCGTGCGTATATGATGGCGTCAAAGGATGATGTTTGACGTTGATGCAACAATCAAAACGCACTCGCATATAGCCAGGGATGTCGAGTGATACGCAAGTGCTAAACTTTTGATAGTATGCCCTTGCGTTGAGAAGCATTTACATGTAACATGGCTGCCTGACTCAAGGCCATCTACTGCGCGATAAATTATAATACACGCAGGCTACCAAATTCTTATCTCTGTAGCACGGATACAACACGATCCTACCGTGCATGCCTCGCAGTCTAGGTTCAGACTCCGTACTGAACTCTCAGGGGCAGGGCGAGCAGTGCGGACTTCGAAGCTAGACGGCAAGGCAAGCCATTATTGCAGGGCGCAGTTACCGCAGCTCAGCAGTATCACTCGTATTGGCGCACCTGCTAGGCTGCTACCACTCTCTGACCTCAACGCTGCATTGCCTGGTGGTGCCGGCGGAACTGAGCTGGCCTCCTGGCCTATCTCTGGGACGCGTGGTGCTCACATGAGTCAGACACATGGGAAACCACGATGGCCTCGTGTAGAAGGGATCGTCCAGATGATTGCAAAGTTCATAGATGTCGTCGAGCCAAATTGTACATCATCGTGGAGAGACAGAGATCTGTGGCTGGTGAGCCAGCAGATCTTCGTGGAACGATACTCCGAACGAGCCCGGCGAGCCTGGCTAAGCGGCTCCAAGGAAAGCTGAGCGAGGCCCGTGACAGGCAGGTTTTGAAAGTCGATGTCTGGTTCTCTGCTGCCTGGGCGCCATGATCGCGATGTGGCGCCATCCTGCTGAGACACGTCGCTAGCGGGCAGTCCGCCGAAGCCACAATCCTCGATCACTCCAGGCATCTCGATGTTCACGCCCCGATCCCGATAGCCAGCTATACAAAACTCGCCAGGTGCCCTCGCGGTACCTGGCGGGCAATCGATCCCTTCGCTGCAAATCGATACTGCACATTGACGTACTCTCGTGGCTGACGTATTTTGGCTATCATACTCTCGTGCAAGCCTGCAAGCAAACCCGTGCCACTCCATCCGGGATGCACTCTACCAAATGTGCCAGCGACCCCGTCCCTCTGCCTTGCTATTTCACCTACAACCCACCTGTATACGACCATTTTTCCGTGGAGACACCGTCAGCATCGCCCATACACAGCCCCGGGGACCCCGATTGCAATCCACATCATCCACTACTCGCATACCGCCCTCCCCAAGCCACCACCACCAACAACAGGGTCTCGAACGACTTCTTCAGAATGCAGACCGCCGCGGCCCATCAATCGCCGATCAGGCCTTCCCAGAACCTATTGCAGGTCACAAGCGATGACTCTGTCTCTTCATCGTCGAGCAGTTCGTCTTCATCGAGCGCTTCCAGTTCACGAACATCGCTCGAGATGTTCTCCACACCAGAACTCGCCAGGTGCTCGCGATGCCAACGCACACCCAGTACCGATGTCAGGACGGGCAAGTCCAACATGGTGCAGTACGGCTTGAACCTGTGGTACTGTTCGCGATGTGCCAACTTGGTCGGTCTGGTCCAACACTGAAAACGACAACGACCTGCTGCGACAATCAATTATCGCGGCACGATGACAACGACCTTGCAATCTGAAGGCGATTGACAAACCCCTCTACTGCCCATTACGGTATTGGCATGTCCAGACATGGTAACATGCCAAACGAGCCCATCGACCAATGCCGTTCACGGCATGATGGGATGCACCAACGTCCACCACTTGATATTCCGCCAACTGACATTCGAGATACGATGTTTGAGGGCACTTGGCCCGCCGGGCCCTCGGGATGCTGGAAGGAGGAAGGGAAGTGGTCCTGTGAGACTGGGACACATGGAATGGCAGGGGAAGCCCCCAATTTTGGTGGAGCTTGGGATGAAACGATGGAAAGGATGCCATACCGATGGCTACTTGTTACGAATATATGTGCTTACGACGATACCCAACCGAGTGTAAATATTATGATTATTGAATTTGTAAAAAATACTATAACATCACTGCTGTAACGAATATCATAAATTCCCTCAAATCCAAGTGAACGCCCACTACATCCTTGTATTTGTACCCATAGTACAGTTAACATAGTAAAGGTTTTGGTGTGTTTGTAGTGGCCAGTCGAAATGTCTCGACGATCTTTTGCTACAAGGGGGGCATCCCACTGGCAAACACGATGCTCTATGCGTCCAGTTGGTTGTTTTAGTGCATCAGAAATGGGACATTCCAGTGGAACTTGCGACAACGATGCTGTGCGGCAACAGTAAATCTTTAATTGCAAGATACAACAGGCTTCTCGATCGTTTATTACCATACTTTGAGGTCCTGAGCGGCAGTCTTCAAAGAAGAAGTCGATCATTTCGTGATTTGTGATCGAAATATGCTGTCCCGAATCTAGCTTTTTTGCAATTACGTCGTTCTGTACGTTGGAACGATCGATAAACAACGACAAAAGGATACAGGTAACGGTATGACATCTATCCATCGTTAGCCATATCGAAATCTGATAAACCAATGTATCAATACATCAAAATGTTTCTCATCGTCCTCAAGTACTGAAATATGGTTACCCCAAGCCCTACCGTACACACAACCCTAACCATGCTCGCATGTGATCCCTTCCTCTTTCGTCACGTTCCCCACTCTCTCGAACAACCGAGGACGCCGAGGTCCCAGTCCCATCAGCCCGATGCATATACGAGCATCTAAGCATGTAAGGTGGCACGGGTGGGAAACGAGCTCAATCTCACACCTCAAACGATTCTGTACTCCAATCAAAAACAAACCAAAAACAATCAACATAACATAACCAAAAACACAATGTCTGACCCTACAGCCGAGCCTGGTGTGCCCGCCGAGAACCACCCTGACCCCGATTCATCTGTGTCCATCCCGCCAGCGGCAGAGAAGAAGGTCGCAGAGGTCAAGAAGAGAGCACCAGGCCTCGTCGACCTCGTGAAGACACCTGACAGGATCCTTCTGCGTCTCAACAAGTTCGTGGTTCCATCAATTTTCGCTGTACACGCCAAAATACTAACAACCCCATCACCAGACTCCTAGCAGCTCCCGGCGGCTTGAGTGCATTCCTCTCGACATTCAACTACACCCTCTACCTCCTCACATACCTCGAGGCCAAATCGCTACCTCTCCAAGCAAAACTCGCCCAACGCCTCGGCAAAGCCGCATACCCCACCACCGCAACCCCAGGCCCATCCTCAATCGCCTCTCTCGCTACCCTCCTCTCCAGCTGCCGCACCACGCTCCGTCTCCTGGGCGTGCCTCCGCTCTACGCATGGCTGCGCCAACTCCTTCAAGGCCCTAAGCCCGGCCAGGACCGCGTGCTGTACGCCACGGCTGTGACGCAGGCCACTTTCTACCTGATCTTCCAGTCGTTCGAGAACATCGCACTGCTCACGGACAACAAGGTACTGTCGTCGTCGCTGACGGCGCGCTTTAACAAGTCCGGCAACACTGCGAGGATCTACATCTGGTCGTACCGCGCGTGGTTCGCAGGTGTGCTGTGCGACTTTGTGCGACTGGCGAGGGAGGCGCAGCTGGAGAAGCAGAGGCGGGCGAGCAGGGTTGGAGGCGAGAAGGGCGGCGTTAGCACGCTCGAAGAGGACCAGAAAGCTGATGCTAAGTGGTGGTCTGAGGCTGTTGTGCCGGCTGCTTGGTTCCCGATGGCGCTGCACTGTGCGTTGGAGGGCGGCTTGCCTGGCTTCAACTTGGGCGTGATGGGCTTGTCGGGCGGTATTGCTGGTCTTGGAAAGTTTTCGGCCTTGTGGCAGGCTACTGCTTAGTAGTGAGCAGGTGGTGTGGCTTGTCGGCAATGTCGAGCTGTGAGCACGAGGAAACTGGCAGGTGCGCCATGTGTCGAACGAGTAATTCAGGGCGATGCTGGTAGTCTTGAGAGAAGAGACATGTCAGGTCATCCTTCGGCCCAAAATTGGAAGCGGTTGTTTTTGGTTGCACTTTGATTTTGTACAGATATCCATGTTCACATTAACAGTACGTTCATTCAAGTCTCAATGCTCTCTCCATTTCCTAGCTTTCCACCAGTCGACTTAGTCTTGGGTACCACCTTGAGCGAGAAGTCAACGTGCTTGGTGCCCTGGTGGATACTCGATGAACTGATCACGTCAATGTCGTCGCAAACATAGTCCTGTACGTTCTCGGCAGTCAAACCGCCCGAGACCTCAATGAGGGCTCTTGCTTGGTTGCCTCTGCCCCATTTGTCTTTCAAGTTCTTGGAAGCCACCTTGACTCCGTCTCCAGTGAAATTGTCCAGCATCACGACATCCGCGCCAGCTTCGATAGCGGTATTCGCCTCTTCCTCACTCTGGCACTCCACCTCCACCTTCACCGCGAATCCACCCGACGCCTTCGCCGCAGCGACCGCCGACGGTATCGATCCGCCGCACGCCCAGATGTGGTTGTCTTTCAGCATCGTCATGGCGCTGAGATCTTGTCTGTGAGGATCGCAGCCTCCAACCAGCATTCCGTACTTCTCCACCAGCCTGAAACCAGGTGTTGTCTTCCGTGTGCCAGCGAGCGTGTTCTTGTAACCAGCGTTCCGTAGCAATTGCAGCATCTCATGACTCTTCGTGGCAATACCCGAGCATCTTGCCAGTAGGTTCAATGCCACGCGCTCGCCGAGCAGAAGATTTCTCACAGGCCCTTTGACAACGGCGCATAGCTGCTTCTTGTCCGTGACTCCGACCTCGTCACCCTCTTTCACCTGCCATTCAACGGTGCAGTCGAGCTGCTTGAAGACTTCGTCAAAGAACGGCACGCCGGCGACGATGCCTTGAGATTTGGCGAGCAGACGGGCCTCTGCGGGATCATCGCCGACTACGAAGCCGCCATAGTCGAAGCTGGGTGTATCTTCCTCGAGCCAGAGAGTGATGTGTTTGCGCCATGAAGGCGGGAGGAGGTGGGCGGGGTTGCCGTGGCGGGGTGCGCCTTCCGTGATAGGCATTGTTGTGTAGTTGTGATGTGAAGAGGATGTCTGGGTCGAGAGCAGGTTTGCAGAGGGACAATTTAAAGGAAATGTGAGTGGTATTGAATGTTCCGACACAGAAGCTCAAGCGGTTTCGCCCGACGGTCCAGGACTCTTTTGAGGCTCTGCTGTGTCATCAAGTCATCAACACTGCGGGACGCGGGGTCGAGCGTGGAGACGAACAAGGAGAAGTTGAACCTGAAGATCTGATCGACCGTGGGGTGTTCTTCCTTCTTCCGATGAATAATTCTGTCACTATGCCACAGCTACATACCTTATACACATGCTAGCATACCTCTCTTCACACAGAACATCGCAATGTTCGGGACCAAACCCATTGCATGCCACCGCCGGAACTCGAAGTGCAGGCATCATCAAATGCGACCTTAGCCGCGATCGGATGTGGGCTGCCTGACGCTACCCGACATGCTGCTGTGCTACAGTTGTTGCCAAAGGATGCTAAACTCATATCCAGCACAAGCATTGGAAAGGATACCTAGGTGCTGCGGAATTTGCAGAAGGGCAAATGTCAGACATTCTTGACATTCGCAGGTGCTGAGAAACCAACGTGTCCAAAACATTGCCGCAGCAATGAAGCCTTCCGATGTTGATGGCATGCTGGCATGGTATCCTCGGGTGCTGCAGGTATTCGACAACGTAGCTGACAGCTAGTGTTTCAAAGAACAGATGTACAGCTCTATGATTATAGCACTCCGAGAAGGCAAGGCTACCGGTCGGTTCTCTACATTGACGCTTCTTCATGAACGAGTACTGAAGTCGGAGACCAAGGACTGTGCCACAGAACTCACCGTATCCAGTCTTAGCCAACACCCTCGGGTCTCGTTGCTTGTGGGACCCCTAGGTACCTTTTTGACATAGTACCAGCCCGTGAGCTATCGAGCAACCTCGTATACATCAAATTGGGCCAATATTGCAACTAAGGCTGTTATCGGCGTACAGTAGCGCCTGGAGATCCGTGTAAGTCTGTATGCACCGCAGGTTCCATGGGTATATATGCACGACGCGTGCCTGCATGTAGGACACACACATATCCATGCAACATATGCAGGAATAGAAATCCTGCAGGGTCATGTGTCGTCTGAAGTTGCGTGGAGGAATTGGTGCCTCGGCTGCCACGTACATCCATACCACTCGTGTTGCCTCACGACTCTTGAACATTTCATAACCTAAACACGACCTGGCCGAACAATGGCCTGACCGAGCAAACGCCAGCTGGTAATTGCTCGCTATGTCAATTCGGCGGTATTTACCCTCTGCAAGCTAGAAGATACCCTGGTCGCTGTCGCTGGGCTGTGACAACTAGTTGATCCTTCGCTGCTACTGCACTGTTATGGACCTAGTCTTTGCTTCGCATCCACAGACCGACGTTGAGCCATTCCGCATATTTCTCGACTCGCGAACAGCAGATCCGAGAGAACAAACACAAATATGCCAAACGGACCTCCGGTGTACCGAAAGCGTCGTCCGCCCTACGTCTTACTTTCCGAGTCTCGTCCGGTATCCCTAATCTCGTGATGTTCCATCGAGGTCTAAAATCTGCACGCCTCTGGCAATTCGTGCCCGCACTATACCACAGCCACTAATTGACTAGCTAGCCGTTGACCAAGACCAATCGGCATGCTCTCCCTCGGCTACTAGCCTAAGAATTGTAAACGCGTTTTGCGGCTGTCCCTTGATGGCGCAGTGCACTTGGTGGCCCCAAGGGGCCCCAGAAGCGGGGTGTGTTGATCCCTGGGGTTCCTTAGGGCGTCGTCTAGACTTCACCAGCATGAGTCTAAGTGTTCTCTATATATGAGTATGTAGCCCACCATGTCAAGGCCAGTCTTCAGAGCAACTTGCCTTCTCAACACAGTGCGACCAACTGCAAGGCTGTCCCGAAACAATCCCAAAATATGACTACTCACGTCGAAGGTCGTGAATACGATGTTGTCTTCGCGGGGTATGTACCATACAATGCCGAGACATATCTTGCTCAATCACTGATGTCCGGCTTTTAGTGGAGGAACAGCAGCTTGTGTAGCAGCTGGCCGTCTTGCTCGAGCCGATCCCGACCTCTCCATTCTTTTGGTTGAAGGCGGCAAGAACAACTACAATGATCCAACTGTCACCAATCCGGCGATGTACCTGGTCCACTTGGCTCCGGGATCGCAGACAGCTCTCTTCTACGAAGCCAACGCAGAGGAAGCTCTCAATGGCCGCAAGGCCATCGTTCCATGCGGAGGCTTGCTAGGAGGCGGAAGCTCAATCAACTTTATGATGTACACTCGTGCACAGGGCGTCGACTTTGACGACTGGGAAACAAAGGGCTGGACTGCCAACGATCTCCTCCCACTGATGAAGAGGGTATGGTATCTCCATGGAATACATTACTTCCACAAACAACGATGCTGACTGACAATCCTAGCTCGAAAACTATCACCTGAAAGACCCCGAGATTGACCAATCTCTGCACGGTCACGACGGACCAGTGAACATCTCACATGGCACTTACTTCCAGCACGACGATGCAGAGGATGTACTCAAGGCAGCTATTGCAACAGGGCATGAAGTTCATGCGGACGTGCAAGATTTGCACAAGGACATCAGAGGATTGAAGGGTGTTGGCGTCTTTTCGGTGGGTTACTAACGGTGTGACCGCGTATTTCCTGTTGCTGACTTTTTTTTGGTTCAGAAATGGGCAAAATACATCTCCCCCGAAGGCAAACGTCAGGATGCTGCGCACACATACATCCACCCCTTGATGCAGTCAGGTGACTACCCCAACCTTCACCTGCTCGTCAATAGCAAGGTCACAAGGGTGCTTTTCGATGATAACAAGCGCGCTACTGGCGTCGAATACGTTCCTTCGGCCACTTCGGAACCAGTAACAGGAGTGAACAGCAACCAGACCTTCACGGTCACAGCGAAGAGAATGGTAGTGGTGTCTTCAGGCGCACTCGGAACACCATCCGTCCTCGAACGATCAGGAGTTGGCAACAAGGACATTCTTTCGAAGCTGGATATTCCGGTCGTCAGCGACCTACCTGATGTTGGAGAGAACTACCAGGATCACCACCTGGTGCTCTACCCGTACAAGACTTCGCTCAAGCCCGAGAAGACCATTGATGGCTTCCTCGCCGGCCGAAAGGACTTCGGTGAAGCCATCCAGAACAACGACCCAATGCTTGGTTGGAATGCGATCGATATTAGCTCCAAGATCAGGCCCACAGACAAGGAGATCGAAGCAATGGGCCCGCAGTTCAAGGAGCACTGGGAGAAGGACTTCGAACACCGCCCGACCCGACCCGTCATGTTGACTGGTGTCGTGCAATCATTCCTCGGTGACCACAAATTGCTTCCTCAGCGGGAAGACGGCGTACCCACCCAATACGCGACAGTTGGGGCGTACACGGCATATCCGTACTCGCGTGGAGACATCCATATCACATCGAAGGACGCCCAGACACCAGCGAGCTTCAACACCGGCTTCTTCAAGGCGGACGCCGACGTCAAGAAGCAGATCTGGGCGTACAAGAAGCAGCGTGAGGTCTACCGCAGGACCGAAGCATACGCTGGTGAGCTGGCCATGGGTCACCCAGTGTTCCCAGAAGGCAGTAAAGCAGCGCTGCAGGATGGCCCTGTGGCCAAGTTCACTTGCCAAGAAGACCGCAACAACTTGCCTGAGATCGAGTACAGTGCTGAGGACGACAAGGCCATCGAGAAGCACGTCCGCGACAACGTCAACACGACATGGCATTCCCTTGGTACGTGCCGTATGGCGCCGCGTGACAAGGGCGGTGTGGTCGACGCTGATCTCAACGTTTACGGCGTGACCGGCTTGAAGCTGTGCGATCTCTCCATCTGCCCTGGCAATGTTGGTGCTAACACGAACAACACGGCGTTGCTTGTTGGCGAGAAAGCAGCGGATATCTTTATTAAGGACTTAGGTCTCGGTGGGACTGCAGAGCAGATCGAGCGCATTGACTCTGCTATGGAGGCTGTTAAGGTGAAGTGACGGAGAGATTGGCATGGATGGATCAAGGTGAAGCCTGGTGCCGGAAAGTCTACCATAATGAATGAATAGCACGATAAGATGTACGAACGAACTCATTTTGATCACGTTTTCAAGAGCCTCTCAGTCATCGACAAAAATTTAGATGAGCCTCGTCGCCATCGGGTCCATCGCACCGTAGTACTCAAGCACAAGGCAAGAAATAGCTCCGATTCTTTTGATGATGTCGGACCAACCATGATCCGAGCTGTGGATGCAGCGGCAGCTGCACCGGATGGCCCAGCTCCTGGCATCACGGCCTGGTCTTTTGGGTTCGGAATTCAGACCGGCCAGCACGTCGAACATGATGGATGAGTTTGAAGTTTACAGGAAGAGTTGTACGCAGCCGGAATCGCCGGCGCAGAGCCTCGAGCGAATCATTGTGTACGCGGAGGAAAGCAGTGCCGCAGAGCCTCAAGTCGCACGGTACAACATAACTTTAGAGGACTCTTAACGGCACCGACGTGTTAGAATTTCTTTGTAAAATGAAAGAACTTCAGAACATGGTTCTGGTCGTACCTGAGTTCCTTGGGTGCTTGAGCCCTTGACTCGGGAAATCAACTTGGATCAGCCACTCTCAACAGTACAGGGGGTAACCTGATACAAGCTATTGAAAGCTAACCTAGTCGTCTTCCTTCCAGTCTCGCGATACAATCCTGTATAAAGAGCAGATCAAAATTCGCATTGAGCTGAGAGGATGTTCTCGCCCATCGCGATCCCGCCTGCTGTTTTCTTGTCTACATATCTCATAATCTTCGGCTTTCATAGTCAATTCTTACAAGGAATCGATCTTCCACTCTCAAACTACGATGAAGTCACTCGCTATCGCAGCACTCCTCCTTACCACTGGTTCCGCCATGGCCGCTGAGACGTGTGGAAGGGCTGGCTATGACAACTCTGGCCATGACTGCGACCCCAGCCAGCCAGCCTACACCATCGACACCAAAGCCAACACGCCTCAACTCTGCTCCGCCTTGTGCAAGAGCGAGAGCAAATGCCAAAGCTTCGCCGTAGGAGACGGACACTGCCTTCTCTATGCAGAGCGAACCGAAAACAAGTTCACCCCTGAACGAAGCCCTTACTTTTTCTACGACGTCAGCTGCGAGATCACATCTTCGTCGCCTCCACAGGCTCATTAGCTGCACACATAGTTTAGGGTGGTGATTGATGAAGGCCGAGTGGGATTTGCGATGATCATAACACTCCCAAGACATACACAGTGGCGTATCGGGCACTGGCAGGTTCCGCCGTCCATGCCGTGGTCAACGACGTTGTTACCCTTTGGGACACAGGATGCTATCTGTGGACTACCTTGGGTGACAACTTTGATGCCAACTCGAAAAATGATGTTTATCGTCGGACTGTCTTTTTGTTCTTGCGGATCAATCGACTTTGGAAGTTGAGAAAGTCCCAAAAACGATGGTGCCTGTCAAGTGGAAGATGGGCTGCGTCTTGGAGGATGATGGCGACGAAAATTGGAGAGACCGGAAATTGGTAGCTACAGATTCAGTGAATCACTCGCAAAATGGATCTCTCTATTTGATTGAACTCAAGAGAAAAGTGCATGCGACCATAGGTCACCTGTCCGGAGTTATATATTCACACAATGCTTCCTCGACCTGGGATTTACAGTCCTCGTGCATGAGTTTACGTACAGCGATCTCTATGGTCATGAAGAACTCCTATGGCATCACCGACAGACTCGATATTGAAGTTGTCCAAATTACCATTGACATGGCGCTTGACTTTCAACTGCATGTAAGCAACTAATCTGCTACTATAATATGTGCCGAGTCAGAATATGACTACGTCGAGCATTGAGATACGGCTGGTCAAGATGTACGTGAATTCATGCGCACGAACTGTAGAACAAAGGCTCCTATACCCAGTTTAGAGACGTGTGTCATTTCTTCCGCTTTATTGAGCCAGAGTTGAGCCTTACACTAGGCAGTTGAGCATGCGCTGTCCCATCGTTGGTCCCCATATGTTACATTCAGCGCAGCCTGCACGACATCGCTGGACTTGAAGTCATCGAATGCGCACGTTCCGTACTCATCACTGCAGCAGCCTGTTGGGCCAAGGTCGAAATTGGCCTCGTTCAGGAGCAACTGCAATCGCGATTCCCCACCACACGACAGTTTCTGCCAGAACATCTGCGCAGCGAACGGGACTTGCGTTGCTGTGCGCCAGTTTCTCGTGGCATTGACGGGCCCATCTGCAGGGTACTCTGCGTCGTATGCAAGACCCAGCGCTGTCAAGCCCAGATCAATGGTGGTATCGTGCCCGAAGTTCAGCGATAGGTTAGATCCTGTGTCCTGCTCGAAGAAGGATGTGACGTTGGACACGAGCAGACTTCCGATGACCTGGCCCATGTTGTCTGGCAGGCCGTAGCCAAAAGCGCCTCGCATGAGGAGATCGTACTCGTACTCGTTCTGCAAAATTTCTTCTGTAGTGAAGATTGGGCACCATGGCGAAGACCCGATACCGTTCACGGCAGTGCCATAGACACATGCGTAAAACATCCCATGGACGTTGGCCGCTGTGAAATTGACGGAAGGGTAAGCACTTCCAAGCACTTTGTTGATACGCGCTGCGATGGGCGGAAGATACACGCGTCCCCACTCCGAGACCAGATCTCCACCGTCACTGTATTCCCACGTTTCGCAAACATCCATTGGTGTGATCCATGAGATCGTGGTGTTATCTTCGTTGATAAGGTCCAGCGTCGCAGTCGAATTGACGTTCCGGCCATAGTAGCCATCGGCGAACCATTGAGCAGATTCGATCACCCGGTCTTGCTTTCCTATCAAGAGCGTATCGGTGTATAGCTCGGGGTATTTGAGCTTCATCGCCACTCCATGGTCAAAAAGCTGCTGGCGGCCCGGAGCCGAAAGGTCGTTGATGGTGAAAGTGCTGTTCCAACCACCTGTAAGAAACGCGTACTCCGCAGGTAGGGCAATTTTAGGGTTAGAAAATAGGTCGGTATTGTTGTTGATGTAGTACGACAAATTGCGAATCGCGCCCACCTCGTCACTCAGAGGCTGGCGTGATCCGTGTCGGTGCACCAGGAATCCTTTGTCGACCACGCAGCCCGGAGGTGTGCCGCTGAGAAGTGAGGACGGCGTGTTGTCTGGCACAAAGTACGGAGACAGGTTTCCGAAGTGCTTGTATATGTCAATGGTCGAACTGTTTGAGGAGTAAACAGTCGACGCGACAGTGGCCAACAGCCATAGGGATTGTTTCCAGTAAACGCCCATGGTAAAGAGTAGCAGGAGGCATGTCCATCTTTGCCGTGAATGGCGGTGCCTAGTATTTATTTCAGTGTCCACACTAGTGGACCAGGAACCACCGGCTCGGTCTTTGCAGTATTTTGCCGTGTACATCTCCGCATCCATAGACTACTCTGTATCTTGAGGCGAGAACGGAGGACGTGATACGACATCGGACCTCGGCGAAAAGACGCCAGCCCGTTTGGGAAGGTGCTCGTGTGATCTCTTCCGACATCTCGACGATGATTAGCTGTAGATGAATCCTTTCGCCTAACGTGAAGAGCTTATGTTTTGCTTATCTCCTAGGATCAGCCCTAAAAACATCTTGATTTATCGTACACATGTGAATGTTGATAGAACAGCTGGGGCAAATGCTTCAAAAGGAGAGCGATTCAAAATTTGAGGTGACGCCGTAACAGGGAAGATCTTGGCGAGCGATGGAACTCACATGTAAGATTCACATGCATGCATGCGTGTTCGATCTCACCCGAAACAGACTGAACGTTGGAATTAATTACACATGCACATGTAAAGGTAAATGTGAGCTGATAATAAGATACATGAATTTCTAGTGTGCTCTTTGCCAACTTGGCTGGCCGAGAAGGAGAGGGTACCTCGATATGAGGAACGGAGCAAACACTCATCAAGAAGCCAACTCAATCTTCAATGCCGACCACCAATCTCAAACGACACTGAATGGCAGTGATTTCGCCGTCCGCCCAGAGGCTGCATTGCTCCATTTCCAGATACCGCCCTGGCAATCACACTATGATGCCCAGGCTCGAGATGCAGAACAAGGCTGAACTTCTGCCAGCTGAAATCGACACGCTCCACTACAACTGCTTCCTTCCATGACTTGCCTTTGTCAACACTCAATTGCACACGTTCGATTGGTTCGTGATACCACGCCCACCCTTTGACAAGGAGATCGGGGCCGTCAATCTTCTCGTCCGGCTGCGGCGTGACAATCATCGAATTCGGCTCGACAGCCCACACCGGCCGCAAAGAACCCTCGGAACCAGCAGGGTCGGGCTCGTTGTAGAATTTGGTAGTATAGGGTCCAGTAGCACGATGGTCCTGTAAGCTTATTTTCGATATCCACTTTGTCGAATTCGTACCAAACCAGCCAGGAACTACAAGCCGTACAGGGCCACCTCGTTCCTTAGAAAGCGGTTGACCGTTGACCTCGTATGCGAGTAGGACCTCGTCACTCATCGCCTTCGCGATTGGTAAGTCTTTCTGGTATCGATCTGCTTTGACGCCAGCGAATTCTCCGCGGTCTAGGCCATCTGACCATACGAAGGATGCAGCGGGCATCGGTTTTGCCATCTCCAATATCGCATTGAGAGGCACACCAGTCCACCGTACGTTGCCGACTCGCCATAGCGCAGTAGCAGCTGGTTTCAATGGGCTACCGTAGCATTCGTGGAACGAGGTCACGGTGTGACTTGCCAGCTTACGCAGCATATCGAAAGTCAGAGCAAACGGGTTCTGTACTAGGCCGTCAACCACAAGTAGCCACTTCTCCTGGTCCACTACAGCGGCACCCATGTGTATGGTCTGGAAAAGCTGGTCATCCGGTGTGATGTAGTCATCGAGTATATGAGGTTTGGGCGGATGTCTGATGAAGAAACCAGAGGGTTCGAGCTTCACGAAAGCTGATCTCTCATTGCCGCTCTCAGGTGGTCGTAGCGACTCCATGTTCTTGGTTCAGATCTTTGCACCCTAGTAAACTAGTCTCACTATTGTTTCTTCGGCAAATATGCGATCGAGTTTGAACCGCTCTTTGGAAGACCTTGAGTAGTAATGCTGTATAGTGGCCGAAACTGATGCCTTCAAAAACTCTCTCTCAACCATGAGAAGACATGACAAGAAGTGTACTCGAGGGATAGTGGAAGGTGCTACCTCCGGTACTGCCAACACGCGCAAGAACAGGTCAATTGTGGCCAGGGTTAGGGTTACAATCACCCCTCGATCTGCCAGCAGTCAGTCATCTCAACTCCGCGCAAAGCTCGCCAAGCAAATTTACAAATTATCGATTCGTGCGAAGACAACGACGCCGCAGTAGGACGTCCCACCGCCGCCGCAAGCCCCGTCACGACCACCAGCACGCGAACCAGGCCGATTCGCGACTGAAACCCTCACCGTCGCCAAATTTTCCGCCCGCGCGCCGCCCCCCGCCCCCCGACCACCACACCACCCCTCACCATGGCCGGACTCCCCAACTTGTCGCTCGTCGAGGGCGCATTCGAGGAACTCGCGCTCGAGCTCGCCGTCTACCTCGATGGCATGAAGGGCGAGAGCTCCACTCTTGCCGCCGACATTGCTCCCCAACTCGCGGACCCGGAGAAGGAGGGCAGGCCACAGGAGACCGACAAGGACGCCGTGCTTAAGAAGCTCGTCACCAACAGCGCCATCCTCAACACCGCCTCCGAGAAGGAGCTGCAGGCCGCATACAACCTCCTCATCCACCTTGTTTCGCAATCAGAAGACCCCGAGACCTACCTCCCGCCCATCTGCAAGTACCTCACTCAGCCCATCACTTCTTCGCCTGCGAACGGCACTGGAATCGCGCTTGGAATCTTGGGAACCATTTTCAACACCATCCAGCCCGATGACGAGACCCGCTACTACGTCCTTTTGGCGATCGTGGACTTGATCAAGAAGTCTGGCAACTACGACACCCTCGCACCGCAGCTTAAGAGCTTGGACTCATGGATGGAGCAGTGGGAGCTCAACCCTGCGGAGCAGAGGAAGCTTTACCTTGCGATTTCGGAAACCGCTGCCGCATGCAAGAACGCCGAGTCGAGCTACACATACCTTCTCAAGGCCCTCAAGACCATCCAGTCGGATGCCGCTTCCAAGGAGGCACACGACCTCTCCCTCAAGGCGCTCAAGGCCGCTCTTCAGAACGACAAGCAGTTCGACTTCCACGACCTCACTGCTCTCGACAGTGTCCAGGCTCTCCGCAAGAGCGACCAGACATGGTCTGAGATTCTCGAGGTCTTCAGCGCAGAGAACTTCGAGGACTTCTCAGACTTCAAGGAGAACAACAGCTCTTTCCTTGCCGACAACAACCTTGACGAGGATGCTCTTGACCGCAAGATTCGCCTACTCACCCTCGCCTCGCTCTCCGCCCAGGCATCACAGACACGCACTCTCCCCTACGCCCAGATCGCCAAGGCTCTCAACGTGCCTTCCGGCGACGTTGAGATGTGGGTCATTGACTGCATCCGCTCCGGCCTTGTGGAGGGCAAGCTCAGCCAGCAGAAGCAGGAGTTCCTTATCCACCGCAGCACCTACCGTGTATTCGGCGAGAACCAGTGGCGCGAGGTTGCCAGCAGACTGGAGAACTGGAAAAACAGCCTGACCAACGTTCTTGCTGTGATCCGTACCCAGAAGGAGGAGTTCATTCGCGAGAAGGAGGCCGAGCTTAACCCCCCTCAAAACGGCCAAGGCTACAGGTCCAACAACCGCCAGAGGAATGCTGCCATCGAGGTGGAGTAAGCGTGTCGTTTATGGGTAATGGAGTCTTTGGGAAAAGCGGGTAGATGCATTGCGAGTTTACTATGGTTCGGCCGATGATGAGCATGACCGAGACGGCCCGGTAAGTTTAGGATCTCATCGAGCCCGGCATGTTAAAAGAGACATTGATGATTCAATGAAAAAGACATCATATTCAGCTTTGTATTATTGTTACACACGCTTCTTGTTGTTTTGATAGGTCTGTGTGCTATGTTGGAAAATTGCTCTGGATGGAATACGCGGATCATGCTCACTTGCCTGTCTACGGCTGTTGCGCTCAAGTTCTCACAAGTTGACTCCACCAGCTTTTCTCAATTCCTCAATGGCGACGGCGAAGTCGGCATTGTAGACTGTGGCTGACAGCTTAGCAAGGTTGCACTGCAACGGGCGTAAGAGCGCCAAGATACGGCGTGTGTTCTCTACCATTTCGCGCAGGCGCTCGAGGGAAGCGTCCAACTTACCATATGTCATTTGCCTAAGCAGTGTATCACTGCAGGCCACCAAAGCCAGGGCCACACGCTTGCAGACATTGTGCAAATCGGAAAAATGGACGGACTCTCGATGGCAAGCAAGCAGGGCTACTGAGTCTATGACCAACGACACTAGCATATTCGCTCCCGGTCTCAATAAACGTTTCGAACAACATCTCAATGGCCGACATGGTTGGAGATTTGCACGCCGACTGTGGTACTAGCACACTAAAATCAAAGTTGCACCATAAAGACTTCATCGCTTTCAGCTCTTCTCGGTCCTCGGACGCCGAACTACCTTTAACCATGCTTTCAACATCTCCACCCGGCTCAGCAGCAAGAACGCCTCAACTCCCACAAAACCAAGCACAAAGAGCGTCGCCACTGCCAACGACTCCGGCAGGATGAAGACTCCCGTGTACCCGAGACACTTATCGTTGTCTTGTGAGCTAATCAGGCAGATATTCCAGGGAACCAGATCGTCGGTCTGTGCAAAGGCCTTTTGCGTCAACTTGTCGTCGAACACAATGAACACCACGCACACCAGTGCCGTCGTCACGATGGCTACTGTGACGATTGCAAGAGATCGCCATTGCACTGCTAGTGCTTGATATACGCGCCTGGCCGTTGCGCGGGCGGTGCGAGATCGCGACGAGCCGGTGAGAGACTCTGTCTGCGAATCGTTGCGCACTTGTAGTACATTGGTCAAATAGACCTTAATGCAGTACCCGAAGGTAGCGAATTGCAACAAACACGCCATTCCGCAGAACGCCAACAGCCAGCCCCAGTACGTTGCAATCGAGCCAACGTTGACATGGCAATACCCTCCGAATCGGAAGGATACGCCCGAATGGACCAGCGTTGCTGTTGTCAAGGCGATTGTAATCAACAGGGCCCCCGCGTTGGCCGCGATATAGCTCATCTTGCCCGGGATCCAGTCCCAGCAGATCTGGAGGTGCATGAACAGCGCTCTAATCAACACCCAGGTCACCAAGAACAGCCCTCCGAACGCTGCGAAGGCTCCAGAGAAAGCGCACGTCAGGCTAGACGTCTGATCGTTCGGCGTTACGGGGTCGTAGCATTGGTCTGGCTGGCGAGCGAGCGGGATTACGAACCCCAACTCGAATAGCACCAGCCCGACCAACAGCATGATGTTGAGGTACGCTCGTCGAGTCGCTTCGACCGGGAGGACGGCGTACGATATCAACAGGATGCAGCTGAGTATCAGGCCGACGACATGGACCCACGCCGCGCCATCGGTCTCGCGCTTAAAGTTGTGGCTGTAGACATAGTCGAAGACTGGACATGGGATGCAGCAGGCAGAGGCATTGGCGCTGATGTCAAGTGGATTAGGCGCGCAGTTGCGGCCGCCGAGGACTGTTGATCGACGCGGTGTCAGTTTGCTTTCCGTTCTAATCAACCGCATCTTAGGAATCGTTATTGACTTACAACCGCCTTTATAAGGATGCAGCGCTTCGCCGATGAACGGCGCTGGGCAGCCGCTAGCATCGACGTTCCCCAGATTTCCCAGAAGTGTTGTGAGATCGTTGTTTGTCGCCATTCTCGACGAATCTTGAAGCCGTGACAGTGTGATGTGGCGGAAGTGCAATGATGTCCACTATTCAGCAAGACAAGCACAAAGAAACGACTATGTTTATCATGGCCCATGCGAACAAAGGAAACTGGTGCCAATGGGGGGTCGCAGTGTTGCCTTCGGGGTCGCATTCCGTTGATGTGGCTGCGCTGCTACCAAGGTAGCATTCCAGTTGGTCCGCTGAGCAACGAGCTCAACGAGCCATTGAAAGTATAACAGACTACTAAATGGTGGAAACGTGATCGAAGTGGATGGCTAGTAGGGCTGCCGTTGTAATATCTGTGGAGATCACCTATTGTGTTGCACTGTTGTGTTCAGCATGTGCCGGTCCAAACGATAGCGATATCTGTGGTTATGTGGAAAGCATGTAAGCGAGCACCATACACTGCCCAAAATATGAAACGTGAACATGGTCGAAAGTTTCGTTGAGGCGTCTCTATATACTCATACAATTCGTCATGCAATCAATCCCACGTGCCCAAAGACAATGCCTAAATCACCAACCAATCCATCCAACTGGCTCATTACTTGGTACCGGTGCCTCTCGCGAACCTATCACGTCGTGTCAGCAAATACAATTCATCTCCTTCCATCATCACCGTACTAGCTCCACACTTACTTGTTCCACATATCTCCCAAAATACCGGCGCCTCGGGGGATAGTCTGCTCCTCCCAGCTAGCTCTGCGGGCGGCGGCGTTGTCGTTGGTTGGGCTGCGCTTCATGTCTGTGATTTTGCTGAATCGGGCGGCGTCGGACTGCCGTGTGATGTCAAGTTAGCGAGACGTTGGAAGTGAGATCGGTTGGGTATAGGCCTGGACTTACGGGACGACGGGCACCACTGTCTTGGGAGGCTCGCTTCTGGGAGTCCATTGATGCTCTGGTGGTGGAGTCCATGTTGTGTAGGTGGAGTGTGGTTGAGGATAGATGTGTGTGAGTAGTTGCTGATGTGACTTGATGTAGATGTTGTTCGCAGGTGTGAGTGGATTGGAGTGGAATGAGGAACAGATTGATCAAAGACGAATAATCACCTGAACATATACTCCTAATATCCTCTCTCAAATCCTCAATAGACAAAACACCTACGTAGCCAGTTCCACCTCCACTTCCATCATCGACCCAAACCCACAGACCTCCTTATCCCCAATGCACGCAGATCACGCACGACACCAGTCGAACACGAGGCACAGAGAGGCACGAGGTAAAAGCCAATCTAAACGACCAGCTCCCACCGAGCTGACGAAGACTACAGCAGTGTAAGATCGTCGAAACATGACGCCTCTTCCCATTCCATCGATGGATCTGAAACTCAAATAAAGGGTCTCATCATCTCCAAGATCCAGCGGCTAGACCATCGCGAGTCTCGATCGAAAGCTTGTTCGACGTTCAGGGTGCTTCTCATTGGTGGGGATCTGCTGCTCCCCTAAACCTAGATCGTACGTGACAGCACCCCTGCTTTCTCTGCGATGTGAGATGAGATCAACGATGTGAGATGGGCATCTCGGAGCTTAAAAATGGGAGGTGCGATGTCGATGTCGCTTATCGAGAGGTGCGATTGACTAAGTCGCGTGGCATGCAAAAACCAGTGGTGGCAGAACTAAACCGCACATTCTTTCCATTGCATAAGAACGAGAAAAGGATATGCATCGGCAGATCCAAAGCAGCGTAACAGAACATCGTAAAATCGTTTATCAAAAAAATAAAACTAAAAGCGCGCAAAAACGCAAAAACGGGCAGTTGTGGGAATCGCCCTTTCTCTCCAGCCGTGTAAATTCATAGCATGTCCATTCCGATCCAGATCCATGTCCAAACTCAACGCGTCTTACTCATCTTCTGGCATTAAATCGAACCCCGGTATATTCCTCTACTTGACGATCTTGCAGATCAAGTCCTGGCTGTCAACAGAGTCGCCCTCCTTGACACCAAGCGAGCCGACCTTGCCAGAGTGAGGAGCGGAGATGACCATTTCCTGTTGAGTGTTTTGTTAGCATGTGCATCAAGATTTGATGTTCGGAATTTAGGAGTGAACTTACCATCTTCATGGCGGAAAGGACAGCAATGGGGTCACCCTTCTGCACCTCGCTGCCGTCCTTGGCGCGGACCTCGACAACGACACCAGACATGGGAGCGCCAACCTGTGAGCTGTCGCTGGAGTCGGCCTTAGGACGGCTCTTGTTCTCGACAGCAGCGTGGTTGTCGTCGACGGTGACTTGGCGGACTTCACCGTTCATTTCGTAGAAGACCTCACGCTGACCGGTCTGGTCGCTGAGCGGGCCAATGGCGAGAAGCTTCAGGATAAGGACCTTGCCCTTCTCCAGCTCGACCTGGAACTCCTCGCCAATCTCAGGCTTGTTGAGGAAGTACTTGGTGGGCAGGACGGAAAGATCGCCGAACTTGTCGGTGAACTTCTTGTAGTCTTCGTAGACCTTGGGGTACATGGCGTAGGATGCCACGTCGCACTCGGTGCAACCACCGAACTTCTCCTTGAGCTCCTTGCGAATCTCGTCAAAGTTGAAAGGTTCAAGGTAAAGACCGGGGCGCTTGTCCATCTTGCGACGCTCACGGAGAGCCTGCGAACGCAGAGGCTCGGGGAAACCACCGTAGGGCTGGCCCATAAGACCCTCGAAGAACTCGAGGACCGAAGAGGGGAAGTCGAGTTCCGGTGCCTTCTTGAGGAGCTCATCGGGAGTGAGGTTGTTCGACACCATGAATTGGGCCAAATCACCAACAACCTTTGATGTGGGGGTAACCTTGACAATGTCGCCAAGAAGATCGTTGGCCTGCTCGTAGGCCTTCTTGGTCTGCGCCCACTGCTTACCAAGACCTTGCTGCGAAGCTTGGAAAATCAAATTGGTGAGCTGACCACCAGGAATCTCGTGCTCGTAAACTTCGGGGTCGGGTCCGGTAAGACCAGCCTCGAAGGGCGAGTAGAGGAGACGAACCTGTGCCCAGTAAGAGTCGATTGCGCGCAGGTGAGCGGTGTTGAGACCGGTCTCGAGCTCGCCGCCTTCGAGAGATGCTGTGATGGCACCGATGGAAGGCTGTGAAGTCATGCCAGACATGCTGTCAGTGGCAGCGTCGACCGCGTCAGCGCCGGCCTGTGCACAGGCGACCATTGAGGCAACACCGGTACCAGCGGAGTCGTGAGTGTGGACGTGAATCGGCAGGTCTGGGTATTTCTTCCTGATGGCACCGATCAGAAGGGTGGCAGCCCTTGGCTTGAGCACGCCTGCCATATCCTGTGGGAAACCCCAATTAGCACAACATCCCAGAAGTCATTATGGATCTGTATTCGGATACCTTAATTCCAAGTATATGGGCTCCCATGGAGACAACCTTGTCAACAACACCAAGGTAGTATTCCAAATTGTACTTCTTGTCGGGGTTCAACATGTCACCGCTGTAGCAAACCTAAATCACAAAAGTCAGCGTATTATCCCGTGTGGCATGCGAATGTGATCAAAACATACGGTTCCCTCAGCAATAGCACCGGCCTTCAGCACAGCCTTAATACCGACTTCAAGCTGAGCAACATCGTTCAGCGCGTCAAAGACACGGAAGATATCCATGCCGTTCTTCTTCGCCTGCTCACAGAAGTGGTAGATAGCGTTGTCAGGGAGGGAAGAGTAGGCGACACCGTTGGCGCCACGAAGCAGACACTGGAAGGGAATGTTGGGTACAAGCTTCCTCATCTTACGCAGACGGTCCCAGGGGTCCTCGTACAAGAAGCGCATGGCAACATCGAAGGTAGCGCCACCCCAGCACTCGAGAGCCCAGGCGTTGCTGAGAGCGTGGCTGGTCTCCTTGGCAATGTTGCAGAAGTCGACGGTACGGACTCTGGTGGCGAGGAGAGACTGGTGGGCGTCACGCCAGGTGGTATCCATGATCATACATCCCTTGTTTGCTCTTACGGCCTTGACGAAGGCCTCTGGTCCCTGCTCGGTGATGATGTTCCTCCAGCCCTTCTCGCAAGGCACGGAAGTGTCGATGAGGGCACCGCTGGCGTCCTTCAGCTCGGGCATGATAATGTCGCCCTTGAACTTGGACTCGCCAATCTGGCCCTTGATCTGACTGCCGTTGACAGCAAGATCTCCGAGGTATGTGAGGAGCTTCTGCGCGCGGTTCTGGCTGCCGATGAGCTTGAACAGTTCAGGGGTGTCATCGATGAAAGTGGTCCAGCACTGGCTCTCGATGAATGTCGGGTGGGTGAGCAGAGAAGCAAGGAAGGGAATGTTGGTCTTGACACCACGGATACGGAACTCGACAAGAGCACGAAGCATCTTTCTGCGAGCGATCTCGTAGGTGGAACCCAGACATGTGCACTTGACAAGCATGCTGTCGTAGTGGGGAGTGATGACAGCACCGGCGAAACCGTTGCCACCGTCGAGACGAACACCGTTGCCACCAGCGGAGCGGTAGACCTCGATCTTGCCAGTATCGGGCTTGAAGGCCTGAGATGGGTCTTCGGTGGTGATACGGCACTGGATAGCGAAACCGCGGGTAGTAATGCGGTCCTGGGTCAGGCCCAGCTGCTCGAGCGAGGCGCCAGCAGCGATCTGAATCTGAGCAGCAACGATATCGATGCCAGTGATCTCCTCAGTGATGGTGTGCTCGACCTGAATACGAGGGTTGATCTCGATGAAGTAGTAGCGGTTCTCTTGGTCGACCAAGAACTCAGCAGTACCTGCGTTGCGGTAGTTGACAGACTTGGCGAGCTTCACAGCATCGGCAAGAATGGCATCTCTGGTCTCGATGGGGAGGTCCTTGGCGGGAGCAAGCTCCACGACCTTCTGGTGTCGTCTTTGAACGGAGCAGTCACGCTCGAACAAGTGGACGACGTTGCCGTGGCTGTCACCGAGGAGCTGGACCTCGATGTGCTTGGGCTTGTGCAGGAAGCGCTCAACGAAGACGGTACCGTTGCCAAAGGCAGACTTGGCTTCGGATGTGGCACGCTCGAAGGAGTCCTTGAGATCCTCTTGCTTCCAGACGACACGCATACCACGTCCGCCACCACCGAAAGCAGCCTTGATGATGATAGGGAAGCCATACTCGTCGGTGAAGCTCTTGACCTCCTCGAATTTCTCGACGGGGCCAGGAGTACCGGGGACCACAGGAACTTCGCACTTCATGGCAAGCTCACGTGCAGACACCTTGTCACCAAGGCTGTTGATGGTCTCGGGGGTGGGGCCAATCCAAATCAGACCAGCTTCTTCCACCTTTTTCGCGAATTCGTAGTTCTCACTGAGGAAGCCATAACCGGGGTGGATCATCTGGACGTCTGTTGACGTAGAGTTAGCCTGATGTTATATCTTTACTGGAAATAATCTTGAAGTGATTCTTTCTCCAAGCCCGAGAAATTTGGATGTAGAAACAGCGGATGTTGAAAACATGTGCTGCATCTAGCTATCGTCTTCTCGTCTAGTCGATCACATGAATACTTGGAGTACCATTGTGGTTGATCGAACGAGAGAGGCGATCCCAGACCAAAAATGCGAACAACAACAACTCAAAAAAACAACTTACCATGTGCAAGGGCGATCTTGATGATCTCGTCACCAGCCAGGTACGCAGCAACAGGAGTGTACTGGCCACGCTTGCCAATCACATAAGCCTCATCGGCCTTCTGTCTGTGCATGCCCATGCGGTCCTCGTAAGAGAAGACAGCAACGGTCTGGAGGGACAGCTCGTGGGCGGTACGGAAGATACGAATGGGAATCTCGCCGCGGTTGGCAACGAGGATCTTCTTGAGGTGCATGATGCTGCTGTTGGCGCGCAGACGCGAGTGCACGGTGTTGGCGATGTGGTGAGTCTCGCCCTCGGCGTCTGGGGTGCCATACTCGTGGTGGTTGGCACCGTCGGCCACGATGGTGGCCCTGTTGGTTGCCGCGTCGGCAGACATGGCTGTGTATGTGTGTGGAAGGGTGTAGGTATGAGTGGGACTGCAAAAAGTCGATTGGAGTCGACTATTTGGATTGTCGACGACTCAATGCTTCGGCAGGTCAAAAAAGATGGCCAATGGCAGCCGGCTGCACGTGAGACGAGGAGGAGGAGAGGGGGAGTGTTTGGGAGAGAGGTGGTGGTGTTGTTGATGGAGGGAGAGTGAGGAGGAAGAGGGAACAGGAACAACAGGTGGGCGTGTTACAAAAGTATAGGCGGTGCTATCTTGCTTGGGCCCTCTCTCGCCAGCAGCTGCTGCGAGCTCTCTCTCTCGTGAAATGTCTCGTTCGGTTCAAGCTATGCCACTATCCACGAAAGCTCTCCAATTCCCATGACGAAAGTTGGCCCCGGCGCGCGGGCTACGCTGGAATTGGGCTAGCACGATTGCCCCGCGCCCACGGGGTTTGGCGACCAGGCTCCCACAAGGCTGCTCCGACATCACCCGTTCCACGTCCTCGGGCTCGGAATAAATCGTGGAAAAGGGTAGCAACCCACTCTAGAGCTTCTATCAATTCTTTCTGATCCTACATCTCGCTACAACGACTCCCTCACGCTGCTCTGAAGACGAGCAATCGTCGTCGGCGAATTTGGCTGTCAATCCCATTATCCGCCGGCCGACACGCTGAGCCACCAAGTCTCGTTGAGGGCCAATCGCCCCACCCATCCCATCACACACTCACACACAGCCGGAGGAAAAATCAACAAACGCATACGTTGCCCAGAGCCAGCCGCCAGAGATAACTACCCACGCTGCCTGCGCCCGGCCGCTGTTACGAAACGCTTTCATCCGCGCGTGGGCGGGCAGTAGCAGACGCCTTGCACGTATGGCCGGCCGCCGAGTTCGGCTGACTCCGTCTGGTTGTGATTATTATCCTTTCTCCCAAACGAACCAGCCAGCCCTGTGTCGAAACGCTGTTACTCATATCGTCTTGTGAATCATTGTTGTTCCCATTCGGGCCTACCAGACAGCCGTCGTACCTGTCTCCTTGGCGAACAGCCCCAGCCAGACGCACGTATCCGCCTCGGCTTCCGCGATAGAGCCACCTCGAGCGGTGAGATCGACCTGCCAATGCTATAGCTTAATGTGTGAACGTTGTTATCTCAGCCATCCAAAAAGACATCACGATCATCGTTGAGCAAGTTGGATGGCATGCAGTCGTAGTTTGGTACTCTTCACGTGAGACTTTGCACTACAGTCGTTCCCACAAACGTGGTTCAGTCCATGCCTCATCATTCTCAACTGTTGCTCAGCATATGCCATGTCATGCAATGTCATGTATCCTGCAATATTCTTTTTGGTATCGACCTCCGTCCCAGCCAGCTAGTACCACCTCCATTTACATCCGGATACATCCAAAAATATTCCGCAACTTCCGCCCTCGGTTGCAAATGTTCCGTCTCGACTCTCCTGTGGTGCCACCACCTGATGAATCACACGTGCTAGCCACACGCCTCGGAACAATACAACACCAGGCAGAGCACTTGGACCATGAACAGAAAATCCAATCAGGGCACAAATCCAATTCCATCAATCGAATCAGTCCAAAACTAGGAAACGAATATGGATGGCTCCACATCTTCACGCTCCAGATTCAGAGTAACGCAGCCTCGGCACCGACGGCGAAAACATGCGCGCGCCCTCGGACGCTTAAGGAATGGTAGAGTGAGTAACGCAATGAAGGTAAGCAACAATCGAAAGTCGCTTCTCAATTACGACAAACCCTAAGCCGAGTTTCCCCTGTATGTGTAGCACAGCGTGATTCCATTCCCGAGGACTACCTCACAGAAAGAACGGAACCAATGTCCGAAAGACCCAAACCATACAGCGCAGCGCATCACGAAACATGCGCATCAGCGCACGAGCACACCAGTATAGTATGCACTGTCCCGACAACATCCTGCAGCACAACCCGCAACATCGATACATGTAGACATTCGTCGCACAGCAGCGGACCATGATCTTGCGCGCGGAAGTTCCGACTTCATTCGGTATTCGGGTCATGTATGTGTGTTCGGGCGTACGGGACCCCTCCGATGTACACAGCTACACACCACACCACCCATAGTCGCATACAGTAGTAACTAAGTACCTTGCATGAACCCGACCCTAGACACGATATCGAATCGGTCGGTCGGCGGGCAACCGAGGGTAAGCAATATCCAAATGGCGCAAATGGAACAGTTACCCACGTAGGTAGGACACGGCCAGGACCGGCTCAGAGAAAGCACGATATCTGTCTACCAGCGGCCTAAACAAACCAACACGACTAGCCCAGGAAACAAGGACCAAAAACACACGTTCACAGGTTCATGTTAGCAAATCGCCTCGGCGATTCTCCACGGTCGATCTATTCCGAGCAGCACGAGTACGATAGGGCGCGTGTACATGTCACTAAGGCAGCACTACCATTGAGATCTTAAACGTAACACGATCGATTAGAAAACAGAACCCGAACGAATACAATTTGCAAACAACCATCAAGATACTACCATAATGTACACGCTCCGCAAATCAGAAACAAGCTTCTAGAAGAGGGGGAGCGTGCTTTAGTTTTACCACTCCGACTCCACTTTCCCTTCCCTCATGCTTCTCAATTCGTACACCATTGCCTCACTCAAAGAAGGCGCTCCAGCACAAATACAACTGGGGAAAGGGGTACATTGTTTTTCTTCCTTTCCTCCGTCGTGGTCAACTTCCCCAATCGCTGCGAATGTTAGACTCCGCCTCTCCTCCGTGGTCAGCTTCCTGAATCCGCCACGAATGTAACTCCTCATCTGAAACCACCGTAGCCGGTAGCCTGGGGCATCATGCCGTTCATGCCACCGTACATGCCACCTGTCGCAGGCGGCGCCGCGGTGTGTTGTGGGGCCTGGGTGAGCAGGAGCCTGCTCTGGCCGAGGATGGGGCCGTCATCTTCGGGCTTCTGGGTGGAAGCCTCGCGAGCCTTGCGCTCCTCGTTGTCGCGGCGCAGGGTGTCGATGGCGGCGGCCTGTTGCGACATGTAGTTGATCATGAAAGGCATGGTGAAGTCGGTCAGGCCGTGACGCCATGAGAGCTCCATGACCTTGTGAAGGGGGATGAGGTCGTAGCATGCGTAAAGCATGCCGACGAAGCACTCCTTGCTACCGATGTCGACGAACTGGGTATTGCGTTAGTGAGGCGCACTTGTTGTAGGAATAATTCGAAACTTACGTAGTTGAGGAGCTCCTCGACAACCTCCGGCTTGCCTGAGATAGCAGAGGTCTCGATCGCATCCTTGTACAGCTTGTCCTGCTTGGAGAGTGCAATCGATTTGTCCCAGCGCTTGTTCTTGCGGTAGATGCTGGCAGCAATTTGGCGGAAGAAGACGAGGTCGTGCTTCTCGAGCCTCTGGGCAAGGGCAACAGCCTCGTAGTTGTCGTAGTTCTCAACACTGTCACGGAGGGTCTTGTAGTCCTCCTCCTCGATGAGCAGATCGTTGATGGCGTCATTGACGGCACGCTTGTTCTGGGTCTGCACGTTAAGCAGGAAAGGCTTGATAAGGGGAATGTTATCAGACTTCTCGAACATGCGCACAACACGGTTGGTGTCAATGCGAGGTGTGAGAGCCTGCAACAGATCAGTGATCAAGGAGGGCTGCTCCTGCAGGTAGAAGTTGAGAGCCTTGTAGTAGATCTCCAAGTTGGCGACCTTGATGATAGTCTCCTTGAAGGTGTGGTGCTCCCAAGCGTCGGCAGCACGCTCCATCATTGCAAGAGCAGCGTTGTCGAACTCATCGTAGTGAGTGTAAAGGAAGACAAGCTCGGGCCAGAGATGAGCATCCTCGCAGGCCTTCAGAACCTTGGGAATGTTCAGTCTGGACCAGAAGATACGCAGGTGCTCCATGACACGCTCGGGGTGGTACTTGGAAAGAGTCACACCGAGCTGAGTAAAGAGCCCCATGTGTGCCCTCTCAAGACCAAGACCAGCCTCAAGAACAGCGATGAGCTCATCAAAGTAGCCATTGCGCTCGTACTGGACAACGAGGTCCTGCAATTCCTCGGCATGAACAATCAAGTTGAGACCGCAAATCTGGGCAAGACGGAACTCCTTCTTGGCCACGCAGGCCTCGTTGACCTCTCTCCAGACCTTGACATTGTTGGCCTTGCGGGCGCATTCGACAGCAGCTTGGTAGTCACCGAGATGGACAAGCGTTGTCGCAAGCTTGGCCCAGTTGGAGATGGATGAGAAGAAGATCTTGGCCGCCTCGTGGTAGCCCTCTGCGTAAGCCTTGTCACCAGACTCCTCAATGTTAGCAACGTTGGCAGAGCGGAGGAATTCCTCCAATTCGGGCAGTTGGTTGGTGCGAGCGAAGCAGAAGGCAAGTGCTGTGTCAATCGGGGCCTCGCGGAGGGTCTTGCGAGACATGCGAAGGAACTTGATGAGATCCTCATCCTTGCCGGCTTGGGTGGCGGTTTCGATAACCTCAGCATAGTTGGAGGGATCCTGGGCCTTGATGTACGACTCGATGGAATCAGTGACACGGAGACCGTCGAGCTGAGCCTTGGCAACCTTGCTCCACACTTCGGGGATGTCAACTTGATCAGCGTACTCCTGTGCACGGTCAATGCTGACAACATGGTCAACAAGGACGTTGGTGGCCTCGGAATGGTTCTTGTCTTTCTTGTAGATCAAGAATGCCTCCTCGTACATGCCAACCTCGATACACTGCTGCGCAATGTCTTCAGGGCTGTAAGCATCGAGCTGCTGAATGTAGTTGGCAACACGGCCGCGGTCGGATTTGGCGGCAGTGAGCATGAGCAAGTTCTGAAGGTTGGAGTTGTCGCTGAATGTGGTCGGCTCAAGAATGATCTTCTCCAAGAGCTCAATGAGCTCGACTGGCATGTCGGCATCGATAAAGGACTTGACTGCGATCGAGACGCGCTCAGGGTCGTTACTCTCAGGTACAGCGGTGGAGATGACTTGGTCCACGAGCGAACGCCTGTGGATGTTGTTCTCGGAAAGCACGTATGACCAAACTTCGGGGTCAGCGCGCTCGATCAAGTAGCGAGCCTGGGCACGGAACATGGCGTTCTCGTTGGTGATGCTGATCAGCTCGAGGTCATTCTGGCCCTTGCTGTACGCGATGAACGCCAAGTTGGGGTCGCGCTTCTCGCAGTATTTACCGACAGACAGGGTGTCGTACTGGTCGTTCGCCTTGAGGAACTTCTCGGGGTCGTTGTTCGAGTCGATGTAAATCTTTGCAAGTGCGTTGAAGACAGCCTGCTGTTGGTTGCCAGCCTGGAGTGATGCCTCGAGGAAGGGCAACAGCAGCTTCAGACGGTTGCGAGACTCGACTTCTTGGACAAGCTCATCGATAGGGATGCTCTCAGGGGGCACAGAGCTGAGCAGGCCCTTGATGATGTTTTCATCACAGTCGACGTCGAGGAGACCACCAATGACACTGGGAGTACGTGCTGGGTTGACACGCTGAACGTAGACCTCGATGGACTTGAACTGCTGGGCCTTGTAAAGGTAGAGCACCAAGTCGTGGACAAAGTTGAAACGGTCGCAAATGATGATCAAAGGCAGCTGCTCGGTCAGGTTGGCCTCCTTGAGGAAGTTCTTGACCTTCTCCGCGTTCAAGCTGTTGCTCTCACGGCAGATACGCTCGACTTCCTGGAGCTGGCCCATCTTGGTGGCGGCCTCGATGTACTTGAAGGTGACCTCCTCATCCTCGGTGATGTTGACAATGCCTCCGAGGTAGAAGTAAAGACCCTCAGCGGTACGGTACTTCTCAAGAAGGTCAATAATCTTGGTAGGACCGAACAGATCAGAGTACTTCTTGGAGATATTGATGACAGCCTGCAGGTTCTGACGGATGTTGACCTTGAGCATCTCGTCGAGGCACTCAAGTGCGAGCTCGACAGTCAGACGACCGAAGTAGTTCAGGAGGAACTCTTCGGGGATCTTGTCAGATTGCACGATGCAGCGCTTGATAGATGCAGGGTCTTCGTAGTGCTCCAAAGCCCTGGTCAAGAGACCAGCGTTCTCGCAAAGCTGGGCAATGCGGGCTTTGTCGTAGTGCGAGAACATCTCATTTCCAAGAATGGCATCAGCAACCTGGGGAGCGTTCATCAGGTTCATCTCGAGGAGTCTGGTTTGGAGGTGGCCTTGCTCAGGGTTGTTTGCTGAGAGCACATCGAGAAGGAAGGCAGTGGCCTGCTGAACCATGCCTTGTGACTGGAAGATGTCGACTGTGCGCTCCACATCGATTAGGTTGACATCCTCCTTTGCAATGGCGGTGGCAAACTCAGCACCCTTCTCAGGGTTGGCGCGAACAATGTGCTGAAGAAGACCGTTGAAATCGGGAGTGTAACCAACAGAGCGCGAGTAGGGGAGGATCTGCTCGAAGTTGCCCGACTCAGCCATGGCGGCGATCACCTTCTGGGAGGCACCGGCCTCCTGGTAGATCTGCTGCGCAAGGTTGGCATCGTGAATGCGGACGAGATCACCAAGCTGTTCTGAGCATGCAAGCTTGGACTCCTTCATCCACTTCTCTAGCAAGTGCTTGCGGTTCTGCTGCAGGACGGGCCTTGCAAGCTCGAGAGTCTCGTGCTCGTTGAGCTTTCCCTTGTCGAGCAACATACCGAAGTACTGCAAGATGACCGAAAGCTGGCCCTGTTGTTGGGGCACGGACTTGAACTTCTCGATTGTCTGAGGGGTACGGAGGAATCCTTGAGGCGAGTTGGCGGCGGTCTTGGCGGCGGCTTGGTAGTCGCCAGATGACAGGAGCTGATCGAAGCGCTGCTGGTAAAGCGAATCGGCACCAGGAAGTCCGGCTCTTGACGCAAGCTTGTATGCGAGCTCTGCATTCTCCGGGTTCTGGAGAAGGTAGGGAATCAAAGTGGTATCGTCGACTGATACCGCGAGCACTTGACCCTTGCGGTTAACGCCGACGATTCCGGATGATTCGCTATCGGGAGCAGTTGTGAAGATGGTGTCGCTGGAGATCCTGTTCATGAAGATGGTGGTACCAGTCTCGAGATCGTACAGGTGGATGAAGCCGTACTTGGTAACCAAGTAGATCACCTTGTACTTGGCCGACACCTGCATAGCCACCGGGAAATCGTTCGCCGCCTCCTGGGGGAAGTAGATATCCACTGCGCGCTTCTGGAAGACAGGGTTCGGCGCCTGGTGGTCAACCTCGACAATGTGAAGCTTTGCGCCAGTGGCAGTACGGTTCGCAAAGGTGAAAAGTTTGGAGTCTGCAGGTGCATCCTCGAGGCGCATAGTGCCGAATGCTGCAGCGTGACCCTCGATAGACTGGCTAATGCCACGATCCCTCGAGTACAGCTGCATGCTTCCCACAACACGGCCTTGCTGCTGTGAGATGCCAACCACGACCATCCACTTCTCATCGTCAGATACGCGGTAGTTGATAATCTGGCATCCTGAGAGGTTCTGGTTGCGGTCGAACACCTTCTGCGGGCTCGCTTGCGCAGGGTCGAAAATGTTCCAGTGGAAGACGCTTGTATCCGTGACCAGGCCCAATGACGTCTCGCTGAACCATTTCCAGTACACGACGTCCTCGGCCATTGTCGCGCTCTTCAGCTTGCTCTTTTGTGCCAAATCAAAGATCTGCAGTGTCTTGCCGCCGGCCTTGAGAGCAATGACCTGCTTCGTCCAGTGCATTATGGCGCTGTCGGCCTTGATAGGCCTCCTCATTACATTATTGCCATTCTTCAGGTCGACGATCAAAACCTCGGGAGAGGTGCTGCCCTCGGCCTGCTGTCGCACGCAGACATAGCTGTCGGATTCTAGTGTACAGGAGTTGAAGCCTATCGAGGCCGGCTATCCTAGGCATCAGCACATGTTTGTTGTGAGGTCATTGTTTTCCCGCCAGACTGCTGCGCGCGGGGGCCTCAATCCTACTCACCTGGATGCCACAGGAAGTCAAAGAAACCAGTTCCGTGAACTTGATGGGGAGGGAAGCCATGTTGTCGTTGTTGCAGCGCAGCGCGCGTGTTTTGGTCAATGCAACGTTTCCCCTGGGAACTAGGGCGTCCGAGGTGAGGTGTGTATCGCGCTACCCTTCAACTCGCAACGTGAAGGATTCAAAGGAGCGAACGAGATTCGTAAATGCGTGTAAGGGTGGGAGGGGGAAGGTTGGTGGTGGTGGTGGAAGGGGGTTGTACTTTCGAATGGCCATCAGCAAGCAAGCTGGGCTGGACTGGAACCTCCCCAAGCTTGGTTGCGTCGCCATCCGCTTCGTGCCAAGTGCAGTGCACGGGCCTGAGGCTGTACAAGTAGTCTTCACGATCGATGCGTGCGATCCTTCTTCTATTCTAATAACTAATGTGAACATCCGAACCCTCACGTCAAACATGACTGTCGATATTCATACCGATCTACTGTCGCATTGTGGTTGCCATCTAGCCAGTCACACGGTGCATGGGAGCTTATTGACGTTCTGACGGATTGTACAACAGACATTCGTTTGCCAGAGTCAATGGCATTCACAGATCTCTGTACCTATATCTTACGAGTTCGGGATATAGGACCCAAACACTTCGGAATATCAGAGACCGAAAGCATTGAAAACACCTAGCACATGCATCGGAATCATCGTTCCTCTTGATCGAATGTGAGCTCTAGGTAACGTGACATCATCGACGGTACGGATTCGATTTGAAGTTCAACTGAATGTTGGCAGTTCACGTTCTCCCTAATGCAGCATGAAAAAGAAACTCAGGCTTGTGATTATGTATCGAGATGCTTGGGGTTTTCTGACGATGACAAACATTGACTTGCAATTTCACTTCCGACCTGATCATGCAACCGTCGACTTCTCAGGACAACGATCATCTGAGTGCCAGTTGGCTCTTACCGGTTCCACACAGCACTGCATACCTGACTTGAATCAAAGCATCCACTGAGATGTTATGTTGTCAACGGCGAGCGAATTGTCAGTCATGCGAAAGGTATCTGTACATAGAAAGTACATGTATTGAATTGAATGTGATCGTCGTTGCCAACCGGCGGTCTCGGGATGACCTGATTTGATCAACAGCGATAACACAATTAGACCTTCCCTAAATTCCTTATCTGCCAGGAAGCTGTCTTAAATGAGATATAATTGGGCTTGATGCTGTGTCCAATATTATTACCTGGACAGGCGTACGCTGTGGCTTCATTCAAGTTCTCATGTGCGGTGTGGTTTTCACTCCGCTGCTCGAGCTCAAGTGCTGGGAATCGCATTTACAGCGCTAGACCGCCATAATGACAGAAACCGCATACCAAAGCAATGATACTGCACCCAGGGACTGACTCAGCTATACAGAATTACCGATCCTGCCCGAATCTGCCCGAATACGCTCATTCATGATGTGAAATCACATTATTACACATTACACATCTACCCCAACCCTAACCCCAGCATTACTCGCATCTCGACTCAAACATGCATGTGAAAATTGAATGTAAGTGCATGTGCACCATGCCCTGTTGGATCAAATGTTGCTACAAATACATGTATATGTACTCAGAGCTCTAAAGTATACTGCGCCAGATCACCTTGAAACACTCGCGAATGTGGGCTCATTATGTTTTGATCTGACCTTCAACAAACACACCAGCAAGTGATCGCCGTTTTCATGCGCGATGGCGTGAACCAGTGGGGAAACAAGGCACGCGAGGCACGACGCCCCGTTTCTCGAATGCCACGAGTCCATCAAGGTACGGATTTCGGAGTGTATATGATTGAGCAGTGTCATGAATCGCTGTGGACGATAAAGACTAACGTGCCTTCGTGGGATGTCTGGCATCGCAAGGCGACAAAAGCCTAATCAGAATACCATTTGAGTCTTGGAGGTAGGGTGAGCACGGAACAGACACGTTTCAGACGACCTATGTATGCGTCATACTCGAACCACCAATAAATAAAATAAGCCAGGACTGTTCATGCCCAACGCGATCGCACGAAGTCCAGGGGCGTGTTACAAGCAGAATCCCGACCTTCAGAGACACACCCCTTTGCAGATCCCATTGTAAGCAGGGGAGACGAAATCGCTAAGGTACATACAGTACATGCTCGTCGAAAGGGGTTCGTTTTGGAAGTCCGGAAAGCAAGAGGAGCACTCGCGGTGTCACCAGTATTGGGCATCGCAGGGGTTTGTTGGGCCGATCGATGCTGTGCAGCGAGGAGGGACGTGATTGGCCATAAATTTGGGACCGGAAAGCGCGAGGCGCGAACGTCCTATGACGGGGGGCAAGTTTCAAGCCCACCAAAATAGTCTACCATATTTCAAACTCTTCCACTTGCTTCCTACCCAACTCTAATCCAATTCCACTAAATTTTAAAAACAAGCAAGAGGATACTTCGAGTCTCTTCTGTCTCTTACACTCAAGTCCAGCTCAGTTAAGACGTCCTCACACTCTACCTCTCACGCGCACAACAATAGCAGCGACCCCGCCTCGTGACTCAGCGCAAGGCCCCATCAACCACCCACACAACCACCCACAACCCACCACATACAACCGCAATCATGGCACCCGCTGCATGGGACGACGAGGACTCTGAGAGCACCCCTCCCTCCTCCCCGCCTGTTGTTGCCGCCCGCCGCGGCAAGTTCGACGACGAAGAGGATGACGATGACGTCCTTGAGTCCTGGGACGCCGCCGAGGACAGCGAGGTCGAGCGCGAGAAGGCCAAGAAGGCTGCCGATGCCAAAGCAAAGGCTGACGCCGAGGCCAAGGCCAACCACAAGAGCAAGTCCCAGCGCATAGAGGAGAAGCGCCAGGAGAACATGCGCAGGAAGATGATGGAGGACATGGAGGATGACAGCGAGGAGGAGGACGAGGCCACAAAGCGCGCGCGTCTGCGTGAGGAGGAGAAGGCCAGCGATCTCGCCAACGCCGAGGACATGTTTGGCAACATCGGCATCTCCAAGAACCGCAGCGCACCCAAGGCCGTCACAGTCCAGGAAGGTGACGACCCTGCCTCTACTGTCGACCTCTCCAGCATGAAGCTCTTCACGCCTTCCGGCCCTGCTGAGTGGAGGAAGCTCAACGAGACCCTTACCGGCCTCCTTACCGCCAACGCAAAGAAGCCCCACTACGCGATCTTCATGCAGGACTTTGCCAAGCAGCTTGTCAAGGATTTGTCTAGCGACCAGATCCGCAAGATTGCCACCGGCTTGTCCACCATGAGCAACGAGAAGATGAAGACGGAGAAGGCTGCTGAGAAGGGCGGCAAGAAGACCAAGGCTGCCAAGACCAAGCCTTCAGTTGTTGCACAGAAGGACGTCGGCTCAAGAGCTGACACCATGGCCTACGATGACGGCCTCGACGAGTAAGTTGTGAAAAAGAGCAGTTGTGGCTTGTACTTCTACTAACAGTTTTTCCAGTGACGACTTCATGTGAAGCAATTTGCAAATTTCTGTTACTGCCACTTGATGCGCCATTCGAACGATATCCCGGCACCGCGAGGCGGATTCGCACGATTCCTTCAAGACCGCAAATTTGGCCAGCTCGCAAAAGGGTTGCTGCCCAAGCGGCGTCTGCTTCTTCTGTTTCCGAAACGGCGTTATCAGTGAATGCATGGGTTTAGAGCGCGTTCCCTCACGGCATTAATTACGGACAAAGACTTTTTCTTTAGCTCCTTTTGGCAACTTCTTTCGATAGAAAGCAAGATAGTTCCGACATCTTGATTTGTTATCTTGAATGCTTCACGCGTCTAGTGAGTGCCTATGACCCTCGTTGTGGACGTGCTACGGTATGTGGAAAAGAATGAATTGTGGTCACGGAAGACAGGGTTGAGAACTCTCGTCTGCGCTTCAATCACGGTATATCACAGAACCGAAACAGCATAAGCCACCTGATGCTTGACCGTCCGTACATGGGCTATCTGCAAATAACATCTCCAATCCTCAGTCTTTTACCTCAACCCATGCCATCATCTTCATCGCCACGCGATTGAAAGTCCGCCCCACCGTGTTACCGAAGACTTGCAGGACGAAGAGCGGCACCCGCATGGAGCGCTCCCTAATGGAGACGTCGCCACGCGGTGCGAAGATAGTCAACTTGAACACCACCCACTGCAGGCGCGCAAGCTCTCTAAAGATAGCGCTGCTCCGATGAACAATTTCTTTCACTTCCGCGAAGCAGCGGTCGCACGCCTTTTCGGCGGATTTTTGCTCCGCGGGCCGTTCTGTCGAGGAAGATTTCAGAATCTGTTCGAGGCACGCGGCCCCCTTGGCGTGCAGCGCTTTCCAATTCCATGCAGTCCTTGGCTTGGTCGATCATGGCGAAGAAGCGGACGGAGTTGCGGTATTTGAACTCGGCGCTGTGCGAGGAGGCGTTGACGTTTCTGATCTTGGTTTCGAGTCTCTTGATGGTGCCGGCATTTGCTTTGTGGACGATAAATCCCGAGAGCTCTCGGTGGAAGAGGTGTTGCACCACTAGGCGGCGCTTATTCGCTCTGCCAGCTGTAGGGATGGAGAGGGATTGATGTGTACCACGAGCCAACATGACGAGCCAGACGCGACGTTCGAGGCCGTGATTGAGCTAGAGGGTCTTTGGATGGAGGTACTGAATAGACAATTGTAGATTTGAGAGAAATCTACTTCTCATCAGTCATTCGTGCGCAGGGAAGCGGCCCAAAATCCAATCACGGGACGGTTGCGCGTCTCGTCTGTTGTAGTCCAACGAATGCACCTGTGGCACAGTGTGTCCCAGTGTGCTGGGAGGCGTTGCAGGCAAGAAGGATAGACGGCAGCATCATCGTTGGCTCGCTTACGCTCCCTTGCGGTCCGAATTCAAGCTTCGTACTGGTCTCTCAGCGGCAGGGTGAACAGACCGCGAGGCTCCCTGGTGATGATACTAAACCTGGAACGGTCGATATCCTGCCGGTTCGTGAAACCAAGTGTTGATATTTCAATTACAATTGCTGCGTATGAGTTGGCGTACATGTATAGCGATCTTGACAGCCATCATATTAGTATTGTCAGACATTTTTTTAACGTAGCCAAAATTTTCATTGATACGACCAGTTCTTCATTCGCATCTCAGTACTCAGTGTGCTCGTATAATCAATGTTAGATCTGGAAATGATAGGGCTTTCCGCCGAGGTGTGCGACTGCAGCACGCAATCTCATGTGGAGACACTATGGAAGCCTACCGAGAATCCGATCTGCCGAAGAGCTACGTGAAGTTCCATGCCATTTGTGTATGACGAGCCTAGCGTTTCCTCCCTGCAGCATGCCTGTGTTCAATCAATCACAATCGTGTATCTCAACTAAGCCAACGAGCATACGCTTCTTCGAGCCGTCGAAGCCTCCATATTAGCCACCTCTCATTGATCTGCAGGACAATGACCCTTACGATGTGAACGAGACGCAGCAAAATCGGAACGTCGTTCAAGTGTGACAACAACCCATACCATGTCGAGAGATTTCTCGAAGCCAATACGTAGCTCGCGATAGTTGATCGCCGCTTCTTTGAACCGTTGACGGACCTCGGGCTGTTCAAGGTCGCGTTCGATGTTTCTGTGCTTGACGTGCAAAGCAGTGAGGCCATTGTGGTGTAGCTGGACATCGAGCACGGCGAAGAGCCCCTTAGAGTTGCGGTATTTGTACTCGGCAGTGAGATGAGACGAGTTGTTGAGCTTCCTGATCTGGTTCTTGATGGTTTCGACACCCGTGATGATCTTGGGATTGTTGCTCTTGCAGATGGGCGCTATGGAGAATTGTCGCTGCAAGAGGCGATGTACTCGCGTGTGAGTTCCGGTCACTCCAGAGGCGGCAGAAACGAGTCGGCTGTGGAGACTACTGAGGAGCAGCGTCGTGGCGGCCAAGTACGCTGTGGCAAAGACAGCGCAGTTCGATAGCCTCAGGACAGCGTTGCCTGGCAAGGCAGCCGAAAAGGATGCGTCTCGTGGTGCAAGTTGCAGGGTAGTTCTGGGACTGTTGCTATCGAGGTCGGCTATCTCGGAGGTGTTGAAACAGTCTTGAATGTGACGAGTTCATCTTCGCAATGCGTGACCTCCAATGAGCAATGCAATGAGCAGTGCGAGCCGGCATGTGGCAGGGGAGTCACGGAGCCACACGGCTTGGCTGTGCGACACTCGTCAAGGATGGTTAGTTCGATTACCGTTTGCTGTGGAAGACTCATATCGCGAATGTCTACCGCTACAGTCGAGTTGCGGTACAACTCCGTACATGTTCAGCAGAGACAGGAAATATACAGAGAACCAGCAACAACACTTGAGATCGATCTCATGATGTCTGTTCAACCTAATCTGTGGTGCCTGGATCTGAACCCTGCACCGCGGGCCGGCCGCAGCTAGCGCAGCCGGTTCCGCAAACGCGCTCTGGGGCAAAGTGAACATGAAAGTGATCGCTCACTTTCGAATCCTTCATCTGATTCCGGCATTGGCCCTTTCCCACTCTCTTCATTTTTCTTTGAACTTTTGGAGTAAATCCTGGACTTTGTCGTGCGTTGATTGTTCTTGAAGCAAGCGTCTTTCTGCACACGCCAATACAGAAACTCCGTCCCCTTCGCATTTTCTTTCGAACCGAACGCACATCAACACAGTATGGCCAAACGCAAGCGCAACCAGCAGGCGGCAGCAGCAAACAATCAGGTTACCACCCCAACACCTTCCAAGAAACCTAAGATTGTGAACGAGACTCCCCGCAATGCTGGACCTACAGCAAAACCTGCGAGCGGCAAACCGACCGTTGTATCGCCAGATACAAAACGTCAATCAGCGAGCACTGCTTCAAACTCGGCGAATGCAGAGGCAGTCGAGGCACCGGGCCCCACTCGATCGGCCAGATCTCTGAAACGTGAACGCAAACGGAAACGACAGCGTGAGCTGAAGAAGAATGATCCTTCGGCTGGCCAGGCCGAAGATCAAAAGCCTTCGACGATGCCTGACCAGAAAACTTTGCCCCAAGGTTTACCAACTGCCTCTGTGAAGAGCGGATCGCAACCCACAGCTGTTCCTACAGAGAAACAGAGCGCCAAAAGCAAGGCTCGCCAAGACGACAAACACACCAATGTCGACTCTTCTATCAAGCCGAGCAATGAACCACCAAGCCAGGCAACATCCCGACTCTCAATTTCTGAAGCCGCCGAAAGGCGAGCTGAGAAGAAGCGTCGCAGACTGAGCGAATACAGAGCTAAAGAAGCCGCTCTGCTATCTGGCCAGCAAGGAGTAGCTTCATTGGCTAAGCCGAGCAATGAACCACCAAACCAGGCAACATCTCGACTCTCAGTTTCCGAAGCCGCCGAAAGGCGAGCTGAGAAGAAGCGTCGCAGACTGAGCGAATACAGAGCCACAGAAGCTGCTTTACTATCTAGCCAACAACGAGCAGCTCCATTGGCCAAGCCGAGCAACGAACCACCAAGCCAGGCAGCATCCCGACCCTCATTTTCTGAAGCCTCGGAAACGCGATCCAAAAAAAAGCTTCGCAGACAGAGCGCATTCAGAGCCAAACAAGCTGCTGCCCATAAATCCGAGGCAACACCGTCGGCTGCTTTGCTTCAACAAACTTCCAAGACACAGTTGGTCCCACGCCCGAAAAAGCAATGGGTAGAGCAAGACGATGTGGAACAGGGTGCCGGTACTTCTGCGAACGATGCATTTGCCAACCAAGAATTTGCAAGCAGCATTCTCGATCCTCTTGCAGAGGCGCTCCGGGAACCAACAGCGCGGTCTTTGCCTGCTCAAAAGAGAACAGCTTCATCGTCTGGAAACAAGTCCGCTGGCTCTGTGAACGAGCTGCCGAGATTCCTTGCAACGGTCGGTGTACCTTCGCCCAGTCAGAAGCCAACCACAGTCTCAACACCTCCCGCGCGACCAGGCATCAACACGATAGCTTCTTTTTCATTGTCTTCAAGGCGCCACCCTGCAAGCGTTCTCGCCAAACAACGTCCAAGCTCTGGCTTGAGCGGCATTCGAATGGATACAGGCATGATAGGATCATCACCAAAACCTGTCAGTGCCAACAAAGCGAACAGTGTGCCGTCGTATGCAGGAACAGGCGACGTGAAGGCAGCGTTTGACCGCTTCAACAAGTTCGCTCATGGCGGCAACTCTTCGGGAAGCGACGAGGACAGCGACGAAAGTGACGAGGAAAGCAATGCCGGCGCTGATGCCACTACCGGACCCACGGCGACCTCTTCTGGCCTGCCTGGAATTAACAACACTGTACGTACTAATGACCCCACCGAAGACCGCGCAAGCGTCTCAGCGGAGAGTAGCGAGAGCGACAGTGAAGCCAGTGGAGATTGGCCGATGGGAAAAATGCAGCCTGGTGAGACAGCCGTCATCACCTCGATGAGTGACCGCCGTATTGAGGTTCCGAACACCCATGAAGACACGCTGGCTCGACCTCCGAACAACGCTCCTCGCATGCTCGGCGAGAAGGATTTGCCACTGTTCAGCAGTTTCAACGCAAAGCACAACATTACATCCGCTGACACTGTTCTTGAACGCTCAGCCAATTTTTTAGGAAGAGAGCTTGGTGGCGCTCCCTCTGGGTTTGGTCAGACCGATGACGCAGAAATTAACATTATCGACTATGTCGCCAGCCAAGACGCAGACGATCTGTACCGATCCATCGAGGACATATCACGCGAGGTCTTTGGATCGATACGCGACTTGCCAGACTGTAAGCCTCTCTCAAACTCCCTGGATGTTGCCACAGAGCGCTTTGTAACGGACGAAATCAGCAATCATGGCTTAGGTCGAAAGTCGGCCGAGCTTGGGATTCCGCTGGACAAAACCACAGCTCTCGGCGACATTGTGCGCGGATCCTCACCCATCGTATATATTGCAAATGAAATGGACGTTGGCCCCAGCACTATTATGGAAGACGGCGATGATGAGCAGGACGAAGTTCACGAAGAGGAGCAAAATACAGACGATGAATACTTCTCAGACGCCACCAAGGATGCAAAATTCAAGCGACACAGCGGCGCTCCTCCTCGCTTGATTAAACTGACAACAGCGCCAACGCCTTCGGAAGTTGAGCGCCAGAACACAAGCGCTGTCATTGAGAGCCATGAGATCGAGGTCGACGATGAACACGATTCTCACTTGTTCAACAGCAATGGTCCGATTCCTGCCAAACAGGGCAAGAAACGTAAATTGACTGGAACAACAAGTAAACATTTTTCGCCCAGGAAATCATTGCCCAGAGCTGCCAGCGATCGAATGAGGTTTTCCGCGACATACGCTGAAGTCTCAGAGACTTCCGACACTGACGATGAAGTCGAGCAACCGTCACGTCCAGATTGCCTCTGCGGTCTATGCGAAGTGACGTCCGGCAGTCCCCCCCCTTCAACCGAGCCATTGTCATGCTCAGATGAACTATGCGTATGCGGTTTTTGCGAAGCGAATTACGACAGCAACCCTCCAACCAAGCAATCGTCATCTTCAGACGATCCATCCGAAGAGCCTCAACACATCAGACCCGAGAAGACAAAGGGCACCGGCATGACAAGCACCTACTTCACTCCCACGAGCTCCTCATCAAAACCAACGAACACAAAAAGGAAAACGACTCCCCCCAAAATACCACGGCCTCCAAAAGGTACATCCATCTGCCCTGTCCCATCCACCAAATCCACCTACTTTGGCCTCATCCAAGAGCAACTCTGGAAAGAACCCTTCTGGCTCATCATCGCCGTCACACTTCTCAACAAGACCACCGGCCGCGCCGCTGTGCCAATCTTCTGGAACCTGAGAAAACTCTACCCAACCCCAATGGCTCTCGCGAAAGCCAATAAGGAAGACCTGGTAGAATTGATCGGCACGCTGGGTCTCCAAAACCAGCGTGCAAAGCGACTGATCAATATCGCCGGAACCTGGGTCGTATGGCCGCCAGTCAAAAACCAGTATTATCGCACCCTGCACTACCCAGCCAAAGGCGACGGCAAGTTAATCAAGAAACACGCACTCCTTAAGGGAAACACTGACATAGTCAATGGCGCGCTCGAAATCGGTCACATCCCTGGCTGCGGGCCATACGCTTATGACAGCTGGCGCATCTTCTGCCGTGATGTCCAGCGCGGGCTTGCGCAAGGTTATAACGACAGGCGTGAAGGTTTCCAGCCCGAGTGGCAGCGAGTCTTGCCGCGGGACAAGGAACTTCGCGCTTGTTTGAGATGGATGTGGTTGCGAGAGGGGTGGGTGTGGGATCCCGAGACTGGCGAGCGAAGGAGTGCGGACTTGGATGAGATATTGGATGGGATGCGCGGTGAGATGGAGTTTGCCGATGAGCAGGAGCGGCAGTTTGCGATTGAGGCTGCGGGTGTTGATGGTGATGAAGAGAGGGCGAGCGCGAGCGAGGCTGCGCCGTCCAAGAAAGCAGCCAAACCTCGCTCAAGGAGGGTGTCGATTGCTCGTCGGGAGCTCTATGTTGTGTCTAGCGATGAAGACGCTGTTTTTGCTGCACGGCGGTCGCGCAGGGACAGCTCTGGGCAACGGTCTCGATGATCAAGTTGGGCAAGGCTTGGGAATGCAGGCGTTAGGTGGGAAGGTCTACGGAAGTATCACATAGGAGACATGAATTCACAATATGAGCATCTCCTTCACCAGCAGCGTACTTCGGCGCGTACTTCGAGAGGGTCTTATGGTAGCGCTACTGCGGTACACTGAGCCACTGCGAGTGTCATAAAACTGCTACCTATGTGTTCAAGCCACTTAGAGTGTCGATTTGGTGACGATCGCGTGCACGAACAAAAAGGTTATTTGAAGTACGCTGCTGGTGAAGGAGACATGAGCATTTAGCGACCCCTTCTTCACAGGGAAGCTTCAGTTGTATAGTATACATAAAACTAGCCCGATGACAAGCTAGCGTATCGTGATTGTTGCACCAATTCTCATGTCATCCTCTACACTGTCTGTGTACCGTAGCCCTTGATCTGCTCGGCAAACGCCCAGCTCTGGTTCTCAAGCTTCTCGTTCTCCTTCAGGCTCACACCGCTGCCATCGATCACGGCGATCGAGTAGACGGGCATGCTCCTCGCGTCGCGGTAGAACAGCACCTTCATGCATTCCTTCACGCAATCCACAGCCTGCTCCTTGCTCAGATCCTGGCTAGCAGCCTCAGTCGGTACCACGCGGCGCATGATTGGCTGTGCCAGGTGGGCGCCGAAGCCCGTAGCCAAACTAGGGCTGCTGTATGTTGTGCCGAGCAAGTCTGCGTACGCAAGGAAAGGCTTGTCGGCCTCGTCCAGGCCCGCAACCAGCATGGCGTTCCACAGCGGATTGAAATCCGAGCGGCGCTTGTACATGACTTTGCTGAGGTAGGCGTGCAGGTTCTTGGCGCTCATGTGTGGCTGCGCCTCGCTCTCGGTGGCATCGCCGCCGTAGTTCTCCTCCACGTCGAGCGAGTTGAGCAGGCGGTCGAGGTACTGCATGTCGGAGACGTCGCCGCCGAAGCCAACGACGGCTTTGCGGTTGAACTGCTTCAGACGCTTGACGTCGGTGAAGCGTGCGAGGGAGCCGTATGAGGCGAGGTTGTCGGCGGCGATGACTACGCCGTCCTTGTATTTGACGGCGAGCACGGAAGTTCCGGTGACGATGGGTGATTGGGTGTGAGCGATGGGGCCCTGGGAGCCGCCGTGGGATTGGGGGAGGTATGAGGAGTTGTATGCGCCGTAAACATCGTCTCTAGGCTGGAGGTATTGTTAGTGATCACTACATCCAGCAAACAGATCGTGGTATGCCAATAGTAGACGTACTCTGCCCCAGGCTTCGGGGAAGTGGTTCATGGTTGCGGTATGTGTGTGTGTGTGTGTATGTGAGAGGGGGTGGCGAGACGGTAATGCGGAGGTGCAGCAGGCTGTAGGCGGAAGTGAGGTTGACGGCGGGAGGTGCGGTTGGTGATGGGTTGTTGTGTTGCGGTATAGAGGTGGATGTGGTTGGAGTCGTGGTGTAGCTCGTTGGCTGTTGGCTAACTAGGCCCCGACCTGACGCGCGCGAGCTGGCTGCAAGCTCGACCACGATTGCGGGTGCAGCCGCCCTACTTGACCAAAGTCACCATGCCTCACTTTCCTTCTACCGCATTACAACTACAACAATATGGACCATGGAGATATTGCCCCGGGATGTTCAGTCTAACGTGGCGTCCTCTGTTGATACATAAAGTCAATGGCACATCTAATCACGTGAGGAGACACACCTCAACAACCTTCCGAGGAAGAGACGACACGACGTCATGCAACTTGACATCACGATGAATAAATGATCCCTCTGTGACGGCCAAAGAGGAGACTGCTACAGTAGCTCGCCTATATATTGGTACAATTTCATTTTACTCACCATGCCTGACTCCAGACTAGAAGCTTTCTTCGCAAGCGAAAGAGCACTCCGGAACAACTCAACCACCATGTCGTCCCTTTCAGACACCAAGGTCCCGTTGGCCTACGCCTCTTGCTCCATCGGCTGCAAGGACTCTCACACTCTACCCAAGAAGCTCACAGCCATTGCTTCTGCCGGGTTCACAGCCATCGAGCTCTCAATGCCGGACATCCTGGCCTTTGCCAAATTGCACCTTCGCCCGCAACAGCAAGGCGACACCGAAAGCGATGACATCGACCCCAGAGACTACGATTCTCTTGTCAACGCCGCCGCAACCATCAAAGCCATGACCGATGCCAAAGGTCTAAAAGTGCTTATCTTGCAACCTTTTGCAAACTTCGAGGGCTGGCCAGAGGGCTCCGCCGAGCGCGAGGACGCTTTCTCGCGTCTCCGTGGTTGGATGCGCATCATGGAGGCTGCGGGCACTGACATGCTCCAAGTCGGCTCATCAGACACACCTGCGGAAAAGATTGGTAAAGACAGAAGTAGGTTTGTGAAAGACTTGCGAGAGCTGGCAGATATTCTCGCCACCAAGGGTTTCCGCTGTGCTTATGAGAACTGGTGCTGGAGCACCCACGCGCCCAACTGGGAGGATGTCTGGGATATCTGCAAGCAAGTCGATCGTCCCAATTTTGGTCTTTGCCTCGATACTTTCCAGTCTGCGGGTGGCGAATGGGCAGACCCAACCACCAAGAGCGGCCTCGTTGAGGACGGCCGTTCCCCGGAGCAAGTCGAAAAAGACTGGAAGGCTTCATGCGACAAGCTGGCGAAGACAGTGCCGAAGGATAAGATCTATTTCCTGCAAATCTCGGATGCATACCGCATGGATCCGCCGCTTGAAGACAAGGCGGACGAGAATGGCATGCGTCCGAGAGCGAGATGGAGCTCGGCGTACAGGCCACTGCCTTTCCAGGGCTACCTGCCTTGCGTGGACTTTACCAGGGCCGTCTTGCAGACTGGGTTCAGAGATTGGTTCTCATATGAGATTTTCGACGAGGGTCCCGATGGCAAGGGCAAGGACTACGACATGGACGAGTTTGCGAAGACGGCAATGCAGACACAGGACAGACTGTTGGCGGAATGTGAAAAGGCTTGAATGGAACACCTGTATTAATCAAGATACGTAAAGACATCATGAGAACGTCTTCGTCTATCACGACCGCTTCATCTGGTCTCGCCCATGAAATACCATGAAATCATATCACAGCAGATCAAATACCTTTGATCCAGTCCATGCCACTCTTGATATCGCCATACCAAGCCATGAGAATATCCTCATAGTAGTACGACCTCGGCCTCCACTGGCCCCTGTCACCTGCCTTCGGCAACACTGAATTTCCAGCTTTGATGTAAGTGCTCGTCAAGTTCAACACCGGCTTCTCTTGCATCACCTTCTTCTGCTCTTCACTGCATCGGGGCACGACTTCCGCTACGCCTTCCTTCTTCATGCGCTTCAGGATACGGCACACCATCTGCGCCGTGGCATCCGCGCCCAACGTCCATGACGCATCGACGTAGCCGATGGTCATGGCGGCGTTGGGCAAGTCCTCGAGCATGACGCCTTTCCAGAAGAACTTATCAGCGACGTTGTAGGGCGAGCCGTCGACGGAGAGTTTCATGCCGCCGGCGACTTGCAACTTAAGGCCAGTGGCCGTGACGATAATGTCTGGGTGGAGTTCGCGACCGGAGTGCAGCTTGATGCTGTTTTCGGTAACGGTCTCAATTGTGCCAGTTTCCACGCTGCCTGAGCCGTCGCGTAGACAGGCATAAAAGTCGCCGTCGGGGCAGAAGCAGAGGCGTTGTTGGAAGACATTGTATGTGGGGCTGAAGTGCGGGTTGATGGGGATGTCGACGGGGAGTTGCTTCGCGGCAGCGCCTTTGACGATTTTCTTGGCTGTGCCGGGGCAGTATTTGAAGAACGTGGTAAGCAGGAATGGGAGGAGGATCCATTTGAAGCGGATCAGCCTATATGCGAGAGCGGCGGGGAGATAGGCTCGGAAGAACTTCTCCATGCCGTCTTCTGTGGGTTGGGACATGAGGTATGATGGGCTTCGCTGGAGCATGGTCACATGGCTTGTATCTTTGGCGAGAACTGGGAGTAAGGTGACGGCTGTTGCTCCGGAACCGAGGATTACTACGTTCTTGTCCTTGTAGTTGAGGTCTTTGTTCCAGAATTGTGGGTGAACGACCTCTCCCTTGAAGTTTTCAATACCCGGGATGGTGGCTTTGAGGGGAGCTTCATAGTCGTAATAGCCAGTGCACAGCTGCAACCATCGAGCACGGAAGGTCTTCTCAGTAGATCCGTTGGCCGTGACGTTGAAAGTCCACGCCTTGTCATCGCTAGACCAATTGGCAGCATTGACTTTGTGATGGAAGAGAATCTTCTTGTCGATGCCGAACATCTCAGCCGACTCCTTGACATAGTTGATGATCAAGTCTCCTTGAGCAATGGAAGTGTTCTCGGTCCAGTTCCGCCATGGGAAACCGAAGGTGTACAGATCGGAGTCCGAGCGAAGTCCCGGATATTTGAACAGGCTCCAGGTCCCACCGATTTCGTGTCTGCCTTCAAGGATGATGTAACTGAGTTCAGGGTTGCGCTCTTGGAGGCGGTAGGCGCAATTGATACCAGATATTCCGGCACCGATGATAACTACGTCGTAGTCGGAAACATCGCCTTGTGTGGCCATACTGGTGGCAAAATCCAATGGGGAGCGGTCAGGAGGAAGTGGTCAGGAGATCTCAACAAAATCTCATCAATACGTGGTCGTTGCAAGTTGGAATTCTCGTGAGAAATGAGGAAGGAAACAATGGCTTTTTAAGAAAAGGAAGGTATCGCCCACGCCGTTTGTGAAATCATAGACTCCGCATGCAGTGTTTCAATAACAGGACACGAATGCGATGGAAAGGTGGGAAGACAGAAAGATGCCGAGGCCTGCATGTTGGCGTCTGTGGCGTGGAGAGTCTAATAACCTAATTGATCCAAGATCTGCATACGCGGCTCGGCCCCATGTTTGAACAGACAAGCACCTCCGTGTCGGCGTGGCCACATCCGAGGGGTCATACGGCCGTGTTGATGAAATAAACATACACCAATTGAATTTACGGTTTCTTTGCTTCAAGCTTGTCTTTCAGTCGCTGAGCGCAGAGCAAACCCAGAAAGGCTAGCATCCCCGCTGCTGTGCCATGTGACGAGTATGCCTCAAGCCGAGTTGTCGACACTGCTATCTCTCGAGGTAGATGTTCCTAGAACTAATATACATGTGCCTATCGAGTCTTATACAGCGGAAGGTGACTGCAGACCGAACGATGTTCTTCGGAGTTGCGTAATCTCTTTGCCGGATGGACAATCGGGGTGGGCTGATATCGCGCGATCTGTTGACTCGGTCTTTGCGAAGGCCGCGGTCTGAGGTGTCACAAAGCCATTCGTCCCTCTCTAGCTGGCCAGTTATCGCCTCGGCTGTTTTTAAGAGGAAACCTCGTTCGGCTGTCCTCACATTTGGAGTACATGAGCATGCCCTAGTTGTGCACGCAGGGCAGGCAACAGCATTTGCAACCCGCCGTTCCGGTGGTTCCCTTCTTCCGGCTGAAACGCCTTGAGCGTTACGGGTTTGAACTGCGTATATCTGAGGGTCGTGATCGTCGGTTCTCTGAAAATACTAGACTGATACTGTAGCATGAGTGTTTGGCCCTCGTGTAGGATGAACCTTGTGCTCGTAACTCACAGATCACGACAGCTTCCCAGTTTTCTTTACTTTTTCGACTTCTGCTGAGCGCCTCCGGCCACCTTCATCAACAGAAGCGTGCAGAGAAACGAAGCATCTCTGTCAACATCGTTCTCCGAAAGCCATTGCTGTGCGAGGGGTACGTTCGGCTCATGCTCGTTTGCCCAAGAAGCAAACGCCTCCCATTGGGACTGAGAGAGCTTCTGCAAAATTCCATTCGCGCATAGGATTTTATGCTCGGCCGGAGTCAGAACCCGGGTGTCTTGCGGAAGGGTGTATGCCATTGTTGGTGTGTTGAGGGTGATGAAGCTGTATAGATAGCTGCGTCGTAGGAGGTAGATATCCGCGTGTGTCAGACGAAGGTGGGATTTCTGAAAAAGGAATTGATCTTCAGGTAGTGCGTGTCTCTGGAACCCATTCGAGAAATATAGATCAACAGGCTGACTTGCTAGACAACATCCAGGATTGATCTATGTTATCACCATTGAGATTGTGCGAATTGTTGGGAATACAATTCAGCCAGCCACAGCAAAATGCCAGCACGCTAGCGCCTCCAGCTCAATGTCAAGAGCAGCAGCTTTCGAGGCTCGCAGATGGAAAAGGCCCTCGAGGCCCAACCAACTCATGGTCCAGCTCGAAGTTCGGCCCCTCTAAAATTACCGTGGCTGTCCAAAGCAAGCTGAACAAGCTCTAATATGGCCGCGATAACCTTGCATGCCACGCTTCCACGCGAGCTTGCACGATAACCAGCCGCTTTTTGCTTTCACTCACATGTTTAGCGGCTGATATGAGCAGCCTATGAGCAGGGAATATATACTTGTGCATCCACGCAGGAGCTGTCTCCTGGGGTATCGCTTTTTTGAGACCGGCTAAAATAGACTTGCTATGATAGCACTGCACATGTGACGGTGAACAGTGGAAAAATACAAGCAGCATTTGTTGATTCATTCTATTTTTGTTATTGAAGCCTTTTTCTTGTCATTATACCATTAAAGCTTCTAGGCGAACCAGCACTACTTCCCGAGGAACAACTTAAAGCTCAATGACAACCTTCTTGGCTGAAACACCTGCCTTGTTCTTGTCGCAACCCTTCTGCACATTCTCCAGACCCTTGCCAATGACAAGCGGCTCAGGAACGGCCTTCAGCTTTCCTTGCTTCAACGCCTCGAAAACATAGTGCTCCCATACCGGGTGAGTGACCTCACCAACACCGAAGACATTGCCGACCTTGACGGCTTCGGGCACCTTCTCGGGGCCAGGGAGAGTGACAGCAAGGTTGCCAGCACCGACCTTCTCCAAGACGGGCACGGTAATCTTGTAGCTGTCTGCGTTGGAGATGGTGTCGTACACGCCGATGAAGTTGCGGGGCTCGGATGCCTTGATGGCCTTGTAGATGTCGTCTACGGCAGATGAGGACTTGTAGTCGTACGTCTCACTGGCACCGAGAGACTTGCAGAAGGCGTGGTTGTGCTCGGAGGCGACGGCGATCACGTAGACGCCTGACGCCACCGCGAGCTGGATGACGAGAGCACCGACCGAGGAGCTGGCGCCGTACACGACGAGAGTCTTGCCACTCTGAGTGGGAGTGAGAGTTGGGTACTCGAGGCCCATGAAGCCATTCTGGCGGGAGCCGTAGAGGCCAGCAGCGGCGGTATCAAGAGCCAGAGGAAGAACAGAGGCCTCGCTATAGCTAATGCTTTCGGGGATTTTAGAAGTGACGGTCTCTGGGCATGCAGTATAAAGCTGGAATGCACCATTTCTGGAGTCCTGGGTGGCCAGGCTGATGGCGTGACCTGCGACGCGGTCACCTTTCTTCAGCTGCTTCACGCTGCTGCCAACCTCGACAATCTCGCCGGCAACGTCGCAGCCCAAGACCATAGGCCAGCTCTTGATGAACATGCCAGAGTCCTGGATCTTCCAGTCGACCGGGTTGATAGCGATGGCGTGGTTCTTGATGATGACCTCATTGTCTTTGGGCTTGGGCACTTCGGCGCTGTCGACGCGGAAGGGCTTGTCCTTGCCATCAAGGTATGCTGCTTGGTTCGACATTGTGATTTTGGTGGACTGAATAGTGGCTGTGTGATGAAGCTGGACCTGGTTTGTTACAGCTGGGCGGCAAGGTGTAGCAAGGTATATTTGTGAGGTCAAAAGAGTGACCAGAAAGGGTGTGATTAAGTGGATGTCTCGGATGTGAAGTCGTCTTGATGATGTCAGTAGCCACAACACAGGAAGATCGTTGATGGCGGAGAGCCGTGAAGCAGATCGACGGCAACCCACTTATATAGAACAATGTTACACATGGTTCTGCTGCTTCACGCGTGCTTTGGCATGTACCTTGATTGAGTTCCAATCCAAACGTGCTCTTAGGGAGGTGGGATTTGTAAGACAGACATGAAGCTTTCGTCGAGCCTCCCTATCTCCGATCCTTCGCCAGGCACAGGCTCGACCAGCATGTTGGAGCCACGGAGCCATTGGGTACATTGAGTACATTAACCACGACGACTTGGACGTTGCTTTGTCATAATGAACCTGCTCACGGACATTCCCCGAGCGCGCAACCATGCGTCGGCGTTATCGAAGACGCCGATCGCCGTTTCCAGTGTATGTAAATTTGTGGCGTTGACACACAGATGGACACCCATCGGAGCGCCTGCACTTTCGACTCGCAAAAATTAAACATTGACACAGGGCATGTATTTCTCTACAGAGAACGAACGTTCTTTGAATGGATGCTGTAGCATGATAAATCTTTACCCAACGTCATGATGCTACAACAAAAAGGACGCCCTCAACGCCTGTACCACGCACGCAGAGGCCCATTTTAGACATGCTTCAACGTCCATCAACTTGAGCTTCCTTGCCTGGTCCGGTCTCATCTATCGCCTCCACTACCTCAGGAGGCGGTGTTGCTTCTGGCGTGCCTTCCTCCACCGTCTCCCACAGAGTCACCGCGATGGCGTCCTGCGTCACAGTCCTTATCACAGGTTCTGCCATGACAGTAGCTATCACATTTTCTCCGATGATGGTCTGCACCTGCATCACAGTAGTCGCAGGCCCAATGCTGGTAACAACAACTGCACCTAATGGCGGTGCTATCTCAGGAGCAGCGCCGCCCATTTGCTTCCGTGACGCCTCGGAATTCAACACCGACGCTCTCGAGGCTGCGGCAGCGGCTTCACTGAGATTCTTTTCCTGCACCTTCGCTCGAGCTTCTGTCAATTGGTTCGTGGCGGCGGAGATCGTAGGCTTCTGCCACTCGGACTGCGGCGCCATGACGAGCATCTTGAGTCGCTGGATGGCGTTGTCGATCGCCAGCAGGTCGAAGTTCGATGGATCAGCGGCGTATCCATTGTCAAGCAGATCTTTCTCGCCAGCAAAGATTGCCTCGTGAGCAGCTTTGAGGAGAACCTTCTGGCTGTGCTGCACGGCGAGTGTGAGTGGCCGGGATACATCTTCGAGTTTGGTAGTCTCCTCGTTCAGCTTTGCTATGTTGTCCTTGTACTGTTCATCGCCCATGATACGGTTTATGTTGTCCCGCTGTTGGAAGATGGCATCCTTCTCAGCTTCCGACAGGCGATCGGCATATTCCTCGAGCTGTGTGTTCAAGGTAGACAGAAGTTTTGTCGCCTTCAGTCTCGCCTCAGCCATCTGTTCTTTCTTGCCTTGTCGTCCTCTCCGCAGCTCATCCCAAAAGTCTTTCCTTTCCTGCGGATAGCTCGTAGACTTCACTGGGACCTCCCAATCATCCAGATGCTGCTCTGCTCTATCCAGCCAGTAGCCCATACGCTCTTCCCTGTTCGGCACGCCGGCGAAATGTACCAGCAGATCACCACGTCGGATCTGGAACGGCGCGAGCGTCTCATTGTGCTCGCCCTGGTAGGCGTTGAACCATCGCTGTGGAGCCTGCACAATGTTGTTGACGAATTGCGGCTCTCTCATCACATTGTCCATGGCGCTCTGGTCACGGAAAACCAGCGGCATGTCGGGTTTGTAGTGTCGATATGCCACGATGGCAGTGAACAGCTTGACGGCCCACTGACTCACTCGTACAGGGAAGACGCCGTTGTTCAGGCCATTCCAATCATTGGAGTAGAGCAGATGCACATCCTCGAACTCAGAGCCAGGAGGAGGCAGGAATGTTTCGATTGGCACGTGTGGGTTCAGAATGACCGTATCGGCATCTACCCAGAACAGCCAGTCCAGGCGCTCGCTTTCAGGCTTCGACAGCTCGCGCAGGAGCAGGCTGAGGATGTACGCTGGCTTGCTCCACACGTCGTCGAGAAGCTGCTGGCGGAGCACATGAAGACGATAGCCGTGCAATCGGTCGTGTTCCTCGTGAGTACGAATCGCTCGCTCCCAGAAACTGTTGCCGTTGAAGAGAATTGTGCATTTACCGACTCGCGTACGAGCACCAAGACGTTCGCTTTCGGGTATGCCATCCGAAATGTATTCGCCCAGAGACATCGGCGTCGAGGTGTTGATGGCGTCATGCTGGCTCTTCGTGCCGTTGGCAGACGCAGCCTTCTCAGTCTTTGAAGCGTACGGATTCCAAGACTGGATCTTGTCGCTGACAGCGTGGTGTAGATCAGACAATGCGCCTTTGACAGAGGGCTTCCTCTCGCCGTCCTCGCCCATCTGCTCAGGAATCAAAGACTCCACCATCGCCGCGTCCTCCTCTTTCTGGCCAAAGCCCGACGGATTGCCCAGCACGCCTCCTGATGCAGCATCGTAGACTGTGACATATTCCGGATCATCATCGCTCGGTCCCAATGTCGAGGTCACGATCCACCCTAACAAAACACAGCCCAAAGCAAGGAACGCCAATCTGATTTTGCTGTGCCCGAACACCGAAGATCGCCCTCGTATAGGACGCAGCCATCGCGGCAATGAAGACGGCGAGATAGGCGAGCGTGGCGACGCCGGAGAGTGGTCCCTGTAGGTCGTTGCCTCGGACGAGGAGCGACGCGATGAAGGCATTCTGTTGCGTGCGATAGGGAATTAAGCAACCACTTCCTGCGTTCTGAACAGTTTTTCTACATGGAGCATTTTGATCTGGCCGAGCTACGGGCTTGCCAAAGGGATGTTTACATGCCAAAGGCGCGATATCCGCGTCTCAGGCTGCAAGGTGCATTATGGGCAAGAAGACATGTTCCAGTCTGGTTCAAAGTGGCGCGACAGGCGTACAGGTTGCGCATAGTCTGTTTGCGTGACGATTTTGCTGAGTGTGCCACGGCTATGAGACATGAGCTGGTCGCGGAGAGCCGACGCTGGTTCCTGGAGTGGTTCTCATCCCTTGCGCGACACAATGATAAGCTATCACGGCGGCTTTAGTGACATGTTTGTTTCAGCCTTATGTAGGTATGTCGTGATACAGCTATGTACTCTTTTCCTCTCTCTCATGATGCCATTAGTGCGATAGGAAATATGTGGTAGCAACACTCTGTAATCAACCAAGTTACACGAAGTTAATTAACTCTCTCCACCTTCTTTCCAAATCCGGATTCAATCACTGTCACTGCTCTCATCACTCTCATCATCATCGGCGTGGACGTCTAGCTTCTTCTTCTCTTTCAGTGGCGTTTGCTTGACTTTTGGCGGCGTCGGAATATGTGCCTTGCGAACCAAGCCCGACAGACCTGACATGCGGCCACCACTCGAGCGCTGGCTTCCTTTCACAGAGGACGCAGGGTTTTTTTGACTGGCGTTGCCGGTCTGTAATTTTTGTGCGCGAGAGGCTTTAGGAGTCCCCTCAGCCGGCGTTGTCTCGCCGACTCGTGCTCTCTTCGCCCGGTGTGCCGTTGGCTCCGACCGATCTGGTGTGGACGGCACATGTTGCTGAGGAGCATCAGAGCTTGGATGTGGATGGCTGAACGACGAACTACGCTCGCTTCCGCTCTTGCTTGCATGCTGACCGCTGCTGTGCCGCTTGCGGCGTGCTATGCGCTTCGAGGTCTTAGCATTGATGCCCGATGGAGGTGGCATCGCAGCTCTCTCGTCTGGCTGGTGCTTGTCGGACCTTGTCTTCGGACTGGTCTCCTCGTCATGGATCTTGCGCTTACGACGAGCGGTCCGTGTCAGAGAGCCCCCAGCGCCGTTGTTGTCCAGCTCTTGAAGGTTGTCGGCCGCGGGACCAGATCGTGCGGTGTTGTTCGTCTCCGGCAAAGTTTGAATCGTTGGTAGATCAAGTTCCTCTGCAGGCTCCACATGCTCGCCAGCGGCTTCGACAGCGTTCGCCTGCCGAGCCTCTTGATCATGTTCATTCGGGCCAAGCATTGATTCATCGTCGTCAACCTCGCTGAAGTGCCTGCTGCGGTCGCTATCCTGCGGTTCTTCAATTGCTTTGATGGCTCCCACATTGACTTGACCATCCATAGCATCGTCTTCGACCTCGCTGAAATGTCTGTCGTGATCTACATCGGCAGGCTGTTCGAAGTCTGCGTCGCTCCAAATCTTTTCATCATAATCCTCTTCGATCTCAGAGCTCGCGTCCGAAACGTCATCAACACGAATGATGTCTTCGTCGGCCTGCTCAACGTCGCCACCTTGGGCAGGACCATCTGGGTGCTGCGTGTCGCGTTTGGAAGGCACATAGTCGCCACGTGCAATCTTTCGCTGCCTGTGAAGACGTCTTTCCTCGGCTTTGAGGCGACGCACTTCCTCCCAGTCACCGGAGCCCATGGCACGTATTGAGAATGTGCTGAGTTTGAGGTCTTCGAAGTATTCTTGACGGTTCCGGCCAATACTCTCAGCAACGGCAGACCTCTCCCAGATCTCAGCATCTGTAGGCGGCGGGGACTCGTCATCGCGCACAAGGTCAGTTGTGTCATTTGAGGTGCCCTTCCTTGGAGATGGATTTGTGACCTTGGCTGAAGCATTGGTGGCTTCCTGGGCAGGTCTGTGTATATCCTTTATTCGTGAAGCGTATGAGCTCCCTCGGCTAGGGAGTTTTCCTGGGTTTCCAGGCGTGGTCGCCGGCGTAGTCGCATGCGAGCCGCCAGAGTTTGGAGAACCAATCTGAGGAGACGGTTGTAACATAGGAGCTTTTCGCGCACTATTGGGGCCAGTTTCAGTGCTGCGAGGAGACTGATCGGTCTGAAACGAAACCCGCGATCTTCGCTGGGACCTCGTGGTGGTGGGATCCTGGGCCTGAAAAGCTTGGGTTCGAAAAGTATGCCCCTCTTCGGGGGCTATTTTGTCGCCTTGCGGTTCGGCGTCCCCAGGAAACGTCACATTACTACGCCTTGGAGTCCTGTGGTACCTGTTGATCTTGGGGTCTGGTGTGGAAAACACTTGATCCTCGTGGGCTGCCTCTTCGCGTTCTTCGCGTGCTTCGCGGGACAAAGAACGGTTGAGCTCCTGCGAAAGCTGCTTAGCAACACGGGTATCGACCCCAGACTCGACCCTAGAGCGACGTCGCTGTTCAGAAGTGACACTAGATGCAGTCATTGGCGACTGCATAGTCATCGCTGTACTGGCAGATTGTCGGCGCCCGCCACGCGCGTCAGCTGCTTGACTGGCAATCTGTCCAACCATTGAATCCTCTTCGTGCCAGCCATGTTCAGCTGCAGGGTTCGTCTCACCGCCGTCCGCAACATTGTCAATCGAGCCATTGGGCTTGCCTGAAACGCTTTCACCATGGTCCAGCTCAGCGTCCAGCATTTCTAGATCATCTGCAGGAGTGTGTTGGTCATCGCTAACATCGTCTTCGTCCTCAATGCTGGTGTGCGGCTGTGCAACGGTGGCGCTTTGTGAATTTTGTGGTTGTGTCGCTGATCTCATAGTGCGGGAGGAAATGGGACGGCGGACATACTGTGCGTCTAGCTCTTCTGAATTTGGTCGAGGATCACCTGCCCTCTGCTTTCCCTTGTCACGAGAGAAATTGAGCGTTGATTGTCTCCCACTGCCACTCGAGGGCCGCCGAGTAGGTTTCTGGGAAGTGTTTTGTCCGACGATCGGGACCTCCTCGCGAGCAATGTCTTGCTCAGTGATGGTTATGTCGACAGTAGGACTTGACGACCTCTGTTCCTGATTCGAGGGCTGGTGTTTCGTCTGCGCCTGTAGTGACGATGGCTTGTTAGTGGAGACTTGTGGTGGCGAGCTAGGAACTTGGGCGACCTGATCTTGTTGTTGCGTATCGAGAGAAGGACGACGAGCTGCACGTGCCTGCATGGATCGTTCGACCGGTGAACTGTTGACGGGCAATTGGGAGCTGTCGGCAGGCAGCTGAGAACTACCAAACGTGGCCTTCCTAACGGCACTACCAGCTTGCAAAGCGCGAGCCTGATCTTGCTGCATAGCCTTGAAATGCGCGCTATAGGCGTCCAGTTGCTTCTGAACTTCCTGCATCGTCCATCTGCCAAAGTAAGTCTTCTTTGCAACATTTGTCGTCAGGCCTTCTTTGAAAGTGCGCTTCAGCTTGCAACTATCCTTTGCCGTCCAGCCGGGGAGGTTCGCGCTATTTTTTGGAAACATACTGTCCATCGATGCAACCTTCCACGCTTGTTCTTGAAGGGCAATGACTACTCGGATCATTGAGTGCTCAGAGCGTCCGGGAAAATGTTGCGCATGTATCTCGAGCGCATCATATCCGTCAGCGATTGCACGGCTGATGATCTGCTTTTCTTCCACAGACCACGGCCTTCGCTTAGTAGCAGAACCTCCAGGAGTTCCACCTTCGGAACTTGTCTCACGCGTGACTTTGTCGATACCAGGATTCTGTTTGATCAACAGTACACGGCGGCCACGGACTGCACTTGGTGTACGTCCTTCAAACCCAAACTTTTTCACGATCTCAGCTGGATTGAGGCCAGCCCGAATACCCTTAATAAGTAAGCTATCCTCCTCAGCTGTCCACAACTCTTTGGCGCACTGGGATCGAGGATTTTTGCTGCTCGAGCCCTGGGTACCTGACAAGCGCTCCAATGCGTTTTTTGCGGGAGTGAAGACAGAATCTTTTGAAGTCGATGCGCCGCTTTTAGGAGTGAAGCTCAGCGTCTTGTTCTTTTTCGGCGTTTTAGCAGGTTTCGCTTTCGACTTTGTTGGGACCGTTGCGCTGCTGACAGGCGCTTGAATTGGCGGGATTGATGCAAGGTCCGTACCGTCGCGATCATCATTAGCGGTGCCCGTGATTCCTTGGAGTAAGTCGTCGTCTTCGATAGGATCAAACTCGAGACCATCCTCTGGCACTTCCTGATTGGATATGGGCTGGGTTGGTCTTCTTTGGATCGCTGGTGCTGATGCACCGGGCGGAGTCGGCTTGGGACGTTGGGCCGACTCAGGAGGCTGTTGAGTGTACTGTTGCGAGGTAGCGGAGACCGGCGTCGGTGGAGACCTCGGTGAAGGTCGGGTGCCGTCTGCCTTGGCCATATGCTTGCTTGATGTCGCTTGAAGAGCTGCTAGCCTTTGCGATCTTAAGGGACCTTGGTCGTTTTCTGCGTAGGCTCCTGGAGCGGATGTTTGCGCGCGAGCAGCTCTCGTGCTCGAGGCTGGGGCGCCGGCTCTAGCATCAGCGGGCACGGACCGTAGGATGCGCGCACGTGAAGCGGGTATTTGGGTTGGTAGAGTCTCTGCAACGCTCTTTCCGTTGTTGCGCATAGTTTGCGAATCGTGAACCAGTGCGTCCTCATCGTTCTCGCCTTCCATACTTGAGGATACGATATCGCCGCGAGTCGTGTGTGGCCTCTTTCTCTTGCGGCTCACTGAGCCAGGTAGCATAGGTACAGCGAAACCATCGGCGTCGGTCTTGGGGTGGTCATCGTGGTCGCCGTCAACTTGTGCACCCAGTCCAGGGCTGCCAGGAGCAAGACTTCGCTCGCGCGACTGAATCGGCGTGTCCTCGTCGGCATCCTCCAATGCGACGCCGTACCTTTCCTCTTGGATCTTTCGGCGCTTAGCTTCTTGCTGCTGCTCTGAGGTGAGCTCAGGTCTTGTGAATCCGGGAGGACGGAGACCGGAAGTTTCGGGCACTGAGCCGTCGCGATCGATCCCATTCTGAAGCATGATCAATACCAGATCCTCACTCGGAGTGTTTATGGTATATCCGAGCTCTCCGACTCCATCATGGGAGTCGATGTCGGCTCCATGGCGATCCTGGAGCTTGTGGAACCAGCCTTGAGCAACTTCTTCCGCGGTGTAGTTGCGCTCATATCGTTCCTTGATGTGCTTCCAGACGTCGGCAAAGGTCTCACTGGCGCGAGCAGGGACAGCGATAATGTGCAACGGCTCTTCGACCTTGGCTTGCCGCGAGCGCCTGAAAAGTGAGTTGGCCGGTCGGCGAGGCGGCATTATCTTGACGATAAAGCGGAATTTCGGTTCCTCATCGTTGGCGGGAGGAGGCATTGCGGCGACAGCGACAGCGATGGCCGTCGAGTTGTTGTCAGAGTGCGATCATGCCACGGTCGAGTGAGAAGTGAGCTTGGGCGAGTGCATGAGCTCAGCTTTTCGAGAGCTCTTCACACCCGAGACAATTTGACGCGGGCCCAAGTGCTACACGCGAAGCTCCAAGCGCGACCTGCAGAAGCTAGTGGGGCGGGGGACGGGAGCTAGCAGGACTAGCGCGATGCTTAAATTCCGAAGGAACAAAGCCATTGATGGACTCGAGCGCAAGCGGACGAGAGTGTTCGACAAGAATATTTCTATGGAATGTACAACTAAAGTATATAAATTTTGCTTCCGATAGATGCTGGTTTTTGGCGCTACTGATCCTAATCACACTCTCATCTATCGAAATATTTGCAGACTTTCAAGGTTGTCCAAGGTCCTACGCTTCTGGGAGGCACACTTAAAGTGCTGTCATCAAGCATATTGCCGGAGTGATTGTGTGTACCATTGAATTCATGAGAAGTGAGTTCAAAGTGTCGGGGTAGTACTTTGGCTGATACGTTGTCACGTAGATACTAGAGTGACCATAATTCCGCAGATCATCGCAGAGACGCCGACAGTATGGCCAAACGATTGTACATCGGGGGCTTGCTATACCAAGTCCAACCCGAAGAGATACTCGACATGCTCGAGCAGAAAGGCATCTCTATGTACAACGTCTCAAAACCCAAACCGATGAATGTCCTGCACTCACACTCTCTAGCCTCAATCTCGACATATCGATCGACCCCTTCACCGGTCGGAATCCATCGTACTGCTTTGTTGATCTCGACGACGATGAAGATGCCGACGTCATCATAAGCCAGCTTCAAGGCTACATGGTCCGCGGACGACCCATCAAAATCAACTACGATACCGGAAAGCGAGCCAAGCATCCTCAACGCCTCGAAACCCGCCTTGCAAACGGACAGCGACGATCGTTTGACTTCTCTCCAACAACAGCTTCGCCTTTCGTCTTTGACCGATATGCACGCACCGATGCTCGCGAGCACTGGACCAAACCAATCGAAGAAGGAAGGAGACTGTATGTAGGAGGTCTCAGCGATATTTCGCACCAAGCGTTTGTCAATGGGGAAATGCGGCGGTTATTTGACGGTCACAAAATCCAAGCAGTCAGCAAACGAATCCTGCCGGCCCATCGGAACATGGCAATCGCTGCTACGGGTCAATGCTATTGTTTCGTGGATTTGCCAAGCGCAGCCGAAGCAGAGAACGCGATGGCTGCTCTCAACGGTACACCGACGCCCTACGGCGGCGTGTACAGAATGAACATCGCCATTGATCAGCGGGATCGGAAAGTGTGCCGCGAGCAGCTTGGTATTGGCAAAGTCAATGTTACTGGCGAGGTGAAGCGGGATCTGAGTGGCAATTGGAGATCAAGGATTTGATATTCTGGGATGCGGAATGAATGGAAGTGGAGTGTGACATTGGCAGAAATATGAGGAGAACAGTTGATTGATGTTTGACTTACCTGTTGTCTCGAGGACTCAGAGTTCTCGGATCTACGCATCTGTCTATCGCGGTTTGAAAATTACATCGAACGTTGCAAGTTCTGCACGGTAACCGAGCTGACACATTTACATGACAGCGCAAATCGCATCAGCGTCAGCGTGGCCGTGATTGAGCGCGTCAGGGTGATCAGAACGTGCAGCAGCACCTCTCGGAGACACAGAGCGAGGAGCCAGGCGAGAGAACAGCCCAGAAGCCCTAGAGGAAATGCTAGGCGCAGCCTCTGACTGCACACCACGAGGCCTCAAGATCCCAATCTCCTGGAGGTACTCCTGCTTCGCCTCAGAAACCAGCATGGCAATCAGCATCTCGAGGTCATTGGCAGCGGCCTCATCGCGGAAGAACAAACCAATAGGCGAGTCCATCTGAGTCGCGAAGCGGCGTCTCAGGTCCGCCATGACGACGCCCGGGACAATCAGGGCATCAAGATCGATGCCCTGCTTCGGCGAGAGGATCTGCCAAATAGCGACCACGATCTGAGACCATGGGTTCGTTGCATGGGCATACGACCTTGGCCTCGCCTGCTGGAAAGCCATGTGCTTGAGCATGTTGGCCATCGCAACGAGGTTGGTGCCAAGAGTGTTCGCCCGGAAGCGAGCGGTGCCGGTGGTGCGAGGGATGTTGTTCCAAGCGACGATCTCGAAAGCCCGGGCTGCGGACCTCATCACCTGGGAACGAATCAAGGGGATGCTGTCGTCGAATCTCTCGACGGCGGAGAAGGGGGCGCTGTCTTCGAAGTGCGTGCCAAAGGTGGAAGCTCGAGCGAGACCGCTGGCCCTCAGAGCGCGGACGGCTTGCTCGCGGCGAGTCTCGTCGGGCGCCGTGGGACCGTCGTCTTGTTCTGTGGTGAACAGGGTCTTCCTGTCCATCGGGCACGTCGAGGTGGCAGGCTGTTTGAGCCAAGTGGTGATGCACTCCCTGCAGAAGACGTGATTGCAGGGAGCCAACTTGACGGGCGCTTCCATCTCGCTATAGCAAATGGAGCATACGTCAGTGGTGTTTTGCACTGGTACCAGACCAGTTGCGAGGAATTCGACACGAGTAGGGAGAGGCATGTTCGATCTTAGGCTGTGTGGATATGTGTAGTGTTAGTAGCTTCACGTGTATCCGGGCTTGCAAGAACGAAAGTGTCTGACTTCTGTTGAAGGTCTACTCGAGGTCAGCAAGCTTGATGTACCTTCGGCTGAACAATGCATACTTTGTAGGATAGAGTCTTTGTTTGCTGCGAGACATGCTTCCCAAATTGGTATCCCAGAAGCAATAGCATTGTCGTTTCTTTGTGTGTTGGACCAATGTCTATGTTCCCTTTGTCGTTGTGGTCGCAGACCACGTTGAGCCTCGAGGCTGCATTGCGAATGCGACCAGATCAGGCTGGGTGTCTGCACCCATGACATGTAGCCGCGGTAGGCTGGTGATAGTAGTCGTGGTGGTTACAAGTGCTAGTATACACATATTTATACATTTACAATCGCTCTCTGCTCATCGATCGCTCGTCAAGCCGGGGAACAGCACACCCTGTCCACCCTTGCCCAGGTCTACCATAGGCTCGCCATAAGCGTCATCTTTGCCAACAACACACCACTCCCATCCACGTCTTTCAGGCTGTACACCCAGCATGTCCAGCATTCTTGCGGCGCTCGTGGGAATGAAAGCCTGTAGCATGATGCCCACGAGGCGCAGCGTCTCAGCATTGAGATAGACGATGCGATCGATCTCGGCTTCCATTTCTTCTGGGCTCTCTCCACGCTTCGCAGCATCGTGTAGCTCCTGACCGGTAGTGTCGGCCATCACGGATCGAAGCTTCGTGGCAAGCGTCCAGGGCGATGTCTGCTGCAAGAAGCCATTGGCATTGTACACTGCATGCATAGTCGTTTGCAGCGCGAGGTTGGGGTGGAGATTGACCATGTGCGCCTCGACCTGCGCTGGCAAGGCCTTCAATCGTCCATAGATGCGGCGATTCTCGTCGCCGCTTTCCTGAGAGACCGCGGGATACTGGCCATCTTCCAGGTCAGGGTGTGAGTATCGCTTGATAGCACGGGGTACATCCCAGTTCTTAGCTCTCATGATACGACTAACAAGGTTGCCGAGACCGCCGTGGAGACCCTTCTTGTACTTTTCGATGATGAAGCTGTTGTCGTAGTCGGCATCGTTTGAGATGCCACCCTCTTGCACAAGATACCAGCGCATGGCGTCAATGCCAAAGCGTTCGAGCGCAAAGAAGGGGTTCACAACATTGCCTGTTGACTTGGCCATCTTCTGCCGACCCAGAGTCCAGTGGGCATGTGTGAGAATTTGTTTTGGCATCGGAAGATCGAGCGCCATAAGGAATGCAGGCCAGTAGATGCAGTGGAAGCGGACAATGTCTTTGCCAATGACCTGAACGTCAGGAGGAAATCCTGTGGTGGACTCCTGTCCCGGGGTGAATGGGTAGCCGACAGCAGTAGCGTAGTTCATGAGAGCATCAAGCCAGACGTAGATTGTTTGGGATTCATCTGTCGGTACGCGGATACCCCATTGCAAGCGACTAGCAGGACGTGACACAGAGAGATCCTCGAGGTTGGTAGAGACCTGCCTGATGACGTCCTCCATGCGCGCTCTAGGCACAATCCAATCTGGGTTCTCCTCGTACCACTTCAGCAATCGATCCTTGAACGCCGATAGCTTGAAGTGCCAGTTACGCTCACTTGTCCATTCCACCTCTTTGCCAGTCTCTATGCTCTGCATCACCTTTTTGCCAGTCGGAGGATCAACGATCAGTTGAACCTGGCTCTCAGGGTAAAAAGTCTCGTCCGACACGCTGTACCAGCCCTCGTGCTTGCTCTCGTACAAGTATCCTTTCTCTTGCAATATCTGCCACGCGTACTCCACGCCCTCGTTGTGTTGCTTGTCAGTGGTGCGAATGAAGATGTCGTTGCTAACGCCTATGCTTGCGGCAAGATCTTTGAACACCTCGGCACCCTTGTCGCAGAATGTTTTCGGATCCGTCTCTGCTTTCGCAGCAGCCTGCTGGATCTTCATGCCATGCTCGTCTGTGCCTGTAAGCAGTATCGCTTTCCTGCCCTTGACCTCTTGCCAACGCTTAAGCACATCCGTGAGCAGCATCGTGTACATGTGGCCGACATGAGGAGCGGCATTGACGTAGAAGATGGGCGTTGTCGCATAGTATGGTTTTGTTTCATTGGGGTTTGTCGCCATGGTTGCGAGACTCCTGCGGTGGGAGGAAGGCCGTAGTAGTGACTGCGAGCTTCGACATCTTTGGCAGACCCATTGCGGCCGCCATCGTCGCGCGATGAGTGACTGCAGGGGGTTGAGAGCAGCCACCGCGCTCGATGCTGCGGTGCGCATCTTTCAATGTTGTCCGATCTCAATGGATCCAATGTTCAGTATGGCGTCGCACGCGTTGCAAGCAAGCAAGATCGACCCCAGAAGTTCGCTCTTCTCCCAAATCAAGCCGAGGCTTGCTTCTTTCAACCAACCGCAACATTACCCGCATCTGTAATAGACCACTAGCAACCGACATATTGCACTTCGATTATATATAGATGGAAGGAAGTTTTCATTCACCATGGAATACAAGATGGTGTAATTAGACCTCGCGAGCAACCATTGCAGGTGGCCATTGCATGTCCTACGGCACTCACGCTCAAGTTTCTGTACGACTAGACTCAAGCACCAGCGCTTTGTCAATATCCCTATATGCTAACATCATAAGCTTTGGGCGATTTGAGGAGCATAACAGCCATTGAGATACTGTACACGTCACCTCTGCACTTCCAAACCTAGAGTGCTGGCACCATCTGCCTTAAACACTTGACAATCTTGCTGTTACCATTGAGAGTCCGTATACAAACTTGAGCGCAAGGACTGTATTGCAGGTTCTGAACAGGAATACGAGCCGCCTTACCGCTGCCACCTTACGGGTCTCTAATCAGCATTTATGCGGAGACCTAAGCGTTTGTGTGTGAGGTCTATGCGTCTACGCGTGACTATACCATAAGTAGCGACGATTTCGAGAATCCATAGGCATTGCTGGTTTTGCAATGCCCATGACAGGTTGAGACACCTGTTCTCCGAATATAGATAGTATAGTATATAGCATAATTAAACTCATTGCATATGGAGTACCCACGTATACATAGGAGACTAAGTACTACTACAAGTCAAATCACTGAGAGACGCTACTACGAGACGCTACTACGGGACTACAGCTTTTGCAATGCCTATACCAAGTTGAGACACATATGCTCCGAACAGATGAAACCAGGACTGTCAATACAAGAACAAACTATCTGTGACTCTAGCTACTATCATATGAGCAAACCATCACCACACAATCATAGCCTGTAATTCATCCTAGCTCTCACTCTGAAACTGGAGTCGAGATCCATGTAATCTCGAAGAAGTCGTCTTTAGAGGCAGCTGTAAGTGATTTATTTTTTGCTTCCATTACATTAACGAACGACGCCTAGTCAGACACTTCCATAGTCGCGTCATCTGGGTCATTTATCGCGACTTCGTAGTGTCCGTTAGCAAGGTCGAAGAAGCCGTCAGGGATGCCTAAAGCTTTGAAACTTCTTAAACGATAACTAGCTTGCTAGGTAGTTCTTGCCGTTCCGGTTTACCTTAGGGTCTGTCTTAATGTCCTGGTTGAAGTCGAGCACAACGTTTTCGAGGCCAGCAAACTTGACAATGATGTTAGCAAACATGAAGTTATGGAACTTAAAAGTCGGAGGCCGAGACTTGTTGGAGTAGGTAGTGTTATACGCCTTTCGAGATGCTGGGTTCTGACTAACATATGGCACATATCCGGTCTCTGTCTTCTCGAATCGGAGAAGTTCTTTGGTCTGCATGTGCGTCACTTCGAAAGTGACTACGGATTCCAGAAATCGAGTTGCTGCCCAGCGGTTTGGCACATACCTCTTCTCACCGTCGATGCGTTCATACCGATCCAGACCATCACTAGGCTCTTTGAGTTCGTTGTTGCGATGCGCCCCGCCTACAAAGAGCTTAGGAAACTTTTGCATTATATGCTAATACATATCGCTGCGCTCTTTCTTGCCCTCCTAGCCCTTGTTGTTTAGCAATATCCATTTTTGAATGACTGTTATAGCGGTAGCAAACACCTTATCCTTGCTGCTTTTGTAGCTACCTAGAGGAGCGACTCGTTTGTATCGAATTAGGGCACTCAGAAGCTCGCGCAAGAACAGGCGCACAACTCCGTGCTAGTAATCAGAAGTGATGTTGCTGTATCGGATGGAATTTTTCATGACCTGTTGCTTGGAATCCAGGAAGTCGTGGAGAAATGCAGCAGAAGATCGGGATTCTCCCAATTCATCAAGCCGAGGCTTGCTTCTTTCAACCAACCGCATCCCTACAACCAACATCACATCGGATGCATATACATTTCTAAACCGCAGGAACCATCAACTTAGCGAAGCCAGCAAAAGTCCCACCACATCCTCCATACGATTTTCCATCTGTTCCCAAAGAGAAAGAGAAATGCGGTCACCATCGGCACCAAGTCCGCCGCCAGCAGTTGATGCCAGCCACGCGAGCCTGTGACGTGAGTATTGCATGTCGTTATGTGCGGGCAGGTAGATCAATACGCGGTTTTAGTATATATGAGGACTCGAGGCTCAAGTATTGAGAGGGTACGCTGTTTTGCCTTTTATCGTCCTGTCTTGACATTGTACGCTCAACTACCAACCAACATGTCTTTCAAACACCACCTCACTCTCCATCCAGGCAGCGCAAAACTACCAATACGCGACAGTACAGCCGATCATAGTCATCCAACAACTCTGCCACTAGCAAAAGAAACCAAGATCAAGCCCACAGGCGTCGACGGTGCTGACAATGCGTCTCTCTACTTCGTCGGCACAGCTACGACAATTCTCGAATGGGAAGGCATAAAGGTCCTCTCAGATCCGAACTTCCTTCATGCCGGCGACCATGTCCATCTCGGACCAGGCGTGACAGGAACGCGGATGACCAACCCAGCTGTGGACCTCGAAGAGCTGCCATGCATTGACGCCGTGCTACTGTCGCATTATCATGCGGATCACTTTGACGAGAAAGTCGAAAGCTCACTTCGAAGAGATCTTCCAATCGTCACGACACCGCATGCCAAACACCACCTCCACGAGAACAAGTCTGACGACGAGAAGTTCACCAACGTGTACGATCTAGACTTCTTCGAATCATGCCTAGTTTCGGTTCCTCCAGAGAAGAGTGGTGCCGCTTCGAACTCTGAAACATCCAAAATCCCAGCAATTAAAGTCACAGGCATGCCAGGTAAACACGTTCCTGATGGTGCACTCTCCGTTGCCAACGACCTGCTAGCTGCTGTCCCGCCGACCAATGGCTGGATGGTCGAACTTGGCTACAAACCTGATGTGTCAGCTCCGGACTCTGCCTTCACAAAGGGCTACCGCATTTACATATCTGGAGACACGCTCATGGTCGATGATCTCAAGGAGATTCCAAAGCGCTATGCCGACCAGAAGATCGATCTGATGCTTGTGCACTTGGGCGGCACCACCATTCCAAGCCCAAAACTGCCACTTCTCATGGTTACGATGGACGCAAAGCAGGGAGTGCAGCTGATGCAGATGATTAATCCGGAAGTGACCATACCGATCCATTACGATGATTATGATGTCTTCCTCAGTCCGCTGTCGGATTTCAAGAAGGCGATCAACGATGCTGGTTGGCAAGATAAGGTTGTGTATTTGGACAGAGGAGACCAGTACCGGTTCTCGGTTGGGACGTAGAGGTTGTTATATCAATCACGAGTCGAATGTAACGAGAAACAACTGCCAATGGCTTCACGCTTCCGAAGAGAGACAAGTTTTTGAAGTTTGGACGTTTTCGTGATTGTCGATGCTACGCTAGCATCTCCGCGCCGCTCAATGAATTCATGCCATAATCGTCCAACGCCCTGAACCTCAATGTGCTCCGTCCAACATCTAAGAGGACTGAGCAACACGCTTGCCGCGGGCGTTCTTCTTGGGGGTGTCGACAATGGTGAGGCCTGTTTGTCTTTGTCAGCGATTGTTCTCGCAATTGTCGAGTTCGCGGTCCAAGTCGCAAGGTAAAGGGCTTCATACTGGGAGGAAGGGACTGCTTCAGCTTCTCGGCCTTGTCGCTGTCCTTGAGGACAAGGGTGTAGAGGTCGTTGCTGCCGCGGACCTTGAACTTGATCTGCTTGTCGGCGTTCTTCTTCACGCGCACAGCTGTAAAAACCGTTCAATCAGTCAAATGTTGACAAGTGCACCTCCAATTCTCCAAATCGAATCTTTCGTCCACGCATGTGTCCTCAGAAAATGCGCAAGACCAGTATTTCCACCTGAATTCCCGCTCTTTCTCCAATCTGGCATTCTTCCGGCTCTTGGGCAAAACGTACAGGAAGCATCCTTGCGGCGGCAGATCTCGATGAAGCTCTTGATGTCGGAGATTTCGCGGGGCATGTTGGCGGTATTGTCTGACTGGGTACGGTCTGGTTATACTGGGGACTCTTCAATCCGTGTATATCTCGACGGGCCTCTTCAATTCGAGTGCGGCGGCGGCGGGAGTCCCCGTGGTACTAGCGCCAGATGAGGAAAGTGAAATCTTGGCGGGGCAAGCAAGGGAACGAGCATCTTTCAAGGTGGAAGCTCGAAAGTCGTTCAGCAATAGTCAGTTTTGTCTGTCGCAGGAACATTTGCTCGCCATGGCCACGCTCACAGAAACAGACTACACGCGCGCCTCGACTGATGTCGCTGAGAGTTTCGCGGATGCCTACTACACCGCATTGAACGGCTCGCGCAACCAGCTGGCATCCTTCTACGTGCCGCCTGTCATCCAGCCCAGTGGTCGTGGACTGCCGCACATCAGCTATAACGGCGACGTGCTCAACGATGCGACCGTTTTCGCGACGCGCTTCGAGAAGGACATGCCCTGGACGCACTTCGAGCCTCAGTCGTTGGATGTCCACGTCTTGAACCGCGCTTTGACTCCGGTCGAGGGCAAGAGCAAAAAAGAGCTGGAGTGGAACATGAGCTTGAGCGTGCAGGTTTCGGGCTATGTGCGCTTGTATGAGAGGAAGGATGGTCCGATGAGGGGTTTCAGCGACAGCTTTGTGCTTGTGCCGAACAAGGAAGAAGTTGGTGCAAAGGGCAATGGCAAGTCGGGTCAAGGCAGGCAGTGGGTGATTCAAACTCAGAACATGAGGTTTGTCACGTGAGATTGCATGGTATTGGAAGAATTTGGTACTTCGAGCAAGGCGTTGGGTTCTGGTTTTGCGAGATGTGCAAGGATGGGCTGGATTGGAAATGGGGTTTCCACATACTGGAGTTCTCAGTCGATATGCATTGCAATCATGCTTTGATCATCAGACTTTAAGGCATCTTGTCTACGGGAAACAGTGAAATGCGACTCTTAACGTTTTGCAACTTCACTTGTCCAGGCATGCTTGACAGCGTGTAATAATTTCGACTCCAGCGCCTCACTTATTACGCAAGCTGCAACCTCACTTGCCCCTAAAGTTCCCCGGGACCTTTCGAAAACCACATGCCATTTCCTTCTCGGATCTCCTGCTCGCAGACACGCACGCCACCACGACAAGGTGGACACGGCGAGATCTTCGAGAAAATACTTCAGCACAGTACCTACCTTACGATCTGGTCAAGATATGTGACTTTCTGTGCGACAAGCCCGTGCCAGTTGCTCAGCGCACGTGACAGCCGTCATTTGCCAACCTTGTGAAAGCGCATACGCTAAGCCTTTCACCTGCCTACACCACGTATCCCAAAAAGTTTCTTTGCATCAGCATTTAATTTCCGAATCCTTTCTACCTTCGCGCCGACTGGTAATATTCAGGCATATTACATTACGCCATGAAGATCCACAAGCCAGGCACAGACTGCGAACTCGAGCTTAGCATTTCTGCTGGCGGTCACAAATGTCAAGAGTATGTTCTTCCAGACGCTGACGACGAACCTACCGCAGGCGTCTGCTTTATCTCTGTCCCCGACGGTGCCCCAATCACAATCCAAGGTACTTTCTCCGGCTCGGTTCTCGAGGGGCGCATCGATGTGCTAGCCGACGGCGCATTTGTTGCGAACCGCATCATCGAACATCCTGGCAGCAAACAAGGCGTCCTCAAGTGCTGGGAGAAGAGGAAGATCGAGGTGAAAACATTCCTGCATGTCCCGGACCTGGACAATCACAAGCAGAGGCTCCGTCCGAAAGTCGTGGAGGGCCGATTGGTCGCCACGCGGCTAAAGAACGAAGATCTTGCTAGGCCTCTTCACGGTGGCGACACCGCGACGGGAATAGGTGTCGGATCTATCGCATTGGTGGTCTCGCTCAACCAGGATGTGTTTGACACCTACGGTACCGAAGACGAGGCTACCTACCCGAGCGTCAGTTTGAAAACATGGCGCGGCCGAGTCAAAGATGTTGCAGACAGCGGCATAGAACCCGAGCTCGAGATGAACATGGAAGTCTTTCCCGACTCGGATCCTGTGAAGGACAAGAGAGCAACACTTTTCTGGCGAGACCTCAAGCAGCTCAGGCCCGGTTCTGAGCCGTGGGCATTCCTAATCTTCTACTACAGGACACAGGCTGCGATCGATGCGGCTGGGTGTATACCATTGTCGGGAAGCAAAGCACTGCCAGCGGATGGAGGCTTGTTTATCAGAGCCAGTGAGCAGGAAATGGTGGCACCCCATGAGGTAACGAATACTTTGCAAGTTGATCCCTTGACTTTGAAACTAACAATTGCAGATTTCTGATTCGCCATCATCCTCACCGCCACCAACTCACGAAAAGAAGAAGAAGATGGGTCTTGGGCAGGCTCTACGTCTTCCTGACAATCAATCTGCGAGCGACCCGACATCAAAGCACACCAGCCCCGTTAACGATCATCAACATCAGCCTCACGTTGTTGGAATGTTGGACCGAAAGCCAACTTCACAGACACAACAGCCAAACCTACAGGGATCTCAGGGTAGCGTTGTGCAAAGACTTGCTGCGCTCACAAACGAGAAGAAATCACAGGTGTGCGGCGACGCCATGCGCAATTTGGGTGAGCAGCAGCAGCAAATTTCGGCAACAAGAAAGGACCACCCGGTGCAGCAGAATGCAAAGCAAGACATCGTGGGTCGCAGGGACTCGGTGCAATTGGCCAATAATCAGCAGCAACAAAACGCGGACGTGCTTCAGAATCACCACCTGAGCATGTCGCCGAGTGTCGAGAGCGAGAAGGGCGGTCTCTTCGAAGCTGCAAACGAAGCAACAGCAAGAGCGGAGAACGAGAAGAACGCCAGCAACAACATCAACCTCGATCTCGCTCCGCCGCTGGCGCACCCATTATTTTCCTCGAAACACGCCGATAATCTGTTCCAGACCCCTAAACCTCGTGTTTCCTTCTCGGAACCCTTGACTATTGGCTCCGTGAAGGGCCTCAGTACGTCGGGCGGCATCACCCACGATGCTGCTAGCAAACGTTCGATTGATGACCTGGCGTCCCCTTCCTTGCCGGCGGTCGAATCACGAACCCCAACCCCAACGGACAGGCCAGCACTGACCTCGAGCAAATCACCTACATCCCAGCCGCCGACTAAACCATCCGACCCCGTCAAGCCTGCCGTCCATCCTGTCCCCCGCAAACGTCCCGTATACCAATTAGATTCGACCGCCCCTGTTCCCGCAAACCCATCGACCACCACATCCCCTTCCACAGCAAAGCGTCTCAAGAGCGAGGAGATGCAGCAGCGCAAAGCCCGCCTCGAAGCCGAATTGAAAGCAAAGCGAGAGCGCAAAGCTGCGATCAAGAAAGCAAACGACGAGGAAGCATTGAATCGTCAGAAGCAGCAGCGACTCTGGGCAGAGGAAGATGCTAGGCGCCGCGAAGAAGAGGCCAAGCGTAGAGAGGCCGAGGAGGAAGCAAAACGCAGAGCGGTGGAGGAGGAAGAGGCACGCAAGGCTGAGGAAGCCTTCATGGCTGAGATGGAGGCTTTGGAGCGCGAGAACGAAATGGAGGACGAGGATCTTGAGAGCGAGATCGAGAAGGGTGAGAGGCAGCGGACGGAGTGGGAGGAGCTTATGAGAGCTAGAGGCTGTAGTGAGGGAGATTGATTTGCGTGGCTGGAGGTGCGGCTGAGGCCTGGAGGCACGTTGATCCTGGTACATGTAGTTTTTCTTCCTGCGTGTACATTATTGCAAATCGGCCAATTGCTCACTATCTTGGAAATCTCAAGCTCACAAGCCATTGTGACAGCACGGACACAAGCGGCAATCCTAGTCACCATGTGTCGCTGTGTAGAGATCTCCCAAGCAGCCGCAGTAGGGATAATTGGCATCCGCTATCAAGGGGTTTGATTCCAAACTTTGGGGTATCTCAATTCAATGTCTCACAAGTAAAGGTGTCGCTACGCGGCTCAGACTCTGGGTGCACGCTTGTTCGCCTCGATCCTTGCGAGGAGTTCTTCCCTGGTTTCCTTGCCTGTACACTGCAGGTCTCTCTGAGATTGATCATCAGTACTGGTACGAGAAGCAAACCACAAAGCATTACAGACATACGTTGTTAAGCCAAACTCTCATCTCTTCGTCCGTCCACTTCTGTGGGTCGCCTTTAGGATCTTGCAGTTGTGGGAACATGTCTTGACCCCAGATCGACCATGCTGCCGCTGCTGTGACGATACCGGCAAAGCCGAAGAAGAAGTTCTGCCGATCGTGTCAGCTTGAGTGTAACTCCTTGATATTTCTGGCGAACATACGCGAGAGTTCAAGGCACGATCGATGGGAGTGGGCATGGTGGCGATGAGGTTGTGAGGATTCTGGAGATGGCGTTGCTGGTATTTTGTCGTTTGCGGTGGCTCGATCTGAATCGATTGTAGAATAGCAAAATGTTATTCAAAGGTAGCAATCGTGTCAAGCAAAAATATATGTATTGGATTCCGGTTGCCTGTTGTGATGCGCCACCTCTCCACTCCGTGTTAGCGGCGGAAGGCAGCCGGTTCTGGGGTGCAGATCATCCCTGGAAGCTCCAAACGAACAAGGACATCTGGCATGTGACGACGGGAAGTAGAGTACCTTCATGTAATTTGCAGTGACACTCACTTTCTTTACACTTTGTTTCCAACACGTGTGTATGGCATGAACAGGGACCCCTTCAACGTCCGTCGCAGTCCTTTACCGGCATTCCAACTCCTTCGCAACGGCGCCGACACTCTACAGCGGACAGCGAATCAGGCCTCGCAACGAATTGTCTCCGCTATAGGGGACGCAGACAACATCGGACTGAAGAAGAAAACCGACGACGAGCCCGAACCTGCAGTGGAAGATACTAGTGCTTCCACGATGTCATACGCACTCCCACAGAATGGTCCGACACAACGGCATCCCGATCAATGGTCACGAGCCGGACAGAATGGACACAGCGAAGGCGGCATAGGCGAGAAAATGACAAACATGTTCAATCCGGAGCGCAGAGACTCGCTGCCAATGTACAAGGACAAACCTTTTGGATACCCTGGAAGCTCGAGGAGAGCGGCTTGGAAGAAGAAGCGGACTGTCGGTTTGGTGCTAGGAACATTGGCAGGTTTGAGCTGGTGGTTTGGCATACTGTCACCTTTGTCGTACATTTCGGGAGAGGCAGAGTCACAAAGCACATCGTCATGGAGCTTGTTTGGATCAAGCAAGCCGAAGACAAATTGGGATGCGCGAGCACAAAGTGTACGAGAAGCTTTCCAGCTTTCGTGGGCTGGATATGAGAAATATGCTTGGGGTATGTCATTCAAATATGGGAGCGGTGGTGGAATGTCAGCGGCAGGGTTGCTAACATATCTCGACTAGGATACGACGAGTTCCACCCGCATAGCAAAAATGGTCGCCAGATGACACCAGATGGCATGGGTTGGATCATTGTTGATGCATTGGATACCATGATGCTTATGAATTTGACGGCCGAGCTCACGCACGCGCGACAATGGGTTCACAACAACCTCACCTACGATCAAGATCACGATGTAAACACATTCGAGACCACAATCAGGATGCTCGGAGGATTGCTCTCCGCCCACTACCTGAGCACATCGTTCGACGGGAAATACGCTCCTGTAGACGACGGGTTCAGCGATGATATGTACATCGAAAAAGCAACAGATCTTGCCGATCGTCTACTTGGTGCTTATGAGAGCAACTCTGGTGTACCATACGCCAGCGTCAACTTGCATTCCATGAAGGGCATCCCTTCGCACGCTGATGCTGGTGCCTCCTCTACAGCTGAGGCAACATCATTGCAGCTTGAGATGAAGTATCTCGCAAAGTTGACTGGCGAAGTTAACTACTGGAAGAGTGCAGAGCATGTCATGAAGGTTGTCGACGACAATGGCTCACCTGACGGCCTGTTGCCCATTTTCATCTATGCCGACAAGGGTACTTTCCGCACCGAAAACATCCGTTTGGGAAGCAGAGGCGACTCTTACTACGAGTATTTGATTAAGCAATACCACCAAACCAGCCTACAGGAACCTGTTTACCAGGAAATGTGGAACCAATCGCTTGCGGGTGTCAAGAAGCACCTGATTACCTACAGCTACCCATCAAACTTTACCGTTCTGGCCGAACGACCGGACGGCTTGAGCAAGAAGATCAGTCCCAAGATGGACCATCTGGTGTGTTTCATGCCCGGTACCATTGCTCTTGCCACGACCAATGGTCTACCTCTAGCACAAGCCCGCAAGCTACCTACCTGGGGCGCTCAGCAAGAAGAAGATATGCGACTTGCCGAGGAGCTCATGAAAACTTGCTGGGGTATGTACAAGGTTACGCCAACCGGATTGGCACCCGAAATCGCGCACTTCAAGATTCACGACCCACCACTCATGTACAACGACTTCACGCCGACTACCCTGCCAAAGTCTCCCGAGGCTTTCGACCCGCCCAACTCTCCCCATCACGAAGGCGATTACGTGGGTAAGGAAGACTTCATCCTGAAGTCCGCGGATACTCACAATCTGCAACGGCCAGAGACTGTCGAGAGTCTCTTCTATATGTGGCGCATCACCGGCGACGAGAAGTATCGCGAGTGGGGCTGGGAAATGTTCCAGAGCTTTGTCGAGTGGACTGCGTTGGAAGACGGCGTTGGCTTCAGCAGTGTGAACGACGTGATGAGAGTGCCTCCGCCGACGAGAGACAACATGGAGAGTTTCTGGCTGGTAAGTCTATCAACACTGGAAAGACTTTCAGAGACATACTAACAATACCTGCAACAGGCCGAAACGCTCAAGTACCTCTACCTTCTCTTCGGTCCCAATGATGTGCTGCCTCTTACTGAGATCGTGCTCAACACGGAAGCCCACGCGTTCCCACGCTTCCAGATGAGCAAGCTCTTCGAGACCGGTTGGGAGCGAAAGCCACGCGGTGCTGATGGCAAGCTCATCCGCCAGGAACCCCCCAAGGCGGCACCTGAGGCTGATAAGGCCGAGCCTGCTCAAGTCAAGGACGGCATGCAGACGGTCAAGGTCACCAGGACTGTTGAGAGCGATGCGAAGGGCTCGGAGACTGGTGAACTGGCCAAGATGCAGACGGCGACTGACAAGCCGGCGGCGGAACCTGCTGCTGCACAGGTCATACTTGAAGGAACTAGAGTACCTGAGGCGTAGAGCTTTACCTAGGCGGGTGTGTCTTGTACTGTATCAGACGATAGATTTGTATGCATATTTATTGGCTAGGCATCTTGATTTAGGAGACTCGTAAACATTGCTTTGTGTCTCGCTGCTCTACAGCCGATGCTCAGGCGTCTCTGCAACATGTCCCGTTGAAGTTTTGGTCGTCTTTTACTTAAAGACTAAAAGTAGTGGTACAAGAACTCACGGGATACCACTATTTGCCACTGAGTCTCCGATGGTATGCAGTCACGCTGGGATGCATCTGCCTAGGAAAAGTAGCAAAGGGACCTTGGAAGATATATACGGACTTTTGGATAGGAAGTCCATACTTATGTCTCGCATCCTCGGTCCAGCGCAGACAATTCGGTCGCATCCGGAGGACAGACTACCTCAGCGACGGACACACACCAATCGAACAGATCTTTATGAACGACATCGATGCCGTATTGCAAGTAGACCCGGCGTCGCATGCATCGTGGTGATAAAATCAAGAGAGGTAATTCGTATTCCAAGAACTAGATACATACCCTGAGAACATATTCAGCCTTTCAGATGTGGATATTCCTCTGTGCATTGAACCAATGAAAGCAGAGCGGTCATCAACTCTCTCGCCCAATCAGCAATGGCCATAAGCAGCTCTCCTCTCGGAGGGTGTTATAATGCCCAGCCGTGCGGAGGAACCCGCGTACGAATTCGACTGAGAGACGATATCGAAACCTGGATTTGAGGATACATGATGATTGCTACTCTGGTACAAACAGCTCATCTTGTCCGGATCGGTGTCACAGAACAACATAACGACATTTAGTACTTCTTTATCAAGATAATATGGTGTCGTGCTTGTGATGTCGGAATCGATGTTGAGATTATACGCTAGTCCTGATCAGCACGGGCCAGGCAGTATAACTCTTGACGACGACGACTTCTGGCATCGTTGGACTTCAACACGCCAGTCCAAACCTCGCTTTTGCTCGTCGACAAGCACCCACCCCCCCGACGACACCACCCTCTCGAACACCCTCCTCTACAACCCAATCCAGCAGTCTCAAGCGCTGAGACTCGCTCCGTCAAGATGCTGGCCAGATCAAGTGTGCGCGCTTCGCGCGTCTTCGGCGCCGCAAGGACTCAAGCTTCTGTACGTGGTAAAATATAACCACCATCGCCCCCGAGCTCGCCAAACCCCCGAAAGCGACGGCAATGCAGCGAGCGGCGATGGAGGAAGCTCAATGGTACATATGGGAGCTGACGGACGATGATTTCCAGCGCAATGCCTCGACCTCCACCAAGCAGTCCTCCTCCTGGGGCAACGCCGCAACCCTCTCCGCCTCGACCGCGCTCGCCGTTGGATCCTGCGGCTTCTACTACTTCCAGTTTGGCCGCCCGGTGCACGCCATGACTCCCGCCGAGGAGGGGTAAGTCACCACAATGCGCCGATTTGGGGGCTGGGAGGCTTCCAATGGCCCGCCGAGATCGCACGGAACAAGCACTAACGGCATTGCCTACAGTCTTCACGCCACCGCCTACCCTTGGGAGCACGAGAAGTACTTCAAGACCTTCGACCACGCCGCTCTCCGCCGTGGTTTCCAGGTCTACCGTGAGGTCTGCGCCTCTTGCCACTCTCTCTCCCGTATCCCATGGCGCACACTTGTCGGCACCATGATGACCGTCGACGAGGCCAAGGCCCTTGCTGAGGAGAACGAGTACGACACCGAGCCCAACGACGAGGGCGAGATCGAGAAGCGCCCCGGCAAGCTTTCCGACTACATCCCCGACCCTTACAAGAACGACGAGGCCGCCCGCGCCGCCAACAACGGTGCTCTGCCCCCGGATCTTTCGCTCATCACCAAGGCCAGACACGGTGGCTGCAACTACATCTTCTCCCTTCTTACCGGTTACCCTGAGGAGCCTCCTGCCGGCGCCGTCGTCCCCTCTGGCCTCAACTTCAACCCTTACTTCCCCGGTACTGGTATTGCCATGGCTCGTGTTCTTTACGACGGTCTCGTCGAGTACGAGGACGGCACCGCCGCCACCACCTCGCAGATGGCCAAGGATGTTGTTGAGTTCCTCAACTGGGCCGCCGAGCCCGAGATGGACGAGCGCAAGCGCATGGGCTGGAAGGTCATGGCCATTGGCAGTGTTCTGTTCGCCATGAGCGTCTGGGTCAAGAGGTATGCGTTCAATGGATATGAATGTCAATCCGCCATGAATTATGCTGACAATCTGCAACAGGTACAAGTGGTCTACCATCAAGACCAGACACCTCCAGTACAACCCTCCTGTCACCCCTGGCAAGATGAACCCCCGCCAGTCTCGCCGTTAAACTTCCACAAAAAAATCAATGGGGATATCTGTGATTATAGAAGAGAATTTGTGGACGATGGCGGGAGTAGCCAGGGTGGAGAGTGTGCCTGTACAGTCTACCTTAGCGCACTTCCTTTGTTTGTATCAAATGTGGTAGTATTTGAATTCTATTGCTTAGTTTTGATGATTGCACGTGTCGTGTTGCATGACCTCATTTCGTGATATACGTTCGACATCAAGCCTTTGTAACCAAAAGTTGACCATGTATGGTCCCGCATGTAGCATCCTTGGTGTCTATCCAACGCTGCCACTCTGCCCCCATCTCATTGAGCTCTGCTTCAGTGGCAACGCCCAGCTCTAAAGCTTTCTTTCTCATCTCACCACCCAGGATGCGGTCTCTGAAAGTAGCGCCTTTACACATGTGGTTAGCTTCCTTTCTGATACAATGAAGTCTGCATCAAAGCACTCACCCCAGACCTCCCTCTCCTCCGGCGTACTGTACATCCACGCTCCCATACTCGCATCAATGTCCTCCCTCTTCGCACCCGCTTTCATCGCCCACGAGACCAACGATGGCCCAGCAGCATTGCTCCCACCCGCTGCTTGGTGAGTCGCAAGCTGCACGCGATGAAAGGCCCGCATAGTTTCCGTGTCAGGATAGCACGACCACACACGCATATCAATCTCTCTCAAAGCCAACACGCCACCTGGTTTCACGACTTTGAGCATTTGCGTAAGCGCTTCGACCGGCGAGTCCAGGTGGCAAAGCATCTGGCTCGCGTGCACGACGTCGAACGCATTCTCGCCAAAAGTCTGGGAGAGTTCGTAGACGCTGGCGGCTTGAAAGGTGATGTTACTTGCGACGCCGACTTGTTCTGCGTGGGCGGACGCTCGTGAGACGATTTCAGGGCTGAGATCGACTGCGGTGATGTGGCCTGAGGGCATATATTTCACTATCGAGGCCGTGATTGTTCCCGAGCCGGCGCCGACGTCGAGGAGTTTGAGGTTAGGGTTTTTGGCGGCGAGAGCTTCAAGGGGTGGGAGCAGGTGCGGTGCACTGTTTTCAACTGTGCGCCATTCGTGGTGGGCGACTGTTTTGTAGCCTGGGAGGTAGGTGTTGTGTTTGACCAATGACATTTCTTCGTAATGGACTGTTTTGGTTTCAAGTTGGAGCTGCTTCACGATTGGGACGGGAGTAGGAAGGTGATATGTTAGAGGTGACGGTATTAGGAGACGGACTTTACTGAAGAGTCATCTGAGAATTGGCTGTATACGCGTGTGTATGTTCAATAAGAGCGTGTTGATTTGCTACTCGATGGCAGAGGTACATGCAAAGTGGGGCTTTGGTGGTTGTTCGGCACAGCATCCGATATTTTTAGGTGCAGTAGAAGCCAAAATATGTCCTTTCCTTATTGCCGTGACACATCTTGCCACTCTGCTACTTTCCAAATTCCAACCGCAGTAAACCAGTTGCTTTATGTACTTTTGGAATGTACGATGGAACGAACTTTTGTCAACCACGGTCGACCAGCATGGTACATAGTGGCCGTCGTTCATACACAAGATACCTGCGGCAAGCGCCACTTGGGTTGTAAGGCGTCCCGGCCATACACAATGCAATCCACGCGGCCAACATGCATACCGAGAATTCCATCTGCCGTATCGCAAACATTTCTATATATACGTGTAACATTCGATATACACATACGCACTATTCGAGACAAAAGGCGGACTACATGTATGATGTATTCCCTTCGACTCAATACTTAGGGTTTCAGGGTATAGTGTTAGCACAAACAAGTTGCGAGCAGGGGTCTGGTGTCAAGCTTTCAATGGTTGTGGTGAGAAGGCGTTTCGGAACATCGACACCAGACACCATCCATCGGTATCTGAAGACTCTCTTGAACCGGTTCGAGATGCCGGCAGTTGCTACTATATAATCTATATGGTGCCCACTTCAGGCCTGACTGAGGCCGAGGACCCGCCGTCCTCTCCCAGTTGCAGTCCCAACATGCTATGTCGTGATGGCAAGCCCTGAACACGACATACCTCACTGGCCGGACTTCTGCGTGCACGCATCCTCGCATCCAAGCTTGTGCGCAAGCACTGAACAAGACTCTACGCAAGCCAATGGTTCTATGCACATGCTTCGATGATTACTTGGCCTCAGAAGTTACCAATACCACAATCAACAGCTGTTGCCATAGACAAGTTCATATGATCAGTTCCGACATGTCCAAGATCAATCCTTCGAAACCCCGACCGTTTTCGCTAAACTCCATACTTCATCGATTGCGTTATCCCAGCGATGCTCCATCGACCTGCATTCTGCATGCACTGCAACCACCCTCGCCACCGAGCTCGCAAGCGAGTGCCCGTTGCAGTCTACGTTCGCTTGGATGACCAATGCCCTCCTCGTGGCTCGAGATCGCCCGACACGCGAGTCGTGTCTTCAACCTCTGTGCTTTGTGCGCCTTCAGCGTACTAGCAACCTCATTCTCGCCTATGGTTTGCCTTAGTGGCCGCAGATGGCGATCAATGTGTAAGAGCTACAATGGCTCCGCTATAAAAGTTACAGTAACATCATTTACGCCTCCGATGTTGACATCGTTCCAGGGCCCGATTTTGAGCTTGCCCTTGCTGGGATTGTATCTACCGCAATGTAAATGCTGCGGATAGTTACATCGGCGAGCTGATATATATACTGCCGATGCTGCGTTCCTCACAAGGTTTTGTAGCTTTCAAATTCATTGTTACACTCCTGTACAAGCATACTCGGCTTTCATAGCCTTCTTTACATTCGCAGACCTACCAGTTACTCGATCATGGGCTGGCGACGAGGCTTCTCGGATAGCGACGGAGGTGAACCGGCCGCACAAATCTCCACTGGCAGCACACAATACATCGGCGAGAAAGGAGGCAACAACGCTCCTCTAACATACCAAGATGCTTCTGGCGCACCCGTCGAGCATGAATCTCCTCTGGGGTACTCTGTGAACCCTGTCACCCTCACGCTACTGAACATCACGATGATGATCGGAGCGGGTATCTACAGCACACCAAGTTCCATCCTGGGCGGCACTGGCTCGGTCGGTGTAAGCTTTGTCTATTGGACATTGGGCTACTTGGTATGTTGCGACGCGTTCGAAAAGGCTCGGTTATGTGTGGCTAATGTAATCGTTTTATACAGCTTTGCCTTGCCTCTGGAGCTGTCTACTTGGAGTTCACCGCATACTTCCCTAGTCGATCGGGTTCCGAAGTGGTCTTCCTCGAACAAGCCTACCCACGTCCCCGATGGCTCTTCCCGACCACTTTTGCCGTGCAGAGTGTCATCCTCTCGTTCGGAAGTGCTAATGCAACAGGTAAGCCACTGCGACCAATGGTGCGTCGGTGTAACAATGCTGACTTCTCTTGCTAGTGATGGCAAAATACCTGATCGCGATATCCGGCCACACGGGTACTAATTGGCAGATCAAGGGCACTGCGCTTGCTTGCTATTCCCTTGCTACCTTGAGTAAGTCCATTCCGTCATAGCCCGCATCCACCTCAATCTAACAAAGTCAAAGCCTTGGTGTTCAACACAAAGTACGCATACTGGTTCTCTAACGGCGTTGGTATCGTCAAGATCTGCACGCTCTTATTCGTCATCGTTACTGGCTTTGTTGTCCTGGGCGGCAATACATCTGTCGAAAACCCTACCGCAAACTTCAGTGATGCCTGGTCAGGTAGCTCAAATGCTTCTGCATACGGCTTCACCATCGCACTTTATCGTGTGATTTTTTCGTACGGTGGATACAACAACGCCTTCAATGTAGTGAACGAGATCAAGGTACGTCCGATATCATACTGTTGAGATCAGGCGAGCAGGACATACAGCTGACAATGCTGCCATAGAACCCGGTCAGGTCCCTCAAAATCTACGCAACGGCTGCCTTGACCGCCGTATACATCCTGTACATGTTCGCTAACGTTGCATTTTTTGCCGCTGGTACGCCATCTACTTAACACTCGCATGCAGATACATCTCAGCTGACACTGTCCCAGTTCCCAAAGACGAGCTGCAGAACTCCGACCTTACGACGGCCGCTCTGTTTTTCAACAAAGTCTTTGGCGATAGCGGTGCTGTGCGTGGACTGAACTTCCTCATCGCTCTTGCATCTTTCGGCAACATGATTGCGGTCATCATTGGGCTCTCCCGCCGCATCAGAGAGGCTGGTAGGCAAGGTGTGTTGCCTTGGACTAAGTTCTGGGTTTCAACGCGGCCTTTCGGGACTCCCTTGGGGCCCTATTTTGTTATTTGGGCTTTGACTGCACTTCTCATTCTTGCTGTACCAGCTGGAGACGCGTTCACTTTTGGTATGTGTCGCACTGATTTAGAATCTTGCAAGAAGCCATGAGCTAACAAACACTAGTGAACGACCTGGCTGTCATGCCCAGAGCAGCGTTCGACCTAGCAATGGCTCTTGGTATCTACGCTGTGCGTTGGCGCCGCAAGAAGGCCAACTTGCCCGAGCCGGAGTTCAAGGCTTGGAACATTGTCATCGTCTTCAACATTTGCATCCAGCTTTACCTCCTCATCATGCCCTGGTACCCTCCAGCTGGAGGTCAGTACGCTGGCGACGTTAGCTTCTGGTATGCTACGTACGCTGTGGTCGGAGTCGCGATGTAAGTATCCTTGGTCAATTTCACAAGCAAATCAATCACTAACATTTTTGTAGCATCCTCTTGTGCGCTTTGTACTACTACCTCTGGGCGATTCTCCTGCCCCAATGGAGGAACTACACCCTGCGACAAGAATTCGTCACTCTCGAAGGCGGTGCCCAGGCGCTCCAGCTGAGGAAGGTCCCCAACTCTGAGCTCGCGGCGTGGGACGCTTCGCATGATGCTGCGGGACACCTTATCGGTCACAACCTCAGCGATAGCGACAACGAGAAAGAGGGAGTTACTAGTCAGGACAGTCAGGGCGGTGATAAGCGGGTTCAGGTCGTTGTCAAAGATGACCAGCACGTCTAGATTCGATCGAAGGGCCAAGAGAAGCGTGATGAGAGGGGATCCTTAGATTTTGTATGATGTTAGGCATCGGATGTGTATGCACGTCTTTTGAGAAGAATAGATGCACGAATTGCATGCGACAAGATTGGCTTGGTGTCGTTGAATTTTTCGAGACTTGATGTGACATTGTGCGACTGGGTGACCAGATCCTAACTGCCTCACTTGCGAAAGCAGCACGTCAAGAAATTCCATCAAAGAAGCGCGGTAAACGGTAGCTCAATGGTGGTCCGGCTTGCCGCCAATAAGTCAGCAGGACCATGCCCGGATACGCTACTAGTCCATGTATGGTCGCACAATATGCAGCAGCACGGAGGTAGAAGGCTGTGATGGATTTAAGGACTCCATCTCCGTGGACACGGGCTCGCCAAGTCTTTAGCGTAACGCCTTATCGTGGCGTCAGGTCCTGGTATGCTCATTGCGTTCCATCAATTCAATTACCATGTTCCATATGCTTCTGGTCTCTAGGCAGCAACTTAAGAGAACATACAGAGACGTATATGATTGTATAAGTGCGCAAATTCTATAAAGTCAATGGGTCGCGCATCGTCGAATATCAGTCTAGGTCACAGCTTTCCTATCTCCAACACTCCATCACAAGACTCAGCCTCCTATCCATAACTACAACTCTCCGTTCCAAACACAGGATACCTAAACGCCATGGTTCATGTAATTCTGACTGGTGCTACCGGCCTGACTGGCTCCGCCGTCCTCGCCCAGCTTCTTTCTTCAACCTCCATCACACGAGTCTCCATCCTGTCCAGAAAACCCGTTGCCGCCGCAAAAGGTCATGCGAAGGCCAATGTCATCCTTCAGTCAGATTTCTCACGTTACCCACCAAGCGTGCTCGATCAGCTCCAGGGCGCAGATGGCTGTATCTGGGCTCAGGGAGCAACCTCTGTCGGTATGACCGAGAAGGACTACACGGAGTTGACGCACGACTGGCCAATAGAGGCTGCAAAGGCTTTCGGCAACGCCAAAAACCCATCAGACAAACGCTTCAATTTTGTCTATGTGAGCGGCGAGGGTGCAGACCAGACGCAGAAGGCGCGGGCTATGTTCGGTCGCATTAAGGGGAGGGCCGAGAAGGACTTGTTGGACTTGGCGAATTATACACATCTTTCCGTGTATAATCTTCGTCCGGCTGGTATTGACGGAAGCGCATCTGCATCAAAGCCAGAGCGAGCACGGTCATTGCCAGAAAACCTTCTCGGATGGCTTCTTCCTGTCTTTAAGGCTGTTGCACCGCAGTACCACACGCCTGTTGACTCGCTCGCGAAGGTGGCTATTGATCTAGCTACTGGCGATGGGCAGCCTATCAAATTGGATGAGGGTGTTGAGCCAGATGGCAGGACACTGCGAAATGTTGGGATCCGGAAATTGGCAGGACTATGAAATTGTTTTATGTAAGACTTGTATTTTATGTTTATCTAATGTGGCCACTCGAATGATCAATGTGCTGTACATGACAACATTCTTTCCGTTGCAGGTAGACGTGAATATATCCAAGCATGCTCAAGATAGTCCTACATTGCAACGGAGGAGAATTTCGGCAGTAGTCGCCGCAGATCAGCAATGTCGGCAACCGGACCTGGCTGTGATGATACCGATCCGAGGTACGTCTTTGTGAAAGGCTGTTCCGGAGGTACTCGTCCATAGTCTGCGCGGATCGGAATCAACTTGGCATGAGCCCAGTCGACCTCCATGCCTTCGAATATGAGCCCGACTCGCTCGGCTCCGAGATTAGATCTTACGATCAGCTGTATAGCATCCCACACAGAGCCAGCCAAATCGCTAAAATCCGCCTCCGGCAAAGAAAGGATATCTGAATCGAGATGCTTGCGCGGCACGAGCACAGTCTTGCCATATGTGTTGCCAAAAGGTGTCAGGAAAGCAATATGCGAGTCGCTCTCCCAAAGGCGCCACTGCTCTAGCTCGCCACGGATAATCTTGGCAAACAAGTTGTTGGTTGTCTTACTGTCAGCATGACAAGTCAGATCCATGGCGACGGGCTTGCCTGAAGTGATATCCTTCTGCGCCTTTTCAAGTATGTCGTTGCCCAATTTCGGGCCAGATCTTGAGGAGAGGAAACCCGGGTATGAGTCGTAATATTCTAGCTGAGGGTCCTCCACAGGCTTCCATTCAGCTTCGACGCCATGAAGAGGAACCATTCGAATGTCGCGGTCGGCAGTGGCTACTAGTGCAATTCTCTGTACTTTCGTGGCGGTTTTGACAACTGCTGCAACGGTCTTAGCGGATACCAGTACCGAGACAAATTGTTCTTTTGATAAGCTGCTCATAGGTCCTGCTTTGATAGAAGCAATGGCTTCTCCAGGTGTGGACGGTCTGGTTGATAGAAAAGCTTCCACTTGTTCATCTTCGAAGAATTTCAACGCTTGTGTTGAGGCAGACATGATGATAGTCGGGGAGTAACACCGCAAAGTTACAGTGCCAGACGAATTGACAATGGAAGACAATACATATTTATATGATGGGAGTTCATGACACAGAAGCAACAAGCTTGCAGTCACGCCGGTGATTTGAGTCAAGCCGCGGCCCCACTTTGACGACAAGGAACCTCGATGGCGATATTTCCAGCCCCCTGACTGGGGCCATCAAACTCATCTTTCTGACATTGTGTATTCTAGTCCTACACAATGGAGATGCGATAACACCCTGGCGATAAACAGCGATAGGAACCACCACTTCGCATGCAATCCGGCTGATGCACAGGATATTCAATATCAGCCACCGAATATCTATATCTACAGCTGGCTATCTATGTCCTCCACTCCCAATTTCTTGACAAGCAGCCTCAGTATCCAGTTCGGTGTCTGCAGCATGTCTTCTACCTCGTCAATCGTCTTCTCAACCTCGGAATGAAGTCTCGTAATAGTGGTCCTGCTTTTCTCAAGGCTGCGCGAAGAAACGAGCTGTTTCAGTGCAAGCCGCTTGAGCTCGTCAGACAGACATCCACCTTCTCGAGGATTCGCAAGAATGTTACGAAGCATGGAAACATCTTTATCTGTCTGTCCGAGGGCGCAAACGACGGGGTAAGAGAACTTCCCTTCGTCCAGATCCTCGCAGAAACCTTTCTGACTGGCGTACGCTGGGCACACGAGGTTCTGGTAGTCATCGCGGACCTGGAACAGTCTGCCAAGTGAGGTCAACAGCTTGTGGACACGAATCTGAGCGCGACTTTGAGCTTCTCGGGTCGTCGAGTTACACATCAAGAGACCGATCAAGAGATGGAACAATCCGCCGGTTTTCCCATCGATCATCTCAAAGTATTCAGCTTCTGATGGGCATTTATGCTGACGAGCCCACAGAAGGTCATGGCCCTGTCCAATGAAGAGCTTCCGCATTTCTGTTGCGCACACTGTGAATGAGGGTGCCGGAAGCTCGGACACCTTTTCCATCGCTTCCAGAATTGCGAAGTTGGCAGAATTAATCGTCTCTGGCACGCCGAAGATTTTGTGGGCGGTTGGCTGCCCTCGTCTGAGGTGGCTACCGTCTCCAATGTCGTCCAGCAAAAGCGAGGCATTGTGCAGTAGATGACCGATGGTTTGGATGCGGTCCTTTGTAGATCGAGATACTGGGAACCAGATGCTGAATGCGTCTATGAGCGACGAGCGTACATTCTTCGAAGGCAAGCTGGCACACCATTCGAAAGGTGCGGTCACCACGTCCGCCAACAATTTGCTGGAAACGGCTTCCGACGTCATGCTTCCGGCAATAGCATCGAGACTTTTGCGAAACTGTTTCTTGGTTGCTGGTGGTGCGGCCACAACGCCATATTCTCCTGTTGTGGCGTGGCCCGCATATCTCTGCGATTCGTGGCTGGCGCAAGCTGCTTCTACATCCTTCAACTTGGGCGTTTTGGAATGGAGGAAAAGATTTTCGACCGCCGCATTAGCGTCATATCGAAGCTCAGGTCGATAACGTGGACATTGTAAGCTCCATGCCACGTTTCCAACGACCATTTGAGCAACTCCGTCGAGGCACTTCCGGATGTTGTCAGAGTGTGCAGGGTTGGCTTCCTCGAAAGCACGCCTTTTGGCGTTGAACTCGTCTTCGTACTTGATGGTCTCCCGCTTCACCATTTCCTTCGCCTCCTCGGCAGACAAGTTGTACCATCCCATACACAACCATACTGAGTTCTTCATTGGCTCAGATGCTACTGAGTCTTTCCGCGTTGCTTCTCTTTCTGACCATTCACGATCGAATGAAAAGTAGTCGTTTGTGAGTCCGCAAGCAGCGTACGCCGGGTGAACGATGTCCTTGAGGACGGCCTCTTCGTCTGGGGTCAAATGGATGCCCATGCCGAAAAGCATGATTGCTCGGACACAGCTGAGCTTTGTCAGCTTATTCTATCGGTTTGCGGAACACGAATGCGTCACTTACGGAGCACCAACATCGAGAATGCGGTATGGAATGTACTCGTCTAGATTGGAATATCGTATATTGCTCTTTAGATCCTGTGCTGTTGACAATACATTCTTCCAAGTCTCGATCATAAGGTTGCCGCAAGCCTCGTCGATGTTGAGAAGCTCCACAATGATGCGCGACTGCAGCTGCTTCGCACCCAGTATCGAGTCAGCATGCTCGAAGAAAAGACCATCACTGTGCGGGTCCAGCTGGAATATCGTGTTAGCTAGCCGCCTGTCAACATATGCCAGTGTATGCACTTACCTCCAGCGCTTTGGTAGCCGATTCGCAGATGTCATCGTACAAGATGCAGTCTATCGCCGGAGATCAGCACCAGTCCGACGGCGAACCAGACGCACATACACTCAATGAAGTATGCGCATATGCCGATACGTTCAGGCTGCGTGTAAGGTAACGCGAGCGAGGTGAAGTTGCCTTGGTAAGGATTGCTGCCTCCGAACTCGTCGATGGGGCCTATGAATCGTTGCCAGTCTTTTCTCAATGAGTGAGTTCCGTCGTTTGCCGCGGCCTCATCTTTGGCCTTGCGGAGAGTGAAGCCTCGACTGAAGTCTCGGAAGGTGTCGTCTTCGATGGTCACGACATGAGATACCGCGTCGTATGTTGTTTGCAAAGCTTGCTTCATCGTGAGTTATTCTTTCCTTGTGGTGTGCGAGATTGGCAGTGGTGTGCAACTGGACCAGCTCCAGAAGCCATTGGTATTGCCGCCTCGCAGGTAGTCCATGCATCTGAGTCCATTTAGCGGTGAGGGGATGTCGCATGCGCACTGTCCCTATGGTGTTTCTGCTCTTATGTGTCTCAAAGGGTTCGGGGTCCAGCAAGAAGATCCCTACACCGTACACCTTGAAAACGCCCGATGCCGCGATGCGTGTGCTGTTTTTTAGTCTTGTGCTGTAATAAAGGGTTTGGGGGAGCTCAGCAAACGGTCCATGGACATGCAGGGCATAGGGGATCCGGAAATGCTTTAGTTGCTGGAGCGCCAGACCGCTGATATCTAAGAGCCAGGACATCAAAGAAGCAACGTAGGCTTTCACAAAAGAAACGCTGCCACGAGCCTCTGGATCCAGACATCAGCAGTCGATACTTTGGTAAATATATGTTGTCCATCTTGTCCGAAAGAATTTTGGAGATTATCAGCGCACATGCGATGCCGTGGGTCCTAGCACGGCTTCTGCAATACAAGCTCAGCGTTATACATATGGTCAGACCACCCCTGGATCAGCGACCAGGAGCTAATGCCACACCGTGCGCTGCTTCATCGATGTTGCGCGAGGCCAAAGATCCAGAACGGCAGCATTGTCAATTGTCATAGAGAGCTAGTCTATTTCGACCGTTAAATTGAGTACAGCATCTGGGAAAGTGTAATCTTCCTGCAAGAAATCTGGCCAAATTGCACGGGCCGTAACCTCGCAAAATGCCAGCATGAAGCAACTCGTCACAATCATAGCCTCTGAGGGCCATTCCATCTCGGTGGTGGTGATGGGCTCTTGGCAAATCGCCGCGTAAAGCAGTAGCATATTTGATGATGAGGTACACGCTGCCCTCTGCAGGCATCTCGGTGGTAACATTCCACATCGCAACACTCATCCATCGAACAGATTCATCTTGAGCAGTCCAAATACATACAAGTGGGCTATCAGGCTATTAGCGCGATCGAGTTAGCTATTGGGAGCTATTAGATAATGATGAATACCTTGCTCGTCGAACCTTCGAAAATTTGTCCCAACGTAGCTTGTCAAGCTGATGCTGCTTCTACGCGTATCACCCAAGTAACACCGCCTGTGCCAGTGATGGCATTCGAATATATATCCAGCGTGCTGTCCCCTGTGGGTGTAAAATACATCCTTGGTGTACCTTCTCCTGTAATTTGATGCTAGAGTTTGGTACCATCTGCAAGAAAGGGGTGTGCGTCGCGGCACAAATGATCTTTCGCTTGTATTATCGATGGAACGATCGATCTTGAATCAGTTTAGAGGGGTCGGACTTGCCATAGAGGCTGTATATTAGGCTTAGCTGTCATTGCATCGTTCTCGTTTAACATACTTGACTTGGGAATCGTTGGAATCAGGGACACAGCTTTCCGCTTGCACCATATCATCAGTCGAGGCACCGATTGATTCCTGGGGGGCCTGATGTATATATCGATCTCTTCCGATCCCTTTTCACTGTATCGTTGCTAGAACGAGTGTCTGGAAGTGCGGCAGACGCGGGTGCTTCCGGTATCTAGCGATATGATTTATGTTTCCGGTCGCTACATCATCAATTCAGGATATCAAGCCCGGATGGTCTAGTCGTATGATTCGCGCTTTGGATAGACTCAAGTGCGCGAGGTCCCGCGTTCAAATCGCGGTTCGGGCCCTATACTGAAGAATATTATCATCCTGATGGTTGAATTTTTGGTTGAGAAATCGATTTTTTGATAAAGGCTTTTTCAACGTGGGGGCGATCACGGAATGATCAAGTCTGACCTGGTCCAAACGCCTCATGACAATCCTAATCGATAGGGCATTCGTTTGCATCAAGTTGTGTGGTCGTGGCTATGATATTCGTTGTGAAATGGGTGATTTTTATGGAGCATATTGATTTGGCTTGGCAAAGCTGCGGAGCCGATCGGTGAGTTGTCCGCTACCACTCCAACTCTAACCAAGGCTCATGTACATTAACTGAGTCTCAAGTATACCTTTGAGACCTTGAGCCGGGATCACATAGACCCAAATACCCATCACCAACGCCCCCCGTTCGAAACACCATCGTCCACTTGGAACCTGCCTCGCAAGAACCAGACCGTCTGCCTTGCGCGAGCACTCGGAAACATCGTTGCATGATCTTGCACATGCATTGTCGCGCTGCGCGCAGAGCATTCCATGTTCTTTCGATCACGGAGATCGAATTCACTCGTAACATACGCACTGCCCAAGAATTCAAATTGTGGTTACAACCGTTGAAGGGAAGCCGAAGGAGAGCACAGCACACGTTGCTATAAAGAGAAGAACTTATAAGGGCAGATACCAGCAAGCATTGTCGAGAGAAGAGGCGAGAGGCGAGATCTGAGACTCGAGGAAGCAATGGTGCGTCGCTTAGGATAACAGCTTGTACCATAGAACGCAACGAACGTAAAACACCATGGTGCGGCATAACGTAGGCCTAACGGCTCATAAGTGTATACACCACTCCGTTGTGGCTTGTGAATGCTGAGCTACTCGTCCATTGCGATCGCCCATCATCTCAATACAACAAGCCTATTCTTTGGTCATCTTGTGAAGAGGTGTGAAGGGCTTCGTCCATTGTCTGTGCAATGTACGCGTTGTACCACTGACTTTCAACTGCAGGTACACATACAACAAAGGCCTACTACCGCAACAATATATTCTTTGACCTCCAGGGCGCTATGGTTGTCCGGCGCTTTTGCCCTAGCCGTGCCCATATGATGCACACATGGATGCAGCGAGTGGACTCGGATGCTCGAGAGGTACGGCGTTCGTGGTCACGGTGGATCCCACACTTGGACGTTGCGCTACGTCGGTACTACTGAAGGTCTCAACCGACCTTTCGATCGATTCAACGAAGATCTTGATGACCAACTGCGCGATACTCTTGGCGAGACCTACCCCGCCGTTGAGAATGTTCACCCTCACATCATGCGAAACGCGAAGGTGTACCCCTTGTACCCGCTCCCTGATCCCACTATATCTCCCGAGTCTGGCACGAGGACGGAAGGAAGACACGAAGCGCCTTCTCATTGAGCTTTTCCATTCCCCGAGTCTACTGAACAGGCAACGCCTTTTGGGCGGCTACATACCGACATTTGACGAAGCTGAACAGTTCATGGCCCTTGGAACTGACGCATGGCAAACCTTCAAGCTCGGTACCCGCATGGCTTCAGACAACATGCAAGATGCACCCATTGCCCATTTTGAGGAGGTTCAAGGGTATGCCAACGATCACCCTTCAGAGACTGGAACAAGGATCCATCTCTTCACAGATGAAGTACGACAGACGGCTTCCAAGCAGGCCAATCCACCTTAGTTCCAAGGACACACTGTTCTTGCTTTCTTGGGAAATGACATCACACACCATGACTTCAAACGGGCAAGATCGTTTTTAGATGGCGGCAGTCAGGCCGCGGAAATGACAAATGGCATCCTGCAGCGGACAGCCGATTCTGAAGCTGAATCACACGATCGCAGCTACTTGCGTAGCATTCGCTATCAGCTATCTTTCTGGTGCTTCGCCGGCCTATGGCCGTGGCTCTGGCATAAAAATCACGAGCAGGCGATGTTCTTCCTCACTCGTTACATGAACATCGTCCATTCACTCATCGCGGTCAGCTATGGCCGACCTGTTACTTCGATCACTCTCGCCGATTTCGCACATACTAACAATGTCGATTTGAGCGACATGAGCCCGCTCATCGATACTGTTGCAAAGGCCAGCATCCACTTCTACCATGACACTGAAGTCAGCAAACAGTTACGCGAGGAGTGTGCTTTCGTCAACATTCCGCATATCGATCCAAGTTAAGACAGATACGGAACGGCGGATATCAGACTGCGTCGCGTCCTTGAGTTTTTCTATGCAAGAAACTTTCGTCCTCATCGATTCGACGTTGAGGTTGTCGTCAAGCATACACAAGACGAAACGCCACTGTCACGCCTCGACCTCTGCAACGAGATCCTCAGCGACCATGAATCACTCAAGCGGACGGGCGAGTACGAGATTTTCTCGGGGTCTCTTGCCAACGCCCGACTCCAGTGCAAGGCTGACTAATAGACGCGCGCAACACCAAACGATCCTGGAAGAAAACAAAAACAGCAGAAAAGTCCAAGCACCCTATCAAAAAACATTAAACAGACTCAACGGAGAAAAGGCAAATGTATGGCAGTGCATAACATATATTTTAGATCGCCAGCGTAGACATCAACTCTAGTATAGACAAATCAGAATGCGATCTGTCGTGCAAGTAACCTTCTCCGCTCCGTCTCATTGTAAACATGTTGCAGCTACTTGGTCCGATCAAATCTACTTATTCACAACAACGTCCAATGGTGACCAAAATCGTGTAGTCTCTACGGTCGGAGATACAAGCACCTTAAATCCTGAGATAGATAGGCGTTTGAAACAACCTCTCAAAGGTCGGCGTACTCATTGGTATGCCTGTAGTCTATGGTACGAGTACACGGGGCTAGCAATATTTTTGGAGTAGTTTAGCTGCGCATGATCCTGTGTGTACATACCGTAAGCCTTGCTTTCGATCATTAATGACATGGACCAAATCGACTCGGTCAATTCAACCAGAACAATCTTGCTCTATGCTTGGCTCAGCGCGCGTGCTCAAGAGTGTTGCTGCTGGGAATTCTTCATTGCCATACTCACTAGACTTTGACCACCTTTCAAGGCAGCACGATCGATCGTCCAAAAAGCATGATCACGTCTGAGACACGAGCAAAAGAACATGTTGATGAGAGTGGGATTTGAACCCACGCCCTTTCGGACTAGCGATTGTGATGTACCAGAAGGTAACACCTTAAGCTAGCGCCTTAGACCGCTCGGCCATCTCACCGGGAGAATCATTGTTGTATCACAAGTGATACACGATTCGTGCTCAACGATGCGGCAACATCGATCATGTATTCTCATGCATCTTGCATCGAGCATTTCAACCATGCCTGGTGATCATCTAGGAACATTTGTATGCCGCCGAATATCCAGTCGAGCAACTCATCAATGATTATGGCTTTTAGTGTTTGTTGATCCACCAATCTTCATAAATCAGGTTTCGATGTTACAAGTGATCAAAGTTAGGCAAAAGTATTTGCTCAATACTCACGGCTCCAGCTAAGACATGAGTCTCGCATCACATCAACGACTAAATGCACAAGCAGGACAGCCAGAGCACACATGGTACATGCAACTGATATCCGAGACCACCGACAGTCTCAGAGCGAGAGTACACCATCTGTGAGTCGACGATGGAACGTTGAACATTGGACATCGATTGCACATCAAGCAGGGTTCGGGTTGGGGTGTATCATATTCCTGACTTCGATCGAATGTCGCTCACCATGGCCTCTGCACACGATCAAGATCGATGAAACGAGACTGACAGGCGCTCAGTACCTTCTGTATGATATCTTGGTATGCAGATGGGGCTGGTATCGATCGTAGTGCCGTTGCGAGGTTGTCATCGGTGGATTTGTCCGCTACGAGGGAGAGGCGTCACTTGTGCACAAGTCACCGCGATCCAATTTCCGACCAAAATATCCAGAGCAACCCACAAAGAACACTCACCACAAATGCTACGATGCGACCTCGGTCTATGCAATATCCAAGAACGACAGGCTCATCGTCCATGGAGTCCATATCCCAGCGGCAGACACCCATCGAAGCCATGCAGTGTTTCAGTCATACATAGCAAAGAAACATCACAAAACGAACGCACAGAAGTAACAGATCTAAACATAGTCACATTCGGCATTCTATCACAGTCGGCTAACGATTAAAAGGATCGTTGGCCCAACTTTTCCATCGCTCTTCATCCATCCTGAACAGAGACAATACTCATAATCCCCCCGCCACGCCACGCCACGGTGAGTTGCAGACAGATAACGCGCAAAGAGCAACTAGAACGCCATGCACAAAACCGGGGGCGAGAAACATAATATTCTTCCCTTCGTCGCCGTTATCATCCGCACGTCAAAATAAACTTTTTCCCCTTTTGTGAATGCGTTATCTAATCAATGACCTCCTCGTTCTCCTCGAGGATCTCTTCGAAGATCTCCTCGACAACCTGGCCCTCATCACTGACGTCAAGAGCGGCCTGCTCGGGGCTGACCTCGGGCAGGCGGAGCTCGTGGCGCTCGTCGAGCAGGTCCTCGACGGTGCGCTCGCGGTATGCAAGCCACTCGTCGAGCTTGCGGCGGCGCTCCTCGACGACGGCCTTGTCGGCGGAGCTGCGCTTGGCGACATCGGCCTCCTCGAAGGCGCGCGAGTACTCGCGGAGGTTCTTGCGCACGTTCTTCATCTCCTCCTTGCTGAGCAGACGCTCGGGGCGGGGACGCCAGATGAACTGCTTGAATTGCTCGATAGGCTCTTCGCGCAGCAGCTGGCCGGAGAAGGAGTAGAGGTGGTAGCCGTTTTCCATCTGCGATAGGTTGTTAGTCTTCGAAATCTTGATCAATAATAAATGTATTGCCACTCACCCTGTGCTTCCAGACACTGGCAGAGGTGGACAAGAAACGTCCAGAGGGGTCCCACTCAATGTCAGTGACACCGTAGTGGTCAGCGGTAGTGAGAAGCTGGAGGTTGGCAGTAAGATCCTTATCCTTCTCGTCCTTGTCGCCCTCAAAGTCAAAGTCGTAGAAGTCGAGATCGTAAGACTGCTGGCTGAGAACGGTGGCAACAACCACGAAACGACCAGCTGGTGACCAGTGAATAGCGTTGTTGTTCTTCTTGTCAACGGTGCGAATCAGCTTGAAGTTACCAACGCCGTTGCCCTTGACCTTCTCAGGACAGAAGAAGCTGACGGCAGTCTTGGGAGGCTGTCCGGAACCTTGGGGAACCTCGCCAGCGGTGATCAAAACGAAACGGTCGCCCTTAGGTTCCCAAGCAAAGTTGATCACTGTGTCTTTGATGCTGTCAATAACCTCGACGGGCACGCCCTTCTCGCGGACGCGGAAGATTTCGAGGTTGGTGGCCAAGCTCTTCTTGCTCTTGCTGTGCCTGTCAACCTTGACGCAGACAAAGTCCGCGTTGGACTGCCAGTGAAGCTTGGCATCAGAGACGTTGAACAAGTTCCTGGTACGGACGACCTCCTTGCTGGGAACGGACATGAGACCGACCTTGGCCGGGTTGCTGCCCAACTCAGGAGTCCAGTAGCAGAACAATTGCTCGTAGGTCTTGACATCGGCTCTCTGGGGGTTGGCAGGAGCCCACTCGAAGTCCACAATACCCTCAATCTTGATGCTGGTCTTGTCCATGAGGTTCATGCGGGGCAGCTCGTAAACGCTGACACCCTGGCCAGGGTTCATGCGTGCAACGTACTTCGAGTCGGCGGACCACTTGAAAGCGGGCCATTGGAGCTTCTTCTTGATGGGCTGACCCTCCTCGTCGGTGGTGGGTCCAGGGAGATCGAGAGTAACGAAAGAACGGATAGGCTTGCCGGTAGCGATGTCCCAGATGATGTAGTTCTTGCCGTCCTCATCGGCGCCGAGAATGGGGTGGCCCTCGTCGATCTGCATCGGGCGGTGAGACCAGGTGGTAAGGAAGCGCTCGTTGGGCGAGAAGTCGACAAGGTTGACGCCAGGGTGCATGAAACGCTTCTGTCTTGACCAGCCAGGGCCTCCCCAGAGTTGGACACCCTGAGAGTGCATAGATGTGAGGTAGGTACCCTTGGGGGACCACTGTACGAAAGACTCTGTCCAGGCTTGCCTGTCGACGACCATCTCGGGCTGATCCTCCTTCTCGTTCCAGAAGACACCAACGTTCTCGCCACGGTACATGACGAACTGATCACGGCCCTCCTCATCGCCCAACCACCAGCGCAAGTGCTCCTTCTCCTCGAAAGGCGCAATCTCGGGCTCCTTGTACTCCTCGTCGATGCGGCCTTCGCGGCCGAAGCGCTCAATGTCGGTGAGCTTGTTGACGGCGATGGTGTGCTTCTTGTCGAGAGGGGTTCCGTGGAGGGCCTTGACGGCGGCGACGGCCTGTGCAGATGTCTCGTATTCGACGAAGGCGTATCCTCCAGTCTGGCCAGTGGCGTCGTCCAGGGGCATGAAGACATTGTCCTCCTTGGTCTTGCCGGCGGTGGTGAGCTTGCGCAGCAAGAACTTGATAAGTTTGGGCCTGCTGTCTTCGGGGACCTTGGGCAGGCCATCGATCACGACAAAAGTGTCGAGACCCTCCTCCATGCGGACCTCGTACTGCTCGCGAAGATCTATATATTGTCAGCATCGCCGTTCCCCCGCGCATGCGTCTGGCGTGTTGTGTGTGCGGGCAGGCGTACCAGAGAAGTCGATGTCCTCCTCGCCATCGTACTCGGCCTGCTCGGGGTCGAGCTGCTCGAAAGAAGGCGCCATATTGATTGTGATTCTCGTCGGCGCGCGTAGACGAGATGTGGGTGGGTGTGCGGGCGGGTGCGGTGGGTGGTGGTGGACTGATCTCGTCGTGTTTGCTCACTGGCGCCGACTCGCTCGCTGTGCGTTGCAGCGATGCCAATTTTCGAGTGGGGCCGGGTGTCTCTGAACGTTGAAGCCTGAGGCAGCAAGGCTCAGACGAGGTATGCGATGGCTCACAGGAAGATCAAGCACAAGCACACCCATCAATTCGGACACATCATTTCGGACTAGCAGAGACTTGTCTCTCCCCCGTCTGCTCGGTCCGAAAACGCGGAGGTGGAAGGGAGGAAGCGCTGCCGTGCCTGCATCCCGCCGCCTTCGCCTTCTCTCAGGTGAACAGGTCTGTTTGACGATGTGACCTGTCGCACGTGCAACATCTAGACAACACTGCTGCAACACATGCTAGCTGAATCAATCGACACCACATAAAAGCCCTCACTCTTCCCTTCAGTTTGACATCTTGAACCATCTCAAACCCCATTGATCACTCTATCACTCCCGCACATCCACTTACTCCCTCAAGATCGCACATCCAGCCCACCATCACTCGTGACGCTCGGACATACATCATACCGCGGCCCTCACGTCTGTTAAGCGCGCAACGAGCTCGTATATCGCAATCCCGCGACAAACACGCATAACATTGCTGTATCCTCTATCTGGCCCGACGATTGCTGCTTGACCGTATTACTCGCCAACGTGCAATAGCTACAATGGCCTCTCAACGCAAGTCCACCCGATCTTTGCATGCATGCAATCGCAGTTCGCCTCGGCGCGCTATCAAATCGCACCCACTTCATCGTCCATGGCTAATCGTGCAAAACAGTCCCCGCGGAACAGCGCGCATCTTACGCGGCAATCATCGATGAGATCCTCTCGACTGCCGACTTGGAAACTATATCCGCCAAGCGCATTCGCAATGCGCTGCAAGAACGAGTGGACTACGACTTGTCGGGCCAGAAGGTATGTGGGAATGGTCAGATAATCGCAAGCACATACTGACAACATCAAGGATGCTATCAAAGACCTCATCATGGAGCGCTTCGACAAAGTGCAAAGCGAGACGACCACAGCAGCACCCGAACCCGCTCCAACCAGAAATGGCGCAAATCACGACGATGACGAGCCCTCGCCGAAAAAGCGCAAGGCTGGCAGTGCAGAAGATGGAAGCGATCTGAGTGATGTCGCAGACTCACCACCGCCAAAGAAAGCCAAGAAGAAGGTCAAGCCTGAAGCGGAGGATGACGAAGCGTTCGCGCGGAACCTGCAGGCTGAGATCAATGGTGAGAAGCGAGCGACGCGCGGTGGAGGAGCAACCAAGAAGAAGCCTGCTGCGAAACAAGCAAAGAAGCCAAAGAAAAAGAGCTCAAGCAAAATCAGTGCTGCGGACGACAGTGATCTTGCAAGTGGCTCGGAGAAGCCAGAAAAGGAAAAGAAAGGAGGGTTCCACGTAAGATCACTCAAACGGATGAGATGTTTGGGCACGCTGACAAGATTTTCAGAAACTCATGAACCTCTCAGAGCCGCTGTCAGCCATGCTCGGCCAGCCCGCTCTATCGCGTCCGCAAACAGTGAAGCAGATCTGGGCTTATGTCAAGGAGCGTGACCTACAAGATCCCAGCGACAAGCGTCAGATCCGATGCGACGAGGCCATGTACGCGGTGTTCAAGCAGGACAAAGTTCACATGTTCACCATGAACAAGCTACTTGCTAACCACCTCTACCCTGCGGAAGAAGAATGAGGCAACGCCATGATCACTCCACATCTGGTTTGACACGTCAGTACACTTGTCACAGGTGTTTGATCCAGCGTCATCGCCTCTTGGCCCAGCTGAGATACGCAAGCATCCTTTCTCCATGTTGGTCCGTGGATCATCATTGATGCGCATTGCAACATCTTGAAGGATAGCGGCACTAGCGCTATAGAACCTGATCGTTGGGTTTTGGCCAGTAGCCAAGATGGTTGTCATTTCTAAGGTTTGCATACTTACGGGACGCTATTCAGCATCTATCTATATTGCTACTAAGCGACCTCACGAACAAAACTGACAGGAAGTTCGTGTATCTGAGCTTAGACCACAGGAAAGAGTATTTGGAAAGGTTTTAGTGCTGGTCTCGGCGACTGATCAGAATTCCAATCATATAGGACAGACTTAAAATGTACCCTTAGATGAGCGCGAACTATCGTACTCACGACAAATGCTTCCTAAACCACTCAATCCCCTGCTGTGCCGCAGCATCCAGCGCCTTCTTGTCTTCCGCCTTCTCCTGATCTCCTCTCAGCGCGAACCCATGCACCTGCCCCTCGTAAACCACAACCTCACCTTCGCACAACCTCACCTGCTCCCCACTCCTCTTCCTCCCCATGACCTCCTCAATCTTCCTCACCTCGCTCATCCCCAAATACGAATCCTTCTCCCCCAGCGCAATCGACAACGGCTTGCAAACATTTTCGAAATCTCCCGGAATCGCACACAGAGATGGATGCGCCACGTACGCCGCATCCACACCTCTCCCTTCCGCCCCGGAAAACGGCTCCTGCGCCGCAAGAATCGCATACCGTCCACCCCAGCAAAAGCCGACAACACCAACCTTCTCCACACCCGGTAGCGCCCTCACCTCATCAATGAAACCCTCAACCACAGGCCGCGAGACAGCTTCGCGGTGACGGAGGAGCCAGGGGCCTAGACTTGCTCCTGCGCGGAGAGTGTTGAGAGTTTTGGTCAGAAAGGACATGTTCTCACGCGCTGGGAGGGTGGGTTCAATAGAGGTTAGGAGCCCGCCATCGCCCCAGGGGAGGCTGTCGGCGTGGTGGACGTCGGGGATGTAGGCTGTGAAACCTGCGGCTGCGTAGGTGTCTGCGAGGAGGCGGATGTTTGGGAGGGTCCAGCCGAAGGCTTTGGGAAGGTTTAGTATACAGCAGTGTGATTTGTGAGATTGGTTTTGCGTACCGTCTGGCAGGAAAATGATGGTTTTCGCGGTGGATTTGTTGGGTGGTTTGGCTATGTAGGTTGGTAGGCTGGCGATCGTGCCCTCTGTACCTGCTGGAGAGCCGGTGGCGAGGGTGCCGGAGAGGCAGCATGGTTTCATCGTTGGTTGTTCGGACATGATTTTGATCTTCGGAATGCAATTGTACTGCGAAGTCACAGGCACAACGGGTTCTTTAAGATCTGACAGTGGATTGCAAGCGTTTATGTAGGCTGGGTACACGAAGGAAACAATAATATGGATATAACTGCGATGCGATCGTTTCGATGTATTTACGCTTCACGCATGACCTCTTCCTCATGATATCGGTAGTGTGGCGTGAGTATCTCACCACTGCTCAACTTTGTAGAGTGGCGTGCGGTCTGGATCCTCTAAGCGAACTGCAAGAAGTCTGTCATTCGAACTGGGCTTGGTATCGAAGAAGCAGTGCTGTCGGTGGCCTCAGCTGCCTCTAACTTGGTCTGATGACATCTCTTGCATTTCAACACCGTCACACATGGTACTGTACGGCAATCGGCAGTCAGATGTCTGCATGCGATATGTCCATGGCAAGATCTCCTGTTGTAAATCTGTGCTTAACAGCATTAGATTTTGAGCCATCACAATGCTCGTTCGCCTAGACCAGATAATAACAACTCGAACATGAGTCTAGCTGGCATCATTAATTTTCCAACATCAACATGTGAAAGTGCTGAAGAAAGAGCTCTGGAGCTGGAGCTAGTGTAGACCGTGGACTTTTGCCCGAGACCTGAAGTGGTGAATGAGAAATTACCAGCCTTTAGGATGAAGCAGTATGGCCAAGCATAGCTCCAATCGCTTGTAGTGCGAGTGTCTTGTGACTTCCGTATTGTAAGAGAGCAGATGAGGGAACTGCGTAGAATCGATAAAATGCCCTTCCCTTCCCCAGATTCACGTCGATTCGCGTCAAATTGGCCGTCGCGTCTCCCGAAGGCCCTCAAACACCAATCGATGACGCCACGCCTCTGGCTTCAAAGATAGAACATCGAGCACTCAACTGCTACACCGATCTGGGCAGCCACAACAATGGGCACACCTCGCTCATCAGCAGTGCGTAGCTCACAACAGTCGGCCGACAAAAAGCAAAAGTCAATATCGAGTTTCTTCTCCGCCAAACCAGCAGCGCCTGTCAAGCCGAAGCCGGTACAGCAAGTAGAGCCCAGTCGGCCTGCAACGGTGAACAAAGGCTCTACGTCAGCCAAAGTCACGGACGATGAATACAGCAACGACCTTTTTGTAAGCGAAGATGAGGCAACCACCAATGGCCAACAAGAATCACCACAAGCCGCGAAGCGCTCACTGGCCGAGGCTGCGGACAACGAAGAAGACGATAGATTGCCTGACTTGAAACGTTTGCGGTACAATGTTGAAGAGAAGGAGAAGGATGCTATTCCTGGCGATGAGGACTTTCCAAAGCAACCACAAGCGCACTGGACAACAAGTCAGCCGAGCGCCAGGAATCCGAAAGTGACGGAACGTACATCAAAGTACATGTTCTCGAGCTCTACAGCAGTTCTGCCGCAGGAGGAGGATGACATGCTGGTGGATGATGAAGAGACACGGAAACTCAAGGAACGACTACATCAGAAATTCAAGAAGAAGCTGGGACGACCAGACAGCATCGCAGAGATCAAGAGACGCAATCGGCATATTACTGAGGAGAGCGTAGAGGGCCAGGAGAATGGGGAGGAAGAAGATGAAGCTGGCGAAGAAGCCGATCCACCACCAAAAGCTCGAGGGAGGAAGGGCGCAGCGGCGACCAAAGCGAAAGACAAACTCACACCTCTCGAGAAGCAGGTGCTTGCCATCAAGCACAAACACCCGGACACTCTTCTTGTAGTGGAAGTCGGCTACAAATTCAAGTTCTTCGGTGAAGATGCTCGGTCCGCAGCAAAGGAGCTTAGCATCGTCTGCATACCTGGCAAATTCCGATTCGATGAGCATCCTTCAGAAGCGCATATCAACAGGTTCGCTTCGGCGAGCGTACCTGTTCATCGCCTCCATGTCCATGTGAAGAGGCTAGTCTCTGCTGGTCACAAGGTTGGCGTTGTACGCCAGCTAGAGACAGCAGCGTTGAAGGCAGCAGGAGACAACCGCAACAAAACTTTTGAGCGTGGCTTGACAAACCTGTACACCAAGGGCACATATATCGATGATCAGGAAAGCCTCGAGCCTTCCGTCTCCCAAACAGGCGGCAACTCAATCGCGACTGGCCATCTGCTCTGTTTGACCGAGACCTCCCCTAAAGGATGGGGAACAGACGAAAAGGTCCAGATTGGACTGGTAGCAGTGCAGCCACAGACTGGCGACATCATATACGACGACTTCGAGGACGGCTGGATGCGAAGCGAGCTCGAGACACGACTTTTGCATATAGCTCCTTGCGAGTTCCTTATCGTCGGAGAAGTGTCCAAAGCTACAGACAAGCTTGTCAAGCATTTATCAGCATCGAAAACAAACATCTTCGGTGACAATGCTCGATTGGAGAGAATAGACAAGCCCAAGACGATGGCTGCACAATCTTACAGCCACATCACCAAGTTCTATGCTGATAAGATGTCTGCCGCAAATCCCTCGTCGTCACAGGTGGAGTCTTCGCAGGAGAATGGTACACTGCTGGATAAGGTCCACAAGCTATCCGAGAACGCGACCATCTGTCTCTCCGCCATGATTGGGCATCTGCGAGAGTATGGCCTCGAGCATGTCTTCGATCTGACCAAATACTTCCAATCTTTCAGTGCGCGATCGCACATGCTCCTCAATGGCAATACCCTCAACAGTCTTGAGATCTATCTAAATCATACTGATCACTCAGAGCGTGGCAGTCTATTCTGGACACTCGACCGCACACAGACTAGATTCGGTCAACGCCTTCTCCGCAAATGGGTTGGTCGACCATTACTTGATCGCAACAGACTCGATGAGAGAGTAACGGCGGTCGAAGAATTGAAGAATGGTGAGGCCACAATGGCAGTTGATCGAATCAAGACCTTGTTGGGCAAGACAAGAGGCGATCTGGAGCGGTCTCTGATCCGCATCTACTACAAAAAATGCAGCCGGCCCGAGCTGCTCTCCGTGCTCCAAACCCTGCAGATGATAGCGCAAGAATTTGCCCACGTCTCTTCGCCGGCAGACTCTGGCTTCCAATCAAGTCTGATTAGCGAAGCCGTTGCAGCTCTACCCAGGATCGGCGACGACGTGGTCGAATTCTTGGAGCGCATCAGCACACAAGATGCCAAAGACAATGACAAGTACAACTTCTTCCGCGAGAGCAGTGAGACGGATGATATCAAGGATCACAAAGTTGGTATCCTTGCGGTGGAGCAGGATCTTGACGAGTTCAGGCCTGTTGCGGCCGAGAAATTGAAGCGCAAGAAACCTGTGGACTATGTCACTGTTGCCGGCATTGAGTTCCTCATTGAGCTGGACAACACTCAACTGAAGAACGTACCGGCGTCTTGGGCGAAGATCAGCGGCACGAAGAAGAATTCACGATACCACCCTCCTGAGGTCGTTCGACTGATCCGTGAGCGAGACCAACACAAGGAAGCACTTGCAAATGCTTGTGATGCCGCATTCGCGGATCTGCTCGGCGAGATTGGCTCCAAATACCAAGCATTCCGCGACTGCGTCCAGGCTCTCGCCACACTCGACTGTCTGCTCTCTCTAGCCGACATAGCAACTCAGCCCGGCTACTGCAAACCAGACTTCACCGACGAGATCGGGATCGACATCACAGGCGGCCGCCACCCAATGGTCGAGCAACTTCTCCTCGACGCCTTTGTCCCTAACGATATCCACCTTTCTTCAGAAGCAACCCGCGCACTCCTCATCACCGGTCCCAATATGGGCGGCAAATCCTCATACGTGCGCTCCGTAGCCCTCATAGCCATCATGGCGCAAGTAGGCTCCTACGTCCCCGCCTCTTCCGTGCGCCTCGGCCTTCTCGACGCCGTCTTCACGCGCATGGGCGCTTTCGACAACATGATGAAAGGCGAGAGCACTTTCATGGTCGAGCTGTCGGAAACAAGCGACATCCTCAAGCAAGCCACGCCGCGCAGCCTGGTGATCCTAGACGAACTTGGCCGCGGCACATCCACGCATGACGGCGTCGCGATTGCGCAAGCAGTCCTGTCTCATATGGTTTCCGAGCTCAAGAGCCTGACGCTGTTCATCACGCACTACCAAGCGCTGGCGCGCATGGCGTCGCAGTTTGCGGGCGAGTTGCAGAATGTGCACATGCGGTTCAATGAGCAGAAGGACGAGGACGGACAACAAGGCGACGTTACATTCTTGTACGAAGTTGGCGAGGGCGTGGCGCATCGCAGCTATGGTCTCAATGTTGCTAAGCTGGCTGGCCTGCCCAAGTCGTTGATCGATAAAGCGGCGGGCGAGAGCGCGAAGATGGAGTTTGAGGAAGGAAAGAGGAGATTGGGATTTCTTGCGAACGCTATGCAGGGTGTTGTAAGTGGTGGAGAAGCCGAGAAGTTAGAGCTCTTGGTCGCTGGGATTGAGCAGCTCTAGGGTCAAGAATGCTCGCATTGAAAATAGAGTGTTGCCTTTTCGGCTCTCGTGGCATGTATATTTACGCAGTGTGCATAATTACGATACCCATGTCTTGAAAGTTCCCCTACGCAAGGTTATGCTGTGAGGTTGAGCAGATGGCCAAAGATTGTTTTGAGGCTTCTTCTCTTACTACAGGGTACTGTTCTAGATGGATATATACTGTTGTGAACCCCTTGCAGCAAAAGCTCTCGCTCCTCTAATATTTAAACCCAGGGATATAATACAATACCAACATAGCGTCCAACATTTGCGAAAAAATGGTGTTACCATCAAGACTGCGCACTTTGAAGCGTTCAGAGCAAATCATTGAGAAGGTGAAGGCTGTCCATTGTAGCAGAGAGTCGACTTCGCACGCCGCCGACCACAGGGCGAGAAGTACAGACTCTTCATACTCTTCTCCGTGGCAAACATCATGCGAGTCAACCAGTTGGTCGACGGTTCCTGATGGTCATCTCATACTCGACCGCCCGCCTCGTCAGATCCACAAAATGAAGTGGCGGACCAGTGCCGAACCCAGCCACGTTGTTCGTGGCGCACACGCTCTCGACCCAACGCTGGAAGTCTGGTCCAAGATTTCTCAAAAAGAGGAAGCACAGCATCTCTTCGGAGAAGACATCCTGCGAAGGCGGAAGCGTTGAAGAGGGATGCGGGGTGTGAAGGTTGGAGAAAGCACCGGCGTGCGTGCTATGGTTTGGCGCTCTGAGAGAGCCAGGAGTGTCGTTCTGGGAGTGCCAGTGCGTGTTGAGGCGGTTCAAAGCCGTGTAGGCGTTCTCGAGCCGAAGGATGTAGTCTTTGAGATCTGCGCTGTTCGCGTGCGTGATGTTGTGCAGGTCCATGTACAGCTTGAATCCGGTCTGCGAGCCGCGTGGCAAGCAGGCGTCTTCGAGCACGGCCCATATTTCGGAGGCTTTCGTCAGCTTTTGCACACGACTGCGGAAGGTCGGTGCCAGCGTGCCCCAGAGTGCGCCTGTGAGAGCTGCGTTCCGGCGAATGAAGATGGCGAACTTCTTGACGTACTCGTTCCATTCTTCGACTTTGCAGTCGTTGGCAGGCCGAACCGGCTCGGTCTTGGTAGCCATGAGGACATCAAAAGTGTTCTCCTTCATGCAAGCTTCGGTCATCTGGTCGCGATAAGTTGGCCAGTCGTCGACAGAGGCGAGTACTGGCACACTTCGGTAGGACTCTCCGCTGCCACATGAACTGGCTGCTAGGATCTCTACTGCAGAGCTTTGGAAATCTAGCCTGATTGGCGTGACATGCTGTGTCTGGAAGGCTTGTAGATTCGCAAGGATCTCTTCCGCTCGATGGGCCCTCTGCTGAAATGCGGACATGCCACCACGAGCGCGACCACGACCATTTTGCTGCTGCTCTTCGTCTACAATGTCTTCATTCGGTCCATCTTCCATGTCGCCACTTGCATCGGGAATTGCAGTCTCTGTACCGTCGGCGTTTTCGGCGTTCTCTTCAGGGGGATGATCGTAGACGCAGGTCTTGTCAGCATCTCTGCAGGCTGCACAAGTTGGCCTCCGGTTGTTGCACTTTATCTTTCGAGCTCTGCATTCGTTGCAAGGCCGACCATGGGCAGTTGTGTCTCCCTTCACAAGACATGTGCCGAACTTTTTGTACTTCAGCTTCATATTCGCCACATCTGTGCGGGTGAACAGGCCATTGGGATTTGTTCGTTGTAAAAACTGCAGTACCTGAGCAGTAGGGGTGCCAATAGCAAAGAGACCATCGACAGCCTGCTCAATGCCTCCTGCGCGTGCTCTGCGTCTGTGACCGGCTAGGTTCAAGGCGTCCAACGGGCCATGGTTGTGATGTGTCTTTCTGTGACGGACTTGCCACTGACCGTCTGTATTGTTTGGGTCTACAGCAACCACAGCAATACTCATGGGACAATTCATGCGAGAGCTTTTGCGATTGAAGCGTTGCCTGGTCTGATTCGTGAGCTTACCAGTATTTGCGGCTTTGCCGTGACGACTGCAATGCATGTAGCGCTTGTACAGCACGCCTTTGGCATTCTTCTTGCTAGCTCGGCGCACGAGTTCATAGCCATGCTCCAGAGACCATGAATGTACAGCTTCCTCTAAAGCTTCTTGGGTCTGGTAGATGCCCTCAGGTGGCGGCGGAAGATGAAAGACTGGCTCGGGGTCATTGTTGTCTTGCTCAGGTTGGGCACCGTCGTCATCGTCTTCGTTAGCTTCATGCTCTCCCCTCACGTTGCCGGAAAGCTCGTTGTACTGCGAAGGAGAAGGCGAGTTGAATTCAGGTGGAGGCGCACCCGGACCACTTGCAGGAGAGGCGAGAGACTGCTGTCCATATTGCTGGGAGATGGATCGATGGACGTTAGGATGGGCATGATGTTGCTGCTGCTGTTGTTGTTGTGCGTGCCGAGGATCAAGTGACTGATAGTAGGAATGGTGTTGCTGGCCAGCTCCATCGACGGGTGGATATGAGAGTTGTTGATGTTGCTGATGTTGTTGCTGCTGCTGCTGTTGCTGCTGCTGTTGCTGCTGCTGTTGCTGCTGCTGTTGCTGCTGCTGTTGCTGTTGGAAGGGACCTGGTTGTGGTACGGCAGTAAAAGGGTTGGGTGGGAAGGACGTGTTCACGTCGACGGCATTGTGCGCGCCATACTGCACGTCTGTGGCATAGATGTTTAGACACGGGTCACGTGGATACTTGGGTGGTATATAATCTCACATTGCGGATTCATGTCGACGGCAAGCGGCCGAGAGGCCGATGGTGGAGTGCGACGACGGTGTATTGCTCGATAGAGAAGCAGTGGGCGGCAAAACTAACGAGAGAACGAGAGTCCGCCTTGGTCCGGCTTGCTGACGGCGCAGGGCGGCCTGCGAAAGTCGTGTCACCTCTCTCAGCGGCAGCATGAGCGTGGCATGACCGGCAATAGTAATACAACAATACCACAGAAGCAACAATAGCATCCCCGAAACCCTCTCCTCACTCTCCGGGCTGCTACGGGAAATGCATTCGATTTGCGCCAAAATCATCCAGCGAGCTAGCAGAAGCAAAGCCATTCCCTTACGAGGTCACATGACGCTGCTGCTATCGGAATGTGGAATCCTTCGCAAACACCTACTTTGCTTGGGGAACATCTTCGCGACAGTAGATTTGCCATCTCGCCGTAGGCTATAACCGGGTCTCTGAGATTAAACTCGGCTCTCCTTCGCCCTCCAACCATGCAGCACCGGCTAACCCGCATGCGCCAATTCCAACCTCACGGCGTTTCCATTACCCTATACCGGACTCAGATTACCCCATGCCGTTGCGACACAAACCTTGGAGGGCATTCTTCTTACCCCATCATGTCGTGCCTCTTTGACCCCGGATCATACAGACCGCCCAGGGATGCCAAAGCTAATGCCCTCTGCCGCCCAAGTCTCGCTGCTCGTCGTATCACATCCGCTGCCTCTGCGATGGATCACCTTTCCTGATCCGTGCTAAGCTTCCGGCGGGACATCACCATGCGCGCGGATGTCGTTCCCAGGGCGTGCGGATGGGCCATCTATACGTCCATCAACGATTGCACTTATCGATCCGGCGTACCGAGTAAGTCAAATGTGAGCATTGGTTGATGCTGCCACGGATGTTTGTCCGGGTAGTGGTAGCGTGATGGGAAGGAGCGTTTCAGTTCATTATATGTATCCCGTCTGATCAACCCATTCGACTCGACGTTAGGACCCACGTCTCACGATTAAACTACACCTCTCTATCTCAACCTCAGTTGTTCAACATGACCGCAGACGCTTCCATCTACGCTCCACTCACAAACGCTGCCTACAGGGCACCTGCTGTCAAGCAGCCCATAAAGTCAACCAAGAAGCCATGGCGCGAGACTCCTTTGGTCGAGTCTGCCAACCTCTCTGAAGCCGCAGGATGGTACGGAGCCCTCTCTTTTCATTTGCTCCTCCTTTCGTACTCCGTCAATGCTTCAATGGTCTGCGCATGTCATCTCATTGGACACTGCTGCTGTTCCTTGCCCATACTTGATGGTAGCAGTCCAATTACCAACGAGATACTCATGTATCTCTGGAAATATCTCAATGGTGAACGATCGCCATCACCTATGCATACCCAGAAGGCACTAGCACCAGGCTTCCAGAGACACATGCGCAGACGCACAAGCAAACCCCCATCAAACCCACATCTCCCTCTCTCCCAAAGACACGGATCACTAAATCGCAGAAGCAGAATCTTCCTCAAGCTCGAGACCCTCCAACCTTCCGGCTCCTTCAAAAGCCGTGGCATCGGGCACTACTGTCAAGTCGCCCTCGAGCGCTCCGCCCGGCCCAAAGCCGTCCACTTCTACGCCTCGTCCGGCGGCAACGCTGGCCTAGCCTGCGTCTTCGCCGCCAAATCGCTAGGATGCCCATCAACAGTCGTCGTCCCTCTGTCGACAAAGCCAATGATGATTGCGAAGATCCGCGCGGCCGGCGCCACGCAGGTCATTCAAGAGGGGAAGAGCCTCAAAGAGGCTATCGCGCACTTGCAAGAAGTCATCATGCCTGAGGCTCAAGCGAGAGGCGAAGAAGCTGTTTTCGTCCCGCCTTTCGACCACGAGAACGTCTGGCGCGGTAATCAGACGGTTTTCGAAGAAGTCGCCAAGCAGATGGCCGAGCAAGGCAACGGCGAAGCAGATGTCATGGCTTGCTCGGTTGGTGGTGGGGGTCTTCTCATTGGCATGTTGCAAGGTATGACCGAGGCCGGCTGGGGCAACACTGAGGTGCTTGCCGTTGAGACCGAGGGAGCTCATTCTTTGAGCGAGAGCTTGAAAATGGGTGAGCTCGTTGCCCTGGATGGAATCTCGTCACAGGCTACTTCCCTTGGTGCAGTCAAGGTCGCTGAGCGATGCTTTGAACTCGCTCAGCGGCACGAAGCTACTGGCAGCTTGAAGAGTGTGGTCCTTAGTGATGCTGAAGCGGCAATGGGATGTTGGCGATTCGCGGATGATGAGAAGTCGCTGATAGAGCTGGCTTGTGGCGTCAACCTCGCCCTCTGCTACGGTGGCCGTCTCGACAAAGCTCTTGGACGAAAGGTCAAGCCAGACGATCGCGTAGTCATCGTTGTATGCGGAGGCAGCAATGTGACTACTGCCATGGTAGAGGGATGGAGGCAGGAGTATGGTTACCTGGACGACAGGCACACCCACGAGGTCATACCCAGCGCGAAAACTGGATTGGCCATGGATCTTCCAACCTACGGAGTTCCCATCGACCAAGCAGCAGGTATGGCTGGCGGTATGCCGATCCGAGTCTGATCATCAAACTCACCACCACTGAGAGTATATTAATGACCATGGAAGAGCACAAGTAGTAGTAATCACAGGGAGATCAACTGTAAGGAGTTTTGGATAAAAAGGAAATCAATCACATTACAAGGGTATCTCCCTGCTCCCAATGCACCAACCTATGCTTTCGTGTTTCTCATGAACGCCACAAATCGACATTGCCATCGCCGTTCGACCTCACTTCCACTCAGGCAGCAGCCGTGGCAGGGAGACCTAGCAGGCCTTTCCTGTACTCCCAGTAGTTCTTACGGACAGGGTCATAAGTGCCCGCCAGCAAGTCGAGAGCCTCACCGGCCTTTTGCTTGTCCTCGTTGGCCAGAATGTCCGCCAACAAGTCAAGAGCGTGACTTGAACGCACGCCGTTCGGTTTCGAGACGTCCGCGTACTCGCTCGCGAGAGCCTTCAGCTCCTTCAACCCTCCACTCGCCTTCGCAATTCCCCTCAAGTAGTTCCACGGACTCGGATTCTGCGGCGCCTTGCTGATCGCCTCTGTCGCATACTCCATCTCCCTCTGCTTGACCTCCTCATCAGTCACACCCTTGACACCCTCCGCCTCGCGCCCATTGACCAAGAACCAGCGGTAGTTCCACGCACTATTATTCCTCACATCCGTCTCTAGCATCTTCCTCACAAACGCAAACTCGCCCTCCCCCCATAGCGCAAACCGCCTGCAAAGCCACTGCCTGTAGCTCCAAACATGGTAGTTCTTCCCATCCAGGCCAAACATTTCCTCCACAAACTCCGCCTCGCCCGCAGGATCCCCCAGCTCGCCGACAACCATCATGCGGTGGTTCCAGATCTGGTAGTTCTTCTGGTGCGCGCGCGCCACGTCGCTGACCCACTCGAGCTCTTCACGCAGGTCGGCTTTGATGGCGAAGAGGGTTGCCGCGCGGTACAGCCAGACGGTGTAGTGGGCGGGATTGAGGTCGATGACGTCTTCGGTGAGGTCGAGGACACGCTGAGAGTACTCGTTGGCGGCCATGACGGCGCGCAGGTAGGACATTGCTTCTTCATATTCGGCGGCGTAGGCGATTGCGGCGAGAGGGTTGGGCCCGCCTTCGTCGGTGGGGAGTGGGACGACATCGGCCCAGAGGGGGTCGGTAGAGTATTTACTCATTGTTGCGGTGTTGCTGTGAGTGTTTCTGGATGGGTTTGTGGTGGGTGGAAAGTCGGAGGTCGATGTTTGGAGGAAAGTTGATGGTCAATGTTAGAGGGCGGGGTGGTGGGGACTCGGGGAGCGAGACAAACGATGGAATGTCTTTGAGAACAATATGAAGGAAAGTCACAGATTCGGCTCTGACATCCCTTCATTAAGAGTATACGAATAACTGCGACTGGTGAAAATCTCACGCTATAGCTTCGCCTCGCCGTTGACCTTACGCAACCACGGTCGCCTGTCTTCCTCAAACAACTCGAACTTTGGCTTCATCGAGTTGTCACCTTCAATCGCACCAGCACAAACAACAGCAAGCCCAGGAATAGCTTCAGGCACATTCATGAGCGAAGCCCCCTGTAAAAGTTTATACGTTAGCAAACCCAAAGGCATCACTAAAAAGTGAAAGCTACCCATCAAACGTACACATCTCGAGCAAAAGAAGCGCTCCAACACCTTGCCCGACTTCGTAGCATCGTCTCGATATGACCGCACCAGATCTTTCCCTTTCTGATAATCGATCGTCGTCTTCATCATGCGGTAGTTGTGCCCGTAGGTTGAGCCGCTGAAGCTCTTGCAGTTGCTGCAATGGCACAGGACGGCGCCCTTGTCCTGGCCCTTGACGGTGAAGTGGATGCCTTTGCAGAGGCAAGAGCCGTTAATTGTCGTTTCCCCCATGTCGAAAGAGATGATTTCTACAATGTATTGGTTGAAATGGTATATCGAGAGCGAATGAATAGCGATGAAGTCAATCATCATCATCGACCAGAATCTCCTAGGGATCTGCCTCGGCCCAGATTGCGACCTTAGTGAGGAGACGGAAGCGTGTCAAATCATTGTTATCCTGACACGATTACATGGTCTCGTTGATCCGGCCCAAGCAGTGAATCAAGAAGCGTTGTCGATGTGTTATAGGAGGGTCCCAATAGCACAGAACTACTAAGTACCTTGATGGTCACCTAACAGTGGACGGATAGCTTTATGCACGCGGCCGTGAGATCGGGAAGTTGACCAACGGAAGTCCAGACATGCGCCATTAGTACCATTTGATCTGCGAACTTGTACTTGAGAAAGCTGGTTGGAAAGGACATGATCAGGTATTGATTAAACATGACCAAGATGTCGGGAAGGCTTCGAACGGAATCGTGGTCCCTATGATTGAGCACAGCGATATGGCGCTTTTTGAACATTGTCTGAGAGTGGTGGATACGAACAGATCACAGAAACCACTGTCTTCTGGTGTAGTGTTTTCAATGGCCAAATTCGTCGAAACTCTTGATAGATAATGAAGATCACCAATAATCCGTTGTGGTGTGAACAGGAAGCAAGGGTGTGGCAATGAATCGCGGGCCGGCCGAGGCGTCGTTTGCGCAACGCCGAAAAAAGTGGTGTTGATCAACAAGCCAGCCTTTGCGACTACACATTAGCAACAACATATTGCCATTTATTTATATTACCATAAACCGATTTATCCTCATCGGCCACAAGCCCTAGCCGAACCAAAACAGGCCAATTGTTCAAACACACAGCACATTCCTCAAACATATCAACACTTACAACTTTTCCTTCACAACTACAACCATGCCCGCCGAGTAAGCCAAACCCAACCCAACTGCCTCTCTCAAGCAAAAAACAATATCTGATATCCCCTCCCAGCATCCTCTCTACACCGCGCGTGACCCGCCGTACCGCTGCCGCCCTCGCCGCCCAAGGCGCCCTGAACATCCCAGCAACACCCGGCTTCCGCGTGATCGACGGCAAGAAAGTGTCGACCGAGGAAGCCGACGTGATCAATGCCAACGAGCAGTTGAACCGCGAAGCACGCATGGCGCAGAAGTCCAAGCGTGCGCGCAGGCGTGCGCGTTGCGCGGCGAGGAAGAGGGAGGCGGCGTCGCCTGTTAAGAAGGACGTTTCTGCTTGAAAGGCTTTGACGTAGATCGACGGAAGAATGATAGATTGGAAAGCGGTGCGGAAGAAGGAGAAAGAATACCCCATGGTGTGGAAGGATTGCGTTTCGATGTGAGGTGGATTTCTTTATTCTGGGATAGCCTTGTGGAATGGCAAGGACATTGAGATCAGGAGGGCTGGACTGCTCCTGGCTGAAAGATCTATGTTCACAACAGCCTCCTGGAGCAAAACGTACAAGGTCAAGCAACCAACCAGTCGGCTGTCTTGAAAAATCTGGAAATCCACCAGGCCACGACATCGAGCGCGGAAATTCGCCTGGAAACTTCTACCACGCCGTTATCCGCAGGGTTCTGTTTATCGAAATGTTTCACACCGACCATCCACTCTCCCGGACAAGGAGAGCAGATGCTGACAATGCTCCCGACGAACGACTTGGACTTTGGGTGGCCTTTGCCGCATCAGGTGAAGAATCGAGCATGGAAGAGGTTGGAACCGTGGTGGCATGGTATATAATGAACGCTTCTGGGCATGGATGGTTTGAGGGAAAGATCTTTGACGATACAAGTAGAATCTGCAACAAATCGAAAGAGTCGTGGCAAGTATCAAATGAGATTCAAGCGACATCTGCTCTTACTTAAATACACGTCGGTACATCCTCTCAAAGATCAATCCATCCTTCCAATTCAAATCAACACAAACCAAATAAACCCAATTCACCGCTAATCTCACATCCCCTTCCTCCCCTCCCTCTCATTCCAATACTCCGGATAGCTACTCTTATACCCCAGAACATACCCGCCATACCACCTCCCCACCACAACGCCACAAGCATAACTCACGCTCCTCATCAACCAGTCCGGTCCCCACGCAAACGCCAACGAAACCTCTGCACTGTCCAGCATAAGCAGCAACTGCGGCAGCGAAGGCTCCACGTTCTGCGCGTAGCAGTCGTCGAGGTACGTGTAGATGTTGCGGAAACTGCATATCATTCAGGTTCGATGCCTTCTAAAAGAGTCGGAGAATGGATGGAACGAATGCGTGCTCACTCACAACTTCGAACTCGCCCCGTTAGCTTCAGGATCCTCAGCACTCGACGCAGGCGAGACATCCGTGCTGATCTCAATCGTGCAAGGCCCATCGTGCGTGTCGTCGACTTTGAACGTATGACGTGCCCGCGCTGGGATGCGCACAGGCTGAGGATCCGCGGCCGAGACCAAGGTGTCTTTGCCTTCGAGGGTGAATGTATAGCGTCTGTGTCCCGCATTAGGTGCTCTACGCTGCTAACATGTTTTGATAGGTACCGAAAGGTAAGAAAGAACGGCTCGGGGGAAAGGAAAATAAATGGAACACCACACGCACCCTTCGCGGATGTGGAAGTACTCGTCCTGATACCAGTGCCCTACATCCTCCCACAGTAGCATCAGCACTGCAACCAACCAGCCACGACGTAGCATTTACGCACAATGATAAGGCGGCGTCAAATAATTCCTTCCCTCCGGCACCTTCTGCAGCGCAGTCGGATTATGCGTCGTCTGGATTTCCAGCACGCTCTTTCCCTCCGGTGGCGGGATTATCCATCTCGTCGATCGAAGGCCGTTGTACTGCGTTAGAATGTCCAGGTGGGAGGTGCGCGAGCGCTTGATGTGGAAGGACATTTGCTTTGTTCATCAAGACGGGATGGGAGTGAAGTGCGTTTAACGTTTCCAGAAGATAAATAGAACGACGACGACGACGACGATTTTCTGTGATTCTAAGTGTATGGGCTGGCAGAGCGGGCGTGGGCTCGAGTTCGGCTGATAGACGAGCTGAGAGCCGCTAGTGTACTTATCGTTGTTATTTGTCGCTTGTCGTGTGCGTGCAGCTGAGAGCTGAAGACGTGGTTTGTTGTTCAGGGCTGGGCAGCTGGGTGAGTGTAGAGCGAGGCTTTGGTTGATGTGGGAGGAAAGGTCGTAGTTAAGAGTCATATGTACGCATGCATGGAAGGAGGCTCTATACAAGTGATAAGTGAAGAACTTCACACGCCGGCAAAGCCAATGGTTCGCTGATATCGCAAGACTGCACAGCATCTTGATTTGAGTTTCTGGCGGGGTTGTACAGGTAGGCGAAAGGCGTAGTCGAGCCCGTGGGTGGCTTCGCTCAGCACCACCGACCAAGGGACCTTGCTTCTTGGCTCGAAGATTAAGCGATACGTCCTCTTGTGGGCTGGTCAAAAGTCCCGTGGCTTCTCGTATGTCGGACAAGGCAAAGGACGAAAAGATTCTGTGCGACATCAAACAGACTTTCCATGAGCTTGACAGCGACATCACTCAAACTTTGTGAAGTTGGAAAAAGTGTTCCTTCAGGAACTATTTACAGAGATGTGAGGAAAAGAAGAAGAAACAAATAACGAGAGAGAAAATGCTCCAAACCTACTAGCCGCTGCCAAATGAAGATCGAGGCAAACGCTTCCAAATGCCGCCAGGAAACTAAACAATGCAACATGTCCGCCCGCTGTGAAACGCTTCAAATACGAAAAGATTTCAAACCTCGACTCTGCTGCCCGAATTATGCAACGTTCAAATCATCATCCGCATGCAGTTTCGTTCAGTAAAGCGAGCAACCACCAAGCTCAGCTCTAGCAAAGGCTTCACGGAAGAAGGCCTGCATGGCAGAGTAGTGGAACAGGATACCGCCCAGCACAGCAATGTGCCAGATGTTGTGGCTGCCTCCGACGTAGTCGAAAGCACCGGGCAGCCAGCGCTCGGGGACTTTGGCACCGTAAAGGATAGCGCCGCCGAAGTACACGAGCATGGACTTTGTGATAGGAGCGTAGAAGTACGCTGTCGCTGGCCAGCCGCGCTCCATGGTGAGCTGAATGACGGGGAAGAAGCCAGTGAGGGCGAGGAAGACGTAGAAAGCAACGCGCATCCAGGCCATGTCGGAGCGGTTGAACATGGGGTGCCAAGGGAGGATGGAGCCCGAGACGCCGAGAATGAAAGTCAGGGACAGATAGACCCAGCGGCTGACGGGCTCGCAGTAGAAGGCGGTGTATTCGGTTGTCATGATGGAGGCGGCTACGAGAAGCGAGATGCCAGTGTAGTCAACGCATGCAAAGCGTTCCAGGAGCGTCTGGTTTGAAATGGCGTTCATCGTGTGCCACAAGCAACTACAAACCAAGCATTTGGCTGCCGCGAAGAAGAAGCATCCAGCGATGAAGATGTCGAATTTGGTGGCGTTGGTGAAAGCGGGAGAGATGGGGTAGAAGTAGAAGGCGATCGCGAGGACGATGATGAGGCCAATTCCGTGAGACCAGATGTTGACAGTTTCGTTTGAGAAGGTGGTGAAGCAGGATTTGACGCACTCAAGCTTGTTCTCTGAGAAGCGATATCCACGGCGGATATGCGGATTGACACGCCAAGGCTCGGGCAGGATATCGTAAGTGATCAGACCTTGTGTGCGTGCAAGGTGAACAGCCTCCTCGATCCTAAGTTTCAAGGCTTCCTTTGCTCGTCGTGCAGCGTCGGCACTCTCGTTCATGATGTCTGCAGCTTTGTGGGAGGCATTGTCCATGGCCTCCAGTGCCTCTTTGCCGTACGCCTTGCCAGTATCCAGCATGTCGTGAGCGGCTGCCACAAGGCCAGCCTTCCTGATATCGTATGCTCGTCTCTCGAAATCTGTGAGCAATCCCTCGGCCAGCTTGACACCCTCCTTCACCTTGCCTTCCAAAGTCTCTTTCTGTGCCAATGCATTTCTGTAGCGAGACTCCATAGTCTCAACCAGCACCTTTGCCCTCCTCCTGCCAGCGTCCATGATGTCGTCACTGACATGAGTGCAGCTGTCGTGTACAGCGTGTAGTGTGTGGTATGCGGCGTTCATGCCCTCGTCGATCTTCAAGTGGCCGTATGTCTCGATCATCTCGAGTCGGCGGCCGAGGTCGACCAGGAAGCGGTCGACCAGGAGTGAGACATTTTCACGTTCACTGCTCCAGTTCCGAGGTTGGTAGGAAGAATGCCTCCGCCTCTTGCGGGCTCGGTCGAGATCGTGTTCGAGTTGCAGGCCGGATGTCGCACCGAGAGTCGGCTCTTCACGACTCTCGGTTATGACGGAGGTAGTGCAGCCTGTGGTGTAAGACATGGCGGGATAATCGAGCTCGAGTGTGAGCGGGCTGATTAAGCAAGCAGTGTAGGAATGACAGTGTGTGTAAGGCGTCTATGGATGCATGCGGGTGGCGGTAGGCTGTTGAGCAGAATTTGGCCGGATGTTCGAGGGACTGCGGGTGTCTTGGAGGGAGTGTAGTAGAACAATGGCCAGCAAATACAGTGAAGGAAGGAATGGGCAATCCTGACGAAGATAAGGAGCGGAAGAAGTGGGGAGGCAGTTGGATGTGAGGATATGTACAGCCGATACCAAGAGGGCGCGCGCAAATAGGGACTCGATCTAGTGACAGGTGGGCTGGGCTTTGGGGTTGAATGCTGAAGCGATTCATCAAGCGAGCGCCAGCAAATGTGGAGTTTCCCCACCAAGGTTGCATCTCGGCAGCATGACAGCGTGAGAAAAGGTGCTAAGGTGCTGCTGTACCCTGCATTATTTCCTCCAAGAAGGCATGCTCGGACAGCCCTATCCGTGTGAGTACCTTCTCATCCGCCGTGGCCTACATCATCGCCTGTATTTTATTTCACTCATATAAGGAAGGCGGCATTGATTGAATTGTGCTGCTATACAGTCTACTATCCTGCTATACTGATGATGTATCAGCTATGCCACTCTCTATGTATGTAATTTATCCATACGATCCCTCCCTACCACTGCAATCCCCATCTCCCACACTACTATAAGGCCACCCTCAATTCCTCCTCCGTTTCAACAGGTACCCGCTCGCCCGCCCGCCACCCAAATGGGCTGCTTCCGTGCAAGAGCCATGCGACGCTAGCGCCAACCATCGCTAGCGCGCCCGAGCAATCGCCCATCGCAGCTGAAGCATCAATCCGATCGTCTGCAGCAAGTGAGCGCAAACAGCTACACTACTATCAACACGACACAACAACACCACACGCCCAAAATGCCCATCTCAACCCCCCTCGTCACCGACTCCTCCCTCCAATCCGTCCTCCACGCCGCCGCCCTCGCCCGCGCCCAATCACTCGCCATCCTCGACCTCCTCGACGCCCACCACGCCTCCGACAACACAGACCCAACAGCCCAACAACTCGAACTCTCGCTCCAGCAAAAGAAACTCAACACCCACCTCGCGCATCTCCGCGGCCTGAACCGTAAAGCCATCCTGGGCGTGCGCAGCACCAAGCAAGAAACCGGCGAAGCGCGGCAGGAGATCGACGCGCTGCATTTGCAGTTGCAGAATTTGTATTACGAGCAGAGGCATTTGAGGGGTGAGATTGCGGGGTGTGAGGATTATGAGTGAGTCGTCTTGTTGTTCCTTCGTAGATTTTCATGCGTGGTCGGAGCAGACGGAAAGCTAACATTGTTCTTCTCCAGCCACATCTTCAACAGCCTACCACTCACAACACCCGAGGATTTTCTCGCTGCACACCCAGAACATGCGGATAGTGACGAACATGACTTGACCGTTGCGCGCATTCAGGACGAGCACGCAGCGCGACAACAGCTGGAAGATCAGCGACAGGCCCTGCAGAAGCGCAAGGAAGCACTCCTCAAGGAAACAAACGCGAAGAAGGAAGAGCTTAGCAAGCTCGATGTCGAAGTGGAGAAGTGGATCGCTGGCGAGAGTAATGTGAGGAAGATCTTCGAAGCGAGAGAGAAAAAAGCGAAGCAGGCTGAGGAGAAGGCTCGATGATGGAGTCGTCTTTCGGTGAGCAATGCGTGAGGTGCCCAATGGCAAGAGCTTGAAGCGCCTCTCACGACTACGGCTAAGAGCAGCGTGAAAGTGGCTCTGAAATACATGGAAAAGTCACGGCCAATGCGGCCTCATTCCAAACACCAGCACTACAACCCTCAACACCACCAACAATTTCGAGCAACAAACCAGTCTATACACGACCTGGCCAAACAGCTCAATCGTCATCTATCTTCGCATGGGGCCCAGCCGTATCAACCAGCGGTACACTATCCAGCGTTACCGACCCTCGCTGCCTTATCCATTCCGTCTCGACGCGCAAGAAAACCCACATCCACCTGCGTAGAATCTCAAACATCTCGATCAGGAAGATGCCGCCCTCGAGGTCACCAAACGCGTACAAGTGCACGCTCAGCTTGATGCTCCAGGAGCAGCGCAGCAGCAAATCCACCACAATCGCCGCGTAGTATAGCACGTCCGGCTGGAACAGGCGCTGCCGGCGCAAACCCCACGGCTGATCGGCTGCGTTGCGCTCGTCTTTGGAGGAGAAGAGGGTGAGGTCCCAATCTTTGGCGACGTCCCAGTAGAAGCTGTATAATGAGTTTGTAAAGACTGCGATGAGCCACAGCTTAGACAGACCGCTCTCGCTGGCCCACATGAGCGCTGGGTTGGTTTCGCGCTTCAGGGAAGAAATGAGCAGAACTGGGAAAGCCGTAGCATATTTGAGCGCGTTGGCCATGTGCTGAAAACCCGTCTTGCCGTGTTCGCGCGCGCGCTTGGCTTCAATGAGACATTGGCGGAATCGAATCCTAGTTAGCAGAAGAACAAATGTTAGCCAATCATCCAGTCTCCTCCTAAAGACCTCTCCTAGATGGCCCCAATATCCCCAGCAGAAGAACTCACAGGAACGGCACAGCAATCAACCCCGGCACAACCCAACCCCCACCACATCCCCTATCAACTCCACTCCCCTGCACTCCCCTCCCCGTGACAAACCCACACCCCACAACCCACAAATCCGCCACTGGCTTCGCATAACTCGTCAACACATCTGCCACAAGAATATCCGCGAACCGTCCCTCCTGCTCCGTCGCCAACCCGCCTACACAAATCCTCTTCAGCGTAGCTAGAAACCTCCCCCTGCCTCTCCTCGAGAGATGGGAAATGGGTAGTGCGAGCGCGAGCGGGATGTAGAGCAGGTATGTTGTCGGGAAGAAGGCAGTCGGATAGACGGTGTAGCAGAAGATCGAGAAAACCAGCGGGAGAGCGAGGAAGAGGGCCAGGCGCTGGACGCTGGCGTGGGCGTGCGGGGAGGGAGGGTGTCGGAGGAGGGAGGGGACGTCGATGGAGTGGGAGGCGAGGTGCCGGAGGTTGAGGGAGTATAGGTAGAAAGCTGGTTGGCGAGAGGTTAGTTTGATTGTTCAACGGGTGAAGGAGCGGATCTAGACAGGCAGGCAGCCATACCGAGGACTATGAGCGTTGCGACGCGATATGGGAGAGGGAGGTATTTGTTTAGAAGGTGCTCTGATGGGCTTGTTGTGGGCTGGTCTTGTACGTCGGACTCCATTTTGTTGGATTTGTGAGAAGAGTGGCGTTTGGGCTGGGTTGTCGTGTGAGTGAGAAGGAGTTGTAGTTTAAGCTCAGGTTGGGGGATTTAAAGGTAAGGTACGTAAGGCAAGGGTCTCGCTTTGGTATAGGGCTGAACTTTGCGCGCGTGTCGCGTGCCTGCGTCAATGATAGATTGCGTTTTAATGTGCAGCGAATGCTTATTTGCAGGATTGCATTCATAGTCAGGCGGAGAGGAGCAGAGAATTGGACAATTGTCATGTGAAGAAAAATCTGCAATGTGCATATACAAACATCTTGTTTGTGCGTGGTATCATATCGCCATCCTACTTAGCAAAGGGTATATCTCCAGTCGTCGTCTCAAAAAAGAAGGCCAATCCTCATCCTCATCCCATTATATAATAAGTCCCTCCACTACACTGCAGGATATGGCGTAGTGCATCCCGAGCCGGCCAAACCCCTTTCATCATTGGCCGTTCACATCCCAGCTTCTGCCTGATTGCGAGCACAGTACTCCGTAATTAGGCGCTGCAGATCCATAAGCTTGTATGGCTTCGTCATAAATCCCTTCATTCCCACCCTAGCAGCCCTCTCAAGGGCTCCATCCGTCACATCTGCGGTCACGGCCAGCACTGTTGGCCCGTGAGAAGCACCGTTCAATCCGCCGTTGACACCGTTCTTTCCGTAGTGCATGCTGAGAATACGCTCAGTAGCTTCGTAGCCGTCCATCAAGGGCATCCAGAGATCCATGAGCACGACGTCGATTTGGTCGTGGTGTGCGCGAGGCAGAGACATTTGGCGTACAGCCTCGGCACCATCGTGTGCTTCGAAGATGTTGCGGTAGCCAAACTTCGAAAGCATGTTCACGAGCAGCTTGCGATTGATCTTGTTGTCTTCCGCGACTAGGAACGTGAGTGGGTACTTGGCTGCGAGGTTGCTGTCGATTTCCGGGTTCGATACCGACTTGCGCATACGCGGGCGGCGTTTCGCAGGCAGCGATTGCGGAGGCCCACATGGAGGTGATACTGAACGGGTTGAGTTCACTTGAAGAGTCGGGTATGTCCTCGGTGATGGGGTGGAAGACGGAGAGGAGTTGCCAAGGGTAGAACGCCCTGTGCCATCTTCCGCCACAGCCTGCTGCAATGCGTTGAAAGTCCTCCACGGGCTGCTAGCACGTGGGGCTGGCAAGACCGGGGTTCCAGGAACATCCAGATTTGCCAAGTTTGCACGGCGTGGTAGAGGTGATCCGAAAGGAGAGGCTGGCCTGCTGACAATGTCGCCCGGGTTCAAAGGAATCCTGATCTCAAATTCGCTGCCGTGGTGCATTGATGCTGTGTCTGCGCGGATGCACATCAAATCACCTCCCAATTTCCTCGCAATTCCTTTAGCCACCATCAAACCCAGCCCGAGACCCTCGCTCGATCTTGTAAGTGATCCGTTTTGCTGTGAAAATGCCTTGAAGAGCTTGGGTAGAAATGCTGCAGGAATGCCAGGTCCGTTGTCTACCACTTTGATGGAGACGTATTTCCCTCTTGAGCTCATCCTTGCGTGCAGACCGACGCGGCCATCTTGTGGATCAGTAAATTTGATGGCGTTCAAAAACACGCAAGACACGAGTTTGCTGAGATCCTTCTCGTCGATGAACATTGTCTCTGGCAAATTGGGATCCACGTCCCACTCAATAATCTTGCGGCTCGCTGTGCCGTCAGAGCCTCTCGTACGTACTTCGATGATCTCACCAAAGTCGGTCTCTTGTGCCATAGCTGAGTCGGGCCTTCCACCAAGCTTCAAACCCTCGTTGATGACATATTGCAACACTTCGCGGATGTGGGCGTGGCGAAGACCAGGTGCAACAATTCTGCTAGGGTTTCCCACGATTTCCTGGACTGCTTGGTAGGCTGGACCTGCGTCTGGCTGAGCATTGGTCTGCACTTCTTCGGCCTCGTGCACACCTTCTTCCATCTCACGGCTCGGTTTTGCGCCACGTGCCCATACCATGTCATCATCTATCCGGGCAGATTTGGGTTGGCTTGCGTTGCTCGGGTTTCGGGACTCGTCTCTTCTCCTTTTATTAGGTCTTGCTAGTGGTAAATTGCTGCCGGCGACTAAAATTTCAGGTCGTCTATCGTTGTAGTTGTTCGAGAAAGGAAATGTGATCTCTGCTAATTCATCCTCGGGGAGATTGGGAGGTGCGTCTGGGACACTCATGTCCATGTCGTAGGCGTGTACTACATTGTCGGCCGCTTCGACTGCTCTTCTTGAGCTATCCTGCACGACTTCGATGTTTTCTTGCAGGTTCGCGAATACTTGGCGTAGGTGAGGGTCGCTTTGTGTCATAACAGCCTCACGCACTGTTGCGTACATGACGTCCAGCATACCGACTACACCCTGCATTGGCGTTCTTAATTCGTGTGACAAGCTTCCCGCATAGGGCCGTAATGATTGAGCCATAGTGACGGCTTCGTGAGGAATTACTACTGGCTTTTCTGATGCTGGCGCAGGGCGGACAAAATTTGAGCCTTCCTGCAGTCTCTGCACCATCATATCTTCCATTGCGTGCATCATCATCTCAATGAAAGCCCAGGAAAGTGTGCGCCTCTCAGCGGCAGGCTTCGACCACATGGCGCCAAAATGGGCCACGCACTTGCCCTCGATGAAAAGTGGTACCGCAATATAAGCCTCGGCGGGGAATGGCATTGCGTTTGGGTTGTCGGTGATGAAATCGTTGAGAGCTTCGGGGATGAGAAAGACCTTGTCGTGGCGCATGTACGCGCAAGGACATCCGTAAGCATGGAATTTGGTTTCCTTGACGGTGTGTTTTGAGCCGTCCAGAGTGCAATAGTGGAGAGCAGCTGCCATCAGGCATGAACCGGTCTCGCCCAATGGTGGCATTTCTACCGCTGTGTCGTGGTCGTCTACCAGCATTCGCTTCATCACGAATGTGATCTCGGCGCCTAAAAGTTTTGAAAGTCCTTCGGTGGCGGCTGACCAGTAGTCTGTATTTGAAAGAGTTCGCAGATGTGATTTTAGTTCTATTAGTGATTCGAGCGCGTTGTTCTCGTCGGTCGCGTAGAGTCGCCGTAGCTCGTCCCGGAAGCCTTGTGAGCCCTTCTCCAGGATAGTCTTGGTACCAGGACGAGGGAAGCAAATGCTGTGACGCTCCATAGCGGTGGCGGCTGGGGTTTTGCCGGTGCGTGATGTGTCGTGGGTGTCGTCGATAGACATATGTGACGGCCTCAAGACGGGAATGTCTTGAGGGAGATTCCTTGGTTTCAGAAGAGAGATCGGTGCCAGACGCCCGGAATGCTTTGGCGGCAAAGCAAAGCGGGCGGTCCAGTCCAGATGGTGTTCGGCGTGGTGCTTAGGCGTCGATATGAGCAGCCATTGCCATTCAATAGATCCAGGTTGGTCGAGTGGCGTGTGCAAGTGCGCAAGAGATGGCGACGTTAGGCCGGTGGGGTCGAGGAAGAGAAGGCAGCACCAGATCTGGCGGGACGAGTGGTGCGTGAGAGGTGCAGAGACGGGCAGAGGCTACGCTGCTGCAGGCCGGTGTTACACCCGAGCTTTGCTGCTGGCTGGCTCGGTGCACGGGACGGACGGGGTGGTATTATTGTGCAGGCAGGCAGGCAGGCACAAGCAGCAAGTAGCAAGAGGAGGATGGTTGGCGCGATGGCGCACACTAACAGACAGATGGACAGGAGGCTAGTGGGGAATGTTGTGCAGGTGGTTTGCAGAGCCGCGACGGAGGAAAGTGATTATTGTGCACGCAAAACGGCTCGCAGGCTCTCAGCGGCCAGGCTGCAAAGCAAAGGGCAAAGGGCAAAGGGCCTTGGGCGCGCGGGCGTGGGTGCTTGCTTGCTGCTGGCAGGCCTCGCTCTCAGTGGTGCACCGGTGGCTGCGTGTGCGTGGGAGTTGTGGAGAGGCACGAGTGTTCTAGACTGTCGATCAGCGAGTCTGAGAGCCAGCTGTGCCAGTGAGAGCCTTTTAGCGGCACTGCCGAGCACGAGAGCCTAGAGGAGATCTCTGTCGCGATCTGCGTATATCACGCAGCGTGCGGGTATATATGTATGTGTATGTGTATATGTATGTATGCACCGCTCGTCGGCACCCACTGCCTATATCACAGCCAGCCTCGACCACTCCCAATCGCTCCTTCCGTGATATATGATCGGGTGGAAATACCATGCTCTCGGATGCGCTCGCTCGTCATCGTCAACGACACCGCCGGCCGAGCATGCACCATGCACGGAGAGAGCTCCACCACTAGAGCGCGACCTGCGTTCTAGGCCAACTCAAGCCAACTTAAACCAAACGGCCTCCGCCCGCCGTCTACCCGCGCAGGAGGGCAAAGACGAGTCCAGGCTGACAAACACGTAAACACGTTGCGCCCTGGCTAATCATCCAAGGCTTCCCAACTTCCACAAATTTCCACACACAACAGGGCCAGACACGTCCATCCAGATATACATAGTGACGGCTTGACGGCGAAATGCTGGCTCTGTTTCGCCTTCATACTGTAGTCCGTCCAGACCATCCATGTTCGCTCGCGCATCCCTCAGTCAGACCATACCATGCCCTCTCACCTGATATCTGTACAAACACAAACCCACAAAACAGTAAAAATCCCATATGCTTTCCCACCCACGTAGGCACCGGATCCTTCACTACCCGACCAAATACAAATCGTGACCTCACGCAAGAAGCTTACGAGCGAGAGCCATCTCGTAAGCCACAATCAGCAGCCACCCACCAGCGCCTCTCGCGCCTCTGACAGCATAATCATGCACTATGAATACACCAGTACCACTCCTACGGGCGGTACTCCTGTAGTATCCTCTGCCTGCGTCCGGCTTGGCTTGGCCAGAGGACTCCCCAAACAAGAGACGGCGTGGACGGGTAAATCGCCCTGTGGCCCCGCTCCTGCGATCACGATAACTGGCCGCTCACACCTGACCAAGCATGACTCTCGCGCACCCCAACTTTCTCACATCTGCTGCTGGCTGGCTCGCTGGCTCGCTGGCTTTGGAAACAGACCACCTCGATGGTTAATTCAGACTTTCGCTCTCGTGCATCTGGGCCCGGAGTCCGGCACAGCACAGACCCCTTCCCTCCTTCTAGGCAAGCACAAACTCGCTTTTCCCTTTTTGCCCTTCAGCAGCCTCACACGCTTTCCCGCTGTTGGCGGCTGGCGCTCTTAGAAGAATCCTTCCACGCCTTCGAATCGCGTTTCGTTGTCGTTTCAGGCCTGCCGGCGCGCCCTGGCTTCAATGATTGCCCGGCCAGGCTTCTGCATGTCCCGTACTGTATATGAATACCGTTTCTCTGTAAGCTAAGCTTTCGCTCGGACAATGACCGAAAAGCCAGCCCATTGAGGGAATAACCATTCGTACCTGACAGCATGGACGAGAAACCTTGCTGCCTCAAGGCAGCCAAACATGAAAAGCATATCTTTCGATGCATGTAACAGTACACTGATACACTTTGGTGCCTCATCCCCCTTGAAAACGCCCTTCCTTCTTGGCCCAGCAGTCGCAGCTGTGCCAAAAAAGGCCGCGTCAGAGGCGTGCCCCCGAATGCAAAATCCCACAGAAATCGAATCCTGCCCGCCGGTCTAGAACGCGCCCACCATGGGGCCAACATGGGAATTTGAAGTACCGTCAAGCCGTTTGACGCGTGAGTGATCATGATGATGACGATGAGTAACTACTTGTTCCCCGTTTCAGGGATGAGGGGAGGGGCGTATGGTGGTATCTTCAGCTTGGCGGGTCTGGCGCTTTTGCCCTTGTGTTGTTACAGGTCAGGTCCTCCCCTGTCGCCTTGTTACAGGGCAGGCCTTGAGGTTTGGGCGTGAGGATTCGTCGGTCTCCTTACGTTTGGGCGTTGTAGTGCGTATGTAGATGGCGCTCCTGCCTCCCCTGTGCAACAAACCCTCCCAATCCTTCATCCCATAACGCCAATATTGGAACTCAATACCTCCATCACCAAGGACCTTCCGCCAACCCGAGCTGGTTGACTCCAGACCGCGCGGAACCCATTCCGTTTTCACCAGCATTATACATTTACGGCTAACGTGATTATCAGCCTTCGAGATCAATAATCCCAGCGCGAAAATCGTAGGCACGGTTTCTCCAGAGAGCTGATCACACACATGGCAGACGGAAACGTGAGTTCGTTCGCCCAGTGACGATCTTTAAAAAACGACCCCTGGTCTGGTCTGGAAACTTTCGAGCATAACAATCTGCCGCGACGTAAGACTAAGAACGCATTTTAAAAGTGGTAAAGGATCTAGCTTCTCGAACCACTTTCAGGTCTTTTTGCTTGTACGAGAATGCGGTGAAGCACTCGAAATGAATGATTCCTCGACAGCGTTGCATCAGACGGGATTTCTGTATACCTTTCGTTATTTAAACAAAATATAGCGCTTAATCAAGTTCCGACGGTCACTGAATAAGAAGAGCCGAAGGCATCTTCGGGGGGACATTTCCTCTTGCATGTCATGGTCCAATAAATAAATAAATATATAAACACAGGCGTGGAGCAGAAGCGTACCAAAAAAGAACTTCACAGCCTCTTTATATTTTCCCAAAATGAAAACACAGCGGCCTCCGAAAATGCAACAGTTGAACAAACATATATGCTCGTGGTATCATAGAACAAAGATGAAAAAATGGCAAGGGAATATGAAGAGATCAAGCGTCTCGTTTCTGCCCGTGAGCCGCGTTGCTCGTTTCGGCCTCGCCTGCAGCTCGCGGTCTGTCAGATGCGGCTGTGTCTTCACGGGATGCGTGAGATTCTGTATGTTGCTGCTGAGACCCAGGTACGAATGCAGGACTTTTCGGCTCGTAGCGTGGCAGACTGGATTCTTCTGTCGCATCGGCGTGGCTGTCATGATTTATACTAGACTCGCTCGGTACGAGAGTAGCCTCGCCGACTTCATCTGGCGACAAGGATCTTTGCCCAGGCACGAACGATGTGGTTGGCGCCGACGCCTGGCGCGCTGTCGCAGTGCCGCTGGATGGTATGTCGGGATCGGCGTAGAGATCTTCATCGTCTATAGGCGGAGCAGATGCCGCAGCTTCGAGTTCACGTCGTCGCATCTCCTGTTTGTCATCCACAGGCGTAGGCACAGGCACGTGATTCGACGGCCCAGCGGCCGGAAAGTACTCAGGTGCAGGCGAAGATGCAGACACATCACTGTGAGGCGTTTGAAACGCAGAATTTGCTGGTACCGACGCCGAACGATGAGGTGATTCGTAAGCAGGCGTTGGCACACCATACAAGCCTGGGACATCCTCACCTGGCAGGTATGGCGCTGTGGCTGCGTGTGCACTTTCACCTGCCTGCTGTTCCATATCGGGTGGCTGACTGGGTAGCAGACGCTCTTCAGCTCGTCTCGCGCGCTCCTTCTCGGAGAGCTGCGAGTCATCCGGCACACGAGGCATTGGGATCTCAGATGGCATATCCCATCCGTTTCCATGTCCGTTTCCATGGTAGTCCCAATGGTCGTGACCATTGGCATTGCCGTACGTCCAGTCATGGTAGCTGTAGCCCCAGTAATCATCTTCAGAGGGATAGCCGGAATATGGCCGATCGGCACCGCCGCCTGTCGCGGCGTGCAGTGGATGCTCCACAGGTGTTGGCTCTTCAGGAATGGTAGCATTAGCTTCCTCCTTCTGCTTGCCTTTGCGACGCTCGCTGTCCCGAGTGCCGATAATGACCTCGAACGTGGCAGTAACAACCCCCTTGTCTCGCCTGACAGGCGCAGTGTCGACCATGTAAGTCCCTGAGGCAGTCATACCGCCACGCTCGTTCTCAAGATCGTCACCACCAGACGTGGTAATTGCTGTCAAGCCAGGCAAGCCAGCCAATGCTCGCTCTTGAGCGCCCAGTCTGCCTTGTATGTCAACAACAACTTCGACATAGTACCTGAAGCTGATCATGGCTCCAGGCACAGTTGATATGGTTGGAAATGCGTCTTCCGGCACTCGCACTTTCACAGTCACCTCAGACAAGAGGCTGCCCGGGTCTACAATGAGAGGCTGCACAGTCTGCGACAGATCTTTCCGAAACATGTGACTTGATCCTGCTCCAGATAACGACAGCCCTCCAAGTCCAGTCTTCGACCTAGGATAGTAGTCCTCGTACTTTGGGTTCTTGCTTTTCTCAGTCGGGCCTAGTGGAATTGCAGGATGCATGTCGACGCGAGCTTGACGGTACAGCGTTACAATAACACCGTTCATGCTTTTGATGTGCTTGACGTGGTTCACGCTGACCTTGATGGGAATGCTGTCGCCACGTAGACAACCGCCCACGCACGACTCGACTTCAGTGGTTATGTTCTTCACTGTGATGGACCCCTTGCTATCGTTCGGCCGGGTGTTCGTGCTTGTGCTTTGTGACTGAGAGCTAGAGTTTGACTGTGCGTTAGAACCACTGACTGCACTCTCAAAGCTAATGTGGCTAGGCGAAGGGCTCATTGGTGGCTCGCTCTCATTCGTCGTGCTAGGCGCAGTGGAATTACTATTCCTCTGGGGACTGCTGCGAGAAGCTGAATCGGTCTTGCGACTCTTGCGATCAGCAGGATCCACAAACTTCTTCGCATTGTCTTTGGCGACTTTTCGTCGTGAGACGGCTTCGAGTGTGATGGTTCTTGATTTGGGCGCAATGAGTGGCGAGATGTCGATACGCTCAACAAAGTATATCTTGCGATCACAAGATAGCGTTGGAGATATTGTTGTAGGCCTGGTGACAGTTGCTGTGATCATGTAGGAAACAGTGCCTCGTTCGAACTACATCCACGTTAGTCCTCTGATGGATGAACATTGTGACAGAGTTAGATGCTCACATCGATACTACTGGGGAGGTCCGTATCGGGAAACTCAAGCTCGAAGTTGAACTGGTAGGCCCCTTCTGCCAGCCTGCCGTCGCCGCACAGGACGAGTTCATCCTCGAACAGCGATGCGAAACCATTGCCAAAGTATTCCGCTGATTTTTTGCCACCGCCGTTGCCCAAATAGCCGGGAGTACCACGAAAGCCTTCGCCAGGCGATCCGGGATTCTTGAAGACCTGCGCGTAGCCGTGAAGCGAGACGACAACGTGGGTCACACGTGTTGGGCGGAGCACCCGCAGGCGCACACTTCCAGTGACAAGGTCACCTGGCGAGTATTGTTTGTGAGGATCGTCGGGCTGAATGTAGAAGTCGGTTATGCTTCGCGACTTGGTAGCGAAGGGCGATGTGATGCGCGACAGAATGCGGCGTCCAGGCGAGGCGGCGGCAGAGGAGCGGTCGGCAACTGATGGCATGCTGCTGCGGACGCGACCGTGTGCGCGCGCGCAGCAATGGCACACTGGACAGCGGTCGCAAAGAGGTAGGGAGTTGTTGTCGGGTTCGTCTCAACCTGGCCGTAGCGAATCGGCCACGCCAAGCCGCTGTTGAGATCGGGGCTGGACGGGATGGGGGGAGGGTGTGGTGGTATGTCTGCCGCGCTGCATGGTCAGTATGGCACAGAGAGCATCGGCCGCAGACGCTCGTCAGGGCGGCGCAGAGGGATGGGGCGGACAGTGCGGTGGGCGCGCGCGGTGGGAGAGGAGAGGGACTGGATGCGACGGGCGGGTCTGAGGCAGTGCATGGACCATGACGCGGTTGGTGGATGTGGATTGTCGGACGAGCACGAGGGCTGGTCGTGGGCGGTGCTGAGGAGACGGCGAGCTGGTGGGGAAAGAAGGGTGCGCGCCGTTGTCGCAGTCCGCTGGCTCTCGCTGGCACGCGGCGGCGTTGACGACCACGCCTGCTGGACAGGGCGGAGCGGGGCGGAGACGGTCTGCAGGCTGCAGAGGGCCGTCAACGGGCTCTGTTCGTGATCACGTACCTGTTGTACACGGCGATGCTGCCAAGTGTGCCAAGATGGAGGCTTGTGTGGTCTGCTGTGTCTGGACAGGCGTGCGAGAGGGAGGAAATAAGCTTCGCGACTTGCGACTTGACCCCGGAGTCGTCGAGTCGAGTCGAGTCGAGTCGTCGTACGAGAGCGCTTGGTTGGCCGGGTATGAAGAATTATGTGCAATAATGAAGCTGATATATATCACTGGCCTGTGTGTTGCCACTTGGACATCGTTCCCAACTGCTGCTATAGTCTGTCTTCTCGCAAGTGTCGACTAGAGCATCCTCCCGAGGGTCTCCCAGTACCTTGTTGGCTCGACGTATCACATTGAGCCTCCGTCCCGACAGACAGGACCCACCACGATAGACGGTGACTGCAAGTAGCGCATCCCCATACCGTTTCCTGTCTACGTGACAGACATCCTCCGATGCTTTGAGCGCGTCAATACATGCGGCGTACGACAAGCAACGGTTTAGCAGCATCCCAACGCTCCACTACCTGATATCCAAGCGAGATGTCCATCAAGCCTCCACAAGTGGGGCCGGGTTGCAGGAATGGGCACCCCGACTCTCTCCTTTCAACTCTCGATCATGCAGGATATAACAACACAACACCTTTCCTCGAAGTGTGCGTGATTATATAACCGTCGCACCGCTCTCGGCACAGCTGCCCCTGATAATGCCGGTATTTCTAAGCATTCACTTCAGCTTGCGCGCCATCCCACGTTAGGTAATCACAGCGGGGTCGATGCTCGTCACGTCATGCTCGCATGCTCGACTACCCGCAATTCCGTCTCTGAGGTGCTTGGAGAGCTGTGTGTTTGTGTATATATACAGAAGCTCGAAGCTGAACACTGTTGTTCCTGCAACAATTGACAGCTCCAGAACATACCAACAAAAACACAGCAAACATGGCCGACAAGCTCTACATCAGCGAGACTCCCGATGAGGTCAAGGTAGGCAAATCGTCTCATCATGGCAAGCCGGGACAATGCTGACAGCTAGCAATAGAACGCCAAAGGCATTCACCTCCTCACTATGAACACCCCCAACGGCCAGGCCGTCCAGATCCTGCTCGAGGAGCTCAAGGATGTCTATGGCACCGAGTGGACTACCACACTTATCGATATCTTTACCAATGACCAGAAGAAGGAGTGGTTCTTGAGACTTGATCCCAACGGTAGATTTGACCCTTACCCTTCCAGCAATGACAGATAGCTAATGTCGTGCAGGCCGTATCCCGGTCTTGGTCGACAACACTAAGAGCCCTCCGTTCACAGTCCATGAGACGTCGGCTGAATTGTTGTGTAAGTGAAAAAATGTCTATAACAAAACCTCCTTTGAACGTTCTAACCTTACATACAGACCTCCTCAAGTTCGCCGACAAGAATGACACCTTCGGCTTCAAAGACGAGCTCGAGCGCAGTCAAGCTCTGCAGTGGACCTTCTTCTGGCACGGATCCGGAGCACCCTACCAAGGTAAGAGAATCCACAACAAAAAAGCCCCAGTACCAAACAAGAGCCGACCAGCTCACACACCCGTCCAGGCCAAGTCAACCACTTCTCCCGCGCGGCTCCTGAGAAAATTCCCTATGCCATTGAACGCTTCAAGAAAGAAACCCTGCGCGTCTACGGCGTGCTCGAGATCCAGCTGTCCGGCAAGTACACCGGCGAGCCGCGCGAGTACTTGGCCGGCAACGGCAAGGGCAAGTACAGCGTCGCCGACATCAAGACCTGGCCGTGGGTCAAGGGCTGGGAGAAGACAGGCTTCACGGAGGAGGAGATGAAGGACTTCCCGCATGTCAAGAAGTGGATTGCGAGGATTGCTGAGCGTCCCGCTGTGCAGAGGGGTATTGGTGATGACTATGCGCTGAAGAAGTGAGTTTCATCGCCTACCCGAAGGAGGCATGGTGATCGGAAGGCGGTGAAGGTTGATGACTTTGATGAATGATGATCAAATATCGGCAGGCTTTTGATACGAGTAGCTGGTTGCTCCTGCAGCTGACAGATACTGTTGTCAAGGCCTGAACCGAAGTCCTCCAAGATGTAGCAATGGAATCACAGACACCTTTTAGGGCACATTTTTCGACAGTTGTTGTTGTGGACAATAGTGTTGATCATGCGATGTGCTTGTATTCGTTATATACTGTTGTGCTTCATGCTTTTCCCCCGAAGCTCAACTCTTCCAAGGTCCATGGAAATCATTGTAGCTGACCGAAGTCAGTGGCAAGCGTTCATCAGGCTTCTCTCAACCACGACGGTTATCCTGGAGGGTGTAATGATTGTCCTTGATGTGCTTCCCAGCCCGCCTGTCATGCATCATGGGTTCCTCAAAACTCTGGCACCTCCAGTTGGAAGTCGTCCAGAGCTTCATCCTCTGCGAACCGTACACTCTTTCTACCACCCAGGTCGTCGTCATCGCGATCATCTTCCAAGCTGAGGCCAAGTAGCTGGTCTAAAGAGGTGTTGCCATCGCCGAAGGGGAGTTGTGATACCGAAGGTCTGGTCTCCGGCTTCTTGTGAATGTCATCGAGACGACGCGCAGCACCAGACACAGCACGACCCCTAGAGTATCCAAGCGTAGTGTTGGATGCAGCTCTAGCAGCAGCATGACGCGTGTTGCCCGTAGAAGTCGAACCAAAGACAGGCTTTTTGGACGCTAGCATGCCGGGAACTCTGGCCTTTGTCGAGGCTGTAGGTGCTGCAAAATTCCGGACGCTGGGAGCTCTCGATCCGAGGGCAGACGACGCCTTCCTTGCTGCTAAAGTTGGTGGGGCCCTCTCGGCCAGTGGGTTCCTCTTGGTTGGTACCGGCTTGGACTTGATTACCGCATGCTGCTTCGCCTTCTTCTCGGCCTGGTCCTTCTCGAATCTCCGCACCTTCTCGTCGAAGTCGCTCATCTCACTATCATCGTCGTCATATCGCTTTGGTGCAAACTCCGAGTACCAGCCGCGGGTGAGGTTCTTGCCCTGGAATTGCGGGTAGCTCTGGTCGAGTAAGCAATCCTCGGGGTGGTCAGGCAGCGGAATCTCGCGTGGCGGCATGTACTCGACCTCGCGCTCTGCATCTGCGGCGAGAGTCTCTGGCTCGGATTGCAGAACTTTGACTTTCGACCTGCGCATGCGAGGACTCGTGGGCTTGGCCGATGGCTGTTCCTGCAGGGGGCGTGCAGCCGGCGTTTGGAATCCATTTCCTTTGGCATTGGTAGTCTTGTTACCCAGTGGTGCTCTGTTGCGCGGTCCTGTATGTTGTGAGCGAAATGACTACAATGTGTTAGATATCACGCGACATACCAGCTGGAGTTACAAAGGCGCTAGGATCCACCTTGCCACCCTTGCCATCGCCAAACAGCCCATCTTTGCCTTTTCCTCCAGCCTTTCCAGCGCCGAATGTCAGGTTTTCGTCGTTCAGATTGACCTTGAAAGGCGTCTTTGGTGCTTTGTAGCCGGGTGTCTTGGGAGCGAGACCGTTCACGCCTTGGTTTTTGGCCGCCGTAGCCTGCTGTTGCTGATACACAGCATTTTCCTGGTTCGTCCTGGCGGCAAACATGATGTTTTCCTGTTCTGCTGTTGTTAGTACTGTTCCATCGAAGCGCGTGGGAAATCAAGCGCTCGTTGGAATTAGTATTACATCTCGTTGTCGCGCACACCGTTTCTTCACGCCATCACCAGGCGCGACTGTTGACAAACACAGCGGGAAGCGGGACCCTGCATGGAGACAGGGGAGGGGAGGAGCAACCACTGAGAAACGTTCCGCCGGCCGTGCTCAAGCCGGGCTGCGTACGTGGGACTGAGGAAGGCTTCCACTTCCATCACTTTCTCAACATCCACCACCTAACACTCCTCTGACACCAGCCATACACCACCTCTCGACCCACTCTCTGCCACCACCCTACAACCACCACCAACCCATCAGATACTGCCAAAATGGACGCCATCAAGCAGGTGAGCCTCCCTCACCGCATCGATTACCTACCCCTCAATTCTGTTTCAGCACCGGCTTATCACAGCTGAGCCTGCCACATGTCTCACCCGTGCTCGCAAACGCTGACACGATGCTTCTCTCCAGCGCATGAACGCTCTCAGGGCTGAGGCCGACGAGTCCGCCGCCAAGGTCGAGGAGCTTTCCGCAAAGGTCAGGACTCTCGAGCAGGAGAACCTCCAGAAGGAGCAGGAGATCACTTCCCTGCAGCACAAGAACGGCGTGCTCGAGCAGGAGGTCGAGAAGCTCGAGGGCCTCCACAAGGACGCAAAGGCTGCCGTCGACGAGAGCGCACAGCACGGCACCCAGAACGAGTCGCTGCAGAGGAGGCTCCAGCTGCTCGAGGAGGAGGCCGAGGAGAACGACAAGAACCTGAGGGAGACCAACGAGAAGTATGTTCTTGTGACATGTTGCTTTCGGAGATACGACAACAATACTGACTATCGCACAGGCTCCGCCAGACCGATGTCAAGGCCGGCCACTACGAGCGCAAGGTCCAGGCTCTCGAGCAGTCCGCCGACCAGTGGGAGAAGAAGTACGAGGACATGGCCAAGAAGTACAGCGACACCAAGAAGGAGCTCGACGACTTCGTTGCGGAGATTGGTAACATCTGAGCGACATCCATCATCAACCCCACCCGTCATCAAACGCGCACTTTCACATTGCATCCAAGTGTGCTGACCTTGCGTGCCTCCTGCTAGCCTTCTACAATCCGAAAGGAGCGCAGCACGCGACGACCAAACCTGTCGCTCACCAAAAGGGCAAAGGCAAAGGTTTCTTGTGAACGGCGTCTGGACGGGTCGTGGGCTATTGGTACATTTACTTGCTATGGCATTGCGGGTGTGAGAGGTCCCCCTGAGAATAATTGCATAATACCCTGATTCGATTCCACCCCTCAGCCCTGGTAGGCCACAATGGAATAGAGAGCGTTACACATTAATTGCCCATGAATCCTGGTGAACTGATTACGACCGATTCTTTGTCGGATGTTATAATGTCATGTCCTCTATTTCTTTCCTTTCCTGCTTTTGGCTGCCTTCTCCTTCGCCTCGTTGGCTTCACGGCGAGCCGTCGCTTCCTTGTGATTGCGTTTCTTTTGCTTCTCTCTTGTCATCTTCCTCTCCGTCTTGGTCTCATATCTGAAATTCCTCTTCTTCTGTTTCAGCTTGCCGTCTTTCGTCATGGGCCGTTTCTTGGGCTTCGCAAAAGCTGTAGGGTCGTCTTCAGGTTTGGGCACATATGGCTTCTTGTCGTCCTCGTCATCACTGCCTCCCATGGCTTCCACTGTGACTGTTGTGTATTTGTCCTCGTCCACGTACTCGTCTTCTTGTCCGTCGATCTCATCCACGGCGCCGAAGCCCTCGAATGTAGCTTCTTCGCCGTCGTCGTCCTCCGCTTCTGACTCTGAGGGAAGATCCGGGTTTTGTCTCCGTAGCTCCTGGTTGAATTGCTTCAGGTGGGTTTGTAGGTCTGCCTTGCGCTGCTCTCTCATCTGATCGCGAAAGCTAAGTTAGCATGTTTGCTCACTGTCGCTAATTTTCAGCAAGACCGTGTGCGCACCTCTTTTCTAGCCTGCACGATCGCCTCCTTCTCCTTTCTCTGCGCCAGCTCTCGTCCATGTTCTGCGCGCTGCACTTTGCGCTTGTGGAAGCCGGTGAGATATTCCTGGCGAGAATCGAAATCGAATGAAATTGAGTCGACGGCTTTTGCGTTGGTCTTGTGGATCTTGCGCTTCCTATCTGCGGGCGGCATGATTGCGGATATATGTATGTGTGGTGGTGGTGTTGCTTGTTGAAGTGTACGATTTAATCTTGAGATTTCTCGAACGTCCAATTAATTGTCGATCTTCTTTCGGCTTGTGAAAGCAGGGCCTGGCTTGAGCGAGAGATCCGACCGGCGGCCTTCCCGCTGCTGGAACGTCACTAAGGCGAGCTTGTTTGGACATGCGACTTGACGCCTCCAGCAACAAGAGAGATCTCCCTGCCTCGCCCCGGATACCATTCACATCACAGCCATGTTGTTGAGGTCGATAGGAGCAGCGCTCCTCACCGTGGGCGCCGTCCATGGATTCAAGAACAGCTCGCCTTTCGTCATGTTCTCTACCCAAGCGTGCGCATCTCCCATGTTAGCCACCCGCTCGTCAGGCAGACAGACAGCTAACACGCCCTTCGCAGATCTAAGGGAGGACTCGAAAGCGCGGTAGTCAGCACTGCCGACAAAGTTACAGATGGCATCCTCGCGTCCGTCGGCGACTGCAACCAGTCCAAGTACCACATCATGCAGCAGCCTGGCCTCACCATCGCGGACTTGCAGAGCGACGCTGCCTCATCATTAATCGCGCGTTCAAGGGACTCGGTATACAAGCAGCGCGTCAACATCGACAGCGTAATCTCGGAGGTCGACGCGGATGAGGTTGCTCGTGGGATCGCGAGCAAGTGTGGCGCAACAGAGGAGACTGGATATGGCGCTGGGTACGGTGCTGGAAGGTTGTTCACAGGCGAGGGCAAGGAGATCACGTTCTCCAAGCTTCATCCTTTGCCCGAAGCGGAAGAGGAGAGGCAGAAGGCCATCCGCCACTTGCGTGAGTTGCGCATATGCATATCTTGCGTGAGAGCTGAAGACTGACGATATTGTGCAGACTCAAACCTTGCCCACGAAGCTGCTGACGACCACATGGTCATCATCATCTCCACGCCTCTTACCACTGTCGAGCACACCGACAGAATCTACGAGATGGATGAGCCTTACCCGTCTGCTCTGCACCAGGACCTCAGGCGTGACATCAAGTACGAGCCTCTAAAGAGCAGCGGCAACCACACCATGCAGGACGGTCTCCCCCTGTTCGAAAAGTACCAATTCTTGTCTCCTGGTATGTTCCACTGGTTCCCTCCACTGTTGGAAACACTGCTAACGGAACATGCTTAGGTCTCTTCATGGCCCTTACCGTCAGCCTGCTCCTTGTCATCATCCTCTGGGTTGGTGTATCTGCTATTGCTGGTCTTGAAGTCTCCTACATGGCATTTAGCAAAGAGATGGGCCCGGCTGCTCAAAACAAGGGCAAGCAGCAGTAAACCGTGTCGTTCTGCGCTAACACGATGCTGCTATCACACTTCTTGGCACATATAAAGTCGTCTAGCATGCTGCTCGCGCGTACATCTGGCGCATTCGACTTTGCATATAGTGTAGCAAGACCTGCTCGGCCTTGTTGCGGCGTTCGGCCTGGGTTTGCTGGGTCTGATTTTCTGTACGTTTACTCAAAGATACCTCATCGTGTAAATCAATTGAGACTTTCATGTTCCAACGCAAACTTCACTCGCCAGCGACATATCGTGCACTTCACGCATGGAGCCGCTTCTTCTCGAGGGATGTGATACTCCACGTTGGAGTCGATATAACCGATTGCCTGGGAATCAATAGCTCATCTCCTGCTGGTCCTGCTGATTCGAGGATTGAGTTCCAACTGCCTTCCATGCAGATGATCACCGACCAGGTAGGCGAGAGTACGATGTGTCACGGTCTCTTATCGGCTCGTTGATAGCTTCCATGTATGCTGCTTGTTCATAATCTGTTCAATAGTAGGAAGCATTCACAAACCAAACATTCATCACTAGGGTTAGTGTTGGGGATGCATCATCCGCGACAGTATTGATCAAATTATGATCTAGTCTGATTGGACGACTTGTTGGTACAGTCTGAAGTCGGATCAGATGCATTTTGATATGCTTGATATCTAGAGCTTGAGTGATATGGTTGTAATGCCGTACTGCCGCTAGTGAATATATTGTCAGTTGAATCGAAACTGTGTCCTGAGGAACATGTGTTTCTAGGAAGGATCGCAATCAGGCCGGGACGCCACAAAGAAATAGTAAATATATACAATCAATAGTATCTGTAGGCATTAATACGCCGTGCTCCTCGCTCGGTATTGCTTAACCACCATGTAGAGTTCTACCCTGTTCGTCCACATCGCAGTTATCCATTCACTCGACCCCAATCTATAGCTTAGTCTCTCCAGCAGTAACAGTCCTCCTAGCAGCCGTATTCCTCGCAGCACTTACAGCAAAACAGACATGATGGCTCAAAGCCACAAGATCACCACCCTCATCCAAGACCACAATCTCCAAATCAAACCGACCGTTCTTAATCTGCTTCGCCTGCAATCTGACATGCAAATACTTCACACCTTCTTTAGGCAAGGCCTTCTTGACATCCAAATTCAGCAGCACAGTCGGATACCAGAACCCAACTTCGCCCTTCTTCTTACCCTCTTTCGGCGCTGAGCTCTTCTCGCTGTCGATGCTGTAAGGGTCGTCCCCGAGAATGTACGTCTCAATGACTTGCGGGAACGTATCGACCACCGACCCAAGCGACTCATTCGTCCAGTTCTCGCCATTCTTCAACGACAGCCACTCATCAATAACCCCCGCCGACGGCTGCCCAGCGCGAGGAAACCACGACCTCACATTCAGCGTCGCTTTCCTGAAGTCTGCGAAAGGCCAGCGCTTCCTCTCGCCCCAATTAGGATCCTCGTCGCCATCAAACTTGCTAAGATCGGCCTTCGGTGGCGGCGACTGGAGTTTCCACGCCGTGTCGAACGATACGCCTTCTTCGGTGGCGATGTTAGAGTTGGTGATGTAGCCGACGACTTCCTCGCGGCTGTCTTGTAGGAGCGTGACATGCACGACGGAAGTCTGACGGCCTAGCTTGACATCCTTGACGACGAATGTTGCCGGACCGACTTGTGTGCGGCGCAGGAAATCGAGGTGCAGGGTAACAGTGTGAGGCTGGTTTTGTTTGGCGAGTGTGGTGGCGAAGTGCAGGCTGACTACGCGCATGAAGACTGCGGTGACATAGCCGCCGTGTGGTACTGTAAGTTGATTAGTGAGGCTTTCGACTTGCAGGATTTTATGTCTCAGTGGCATGTACCTGTACCGATCGTCCAAGCTGGATCGAAGTCGATGGTGTATGTGTGAGGATCGCGTTGATGGACGGTGGTAGACTTTGTTAACGACGCCATTGCTGCTATGTGTATAAGTCTATGGTGTGTACAGAACGTAGTGTAATCGAATTGGACACACTCGGAGAAATGGTACGTTAGGCATGTGGCTTCTCTCTGGACGCCAATGCTGTGAGACTTTGTCGTTGTCGCTAAGGATTGTGCCGAGGCACTCGTCGGCATGCAAAGTGATCACCAATACCAAAACCCTAATTTAACACAGAGAACGCCTGATCTCACAAAGAAAATACATGTGGCTAAGGTATCAAAAATGACTTGTGAAAGGGGGTACACCTAACACATCTGATTTGCAAAAAGCTATCACGAGCCTGTCGATTCTCGAGCGCTAAACAAGCCTATCTATTTACATGAACACGATAAGATCACCAATGCCACTCCTTCCAAAATATTAAGTCGCCAGAGCCTTGTGCTCATGATCACTTTTGACTCTGCTCATGGGAGATAAGCACGCATACAGTCCCTCCCATGCCTTTTAAACAAAACGCCGCTATGCACAAACACGCCTAAAACAATCCGTTCCGCATTTTCAGTCGTAGATCAAGTCGAGTGCACTCAGGACCTTTACTTGGGGCCCGCACCGTGGTTGTCAAAGAGATCTTCCAAGTAGGCGCTTGGCGCCCTGCTGCCAGGTAGACCATCATTGCTCTGCGGTTGTGTGTTGTAAGATGCTGAAGTATGGCCGGGGCGTGCTGAAGGTTCCAGGTAAGAGTTGCGTGAACCAGCGAGACCATCACGGCTCTGACGGAGATAGCTGTTGCGCGAGTTGCCAGTGTGGCCAGGTGTTGTGGGTGGCGAGTTCTCGTAGACGCTGTTTCGGGCGTACGGTGCAAGATTGCCTCCGATCGTGGTGGATCCTGCGCCGCCTGCTGCTTGTGCGCCGGGATTGGCATAGTATCCAGCTGGCAGGTATGTACTGCTGCGGTTGCCCATCATGACCTGCGAGACTGGACGAGAGCCAGCAAGGTTGGCATCGCTCAAACGATGTTGTGCGGTAGGAGAGAAGAAGAGGCCCTCGGGAGGTGGTTGCTTGCGAGATGAATCGGGCTTGAGAGGCTTTCCGGCGGCGTTCAATGCTTCCAGAGACATGTTCGAGCCAGCATCCTTGTACAAACTGCCCTTCACAGGGTTATAGCCCGAGCTGCTTCCGCCCCAGTTCTTGCTTGCCTTGTCACCTGCGATGGATGCAATCGCCGCTTGCTTGACACTACGGTTGATAGACCAGGCCACGAGTGCGCGCCAGAAGAGGACGCAAGCGCCGAGGAAAGCGAGGACTGCTCCTACAACAATGAACACTGTGCCTTGCGGAAGGCTAGAGTGCTGCATGAAAGGAGCGTTGGCAGTGTAAGGCACGACCATGGTAGGAATACCAGCGCCTGCGATTGTGGGAAGATCGGTAGGACCAGCAACGATTGTGCCGGAAGAAGTGCTTCCAGAGGTAGAGCTTGCGCCGGTGGTTGTGGCGGAAGAGGAGGAATCCGTGCTGGAAGCATCGTCGGTAGATGTTGCGGTCGATTCACTTGAGCGTGTGCTCGACGCGCGAGTAGAGGTGCTGGTCGGCTCTTCGCTGGTACTGCTGTTGAGGTCCGGAAGGTCGTCTTGCGCACTCACAATAGGCGCTCCAGCGAGGGCGAGGAGCGCCAGAAGTTGTGTCTTTCTTGCGAGGCGCACCATGTTTGCTGTAGCAGCGGCGTTTTTTGAGCGACAGCTGGCGACGACGAGGCTTCAGTGGTGTGACGAGTTGGTCGAAGTGTGCGCGTTGGGTGTGCCCGTTGTTGAGTATCTTCTTCGACCAGCCTTCCCTTGCCTCCGTGTCTCAGATGGCCCCCCTCGTGGTATGGCGATGGTGATGCTGATTTTCCTCTCCTCGGTCGATTGCCTCGTGTGCGCAGTTCGATGCTGCAGGTTGCCGCGAGGGAGATCACGTATGCAAGCGCTGGCAAGGTGCAGGAGACAGGCGAGACAGGCTGGTAACGCAGAGCAGGGGACTTGGATGCTGTGCCTCGCGTTCGCTCGCTCGGGCGCCGCCTAGCAACCCAGAAATAACTGAGCCCTGCAGCGCGCACGCTCAGCGCTCGACGCTCGTAAACTTTCGCGGCTTCTCCGCCACTAGCGCGCTTCTTGTCGCAGGCAAGCAGTTCGAGATTTGACGTTGTGAAGAAGATTATTGGAATTTCTGAACAACGCCATCAAGCAGTTACCACACCACCACAATCACATACCATGGGTGTCCAAAAGAAGACGCGCAAGTTCGCGACCGTCAAGCGTGTGATCAGCCAGCGCGACGACCGTCTCAAGAAGAATCAACCTACGCCTCTGGACAAGCAAAAGAAGCAGAGCGGCAAAGATGAGCTCGTCAGGTCAATGTGAGTACTTCGTATAAACAACACTACCACCGAGAGAGACTAACAATCCTTTCTCCAGCCCCCAAGCTCCCAGTGGCATGTTCTTCCAGCACAACACCGCCCTCCAACCACCATACTCGATTCTCGTCGACACCAACTTCCTCTCACACACCGTCCACCACAAATTACCTCTACTCTCGACCATGATGGACACCCTCTACGCATCCTGCACACCGATCATCACCGACTGCGTCATGGCCGAATTGGAAAAGCTTGGCCCGAAGTACCGCATCGCGCTGCAGATCGCCAGAGACGAGAAGTTCGAGCGCTTGAAGTGCGACCACAAGGGAACCTACGCCGATGACTGCATCGTGGATCGTGTGGTCAAGCAGAGAGTGTACCTTGTTGCGACGAACGATAGGGACTTGAAGAGGAGGATCAGAAAGGTACCCGGTGTGCCGATCATGAGTGTCGCAAAGGGCAAGTACGTGATTGAGCGTTTGCCCGATGCGCCTGAGAAATAGGTGGGCGAAAACCTGGTTCACACAAACGGGTTGCGACATGGGGATTGTTTTGCGGTCTGATCATTAGCGAGGCGCGCGGCGTTATACGAATAAAATTGCATGGATATCCGGAAAACACTCGAAAAGGCTCTGATGAAGCCAGCGGCTTGAGGGTTGCGGTACGGTAGCATATATGAACGATTGATGAGATTAGACTTTGTCAATCTGGTACGAACTCCCAGGCGTATTTCTGATACAGTCCTTGCGTACGAATTTGTGCAGTCTCCGTCGCTTCATTAGCTCTCAGTGGCAGCAGCTCGGTTCCGAATCTAATTCTCGTGTTATCAGCGTACTAGATGTCGAGCTACTTAGTGACTTTCGGTGACATCTCAATGGCAACCTCAACTCAGTCAACAAAACACCCCTCCAGATAGTACCCCGATGGCTATCGAAACCACTTCACGTGAATTCGTGCGCAGCAAGTCTTACCGGAAACTATTTGCCAACTAACAGCAATGTGATAGATCAAGGTACCTTTTCGAGACATCGGAGTCTCGATGTCGAATCGCCACTTGTCTGCCTTTCCTCTTTTTGCCTTGTTGTGAAAGGTGTTACCGTGTCCCTAGACTCCCCACGATACCAGTGTCCGTATGCTGTTACCCGCCATCTACGTCTTCATTTCCTCGGGAGCTCTCGTAATTTTGTATGCGCGTACAAATGACGATCTACTACATCTCGTCAGAACCTCATTCAGTCGCTTGCTCCCGTTACTAGCACGGAAGAAGCCATTCGATCGTTAGAGAGTCATTGGTATGCGTCTATACCGCAGCCACTAGTTCGAACCCGCGCAGCATCCCTTGTTGTTCCTGCTTCTTTAGTTCGACCCGGCCGAGCGGGTGTGTTGTGTGAGGTCGATTTCTACGCCGCTCCGACGATGCGCCATGGGAGGATTCGAGAGACTCGCCGATGTTACCCGACGTCTCATAGCCGCGTACATCACGCGTCATGATGGTGAGGAGCAGGGATCTGGTGCGTTGGTCACAAGATACGGGCCTTGACTTTGGGATCATGGTATAGTCGCGATGTTGGCGACAGTAGTCTCCCTCTTTCTTTGGGCTCAGAACAGAGGTCAGGCGGAACGAAAGACATGTGTAGTCGAAAGCAGTAGATGCACCCCCAGAAACAGTACAGTGCCTTGCCTTAGGCCTCCCGCAGACGGTTGTGAGGCCTTGCTGGACGATCGTTCTGCACGACAAACCAAAGCAGCAATGATGCTCCTCGCATGTCGTAATCAAAGGCTCCGACTCGCTGAAAGGATGGCGACATCGTGTCTGCCGCGGGGAGCCCGTTTCCGTCCGGTGCATCGGTCGTCTTGGTATAGGCGTCCGTGCAGCAGAAGCTCTCCCCTGCTGCCCAAAAAATGCTCCACCCAAGGAGCGAAGTCTAGAGAGGACCCCACGCTCTTGCCCCTCCTCTCAGTGTGTGTTCCTGGCACCATCGGACGAATCGAAGCTCGCGTACTAAAATGGCCCTCAGCTTCTTCTCTCGCGCCAGACTTGCGACCTCTCTCCCAACAACTCTCTCCCCAATCTACTCCCGAGCCTTCACACGCACAGCAATCAACATGGGTATTACCAAGAAGCTGATCTCCCCCGGCAACGGCCAGGACAAGCCCAAGAAGGGTGACAACATCACCATGGAGTACACCGGCAACCTCTACGACCCCAACGCTGCCGATGGCAAGGGCAAGCAGTTCGACAGCAGCGTCGGCCGCGGCGACTTCAACACCAAGATCGGTGTCGGCCAGCTCATTAGGGGTGCGAATTCGCCAGTGCAAAGCACAGAGCTCAATGGTATACTGACACTATGCAGGTTGGGACGAGGGCATCATCGAGACCGATGGTGGCATGACCCTCGGCGAGAAGGCTACTCTCACCATCACTGGGTAAGCTTCCGCGTTGCGCATTTGCACCAGATCCATGATAGTGCTAACGATTGCACAGCGACTATGCCTACGGTGACCGCGGCTTCCCTGGCCTCATCCCCGCCAACGCTACCCTCATCTTGTACGTCTCCTGTCCGACATCTTGTCTTCCTCAGGAATATCCCACTAACACATATGACAGCGATGTCCAGCTCAAGGCCATCAACGGCAAGAAGGCTTAAACTGGTAGAATACAGTCGAATATATTTGGACGGCCATGGGAATCACGAAAAGTAAAAAAAGGCGAGCTTCCTTGATATAGCTACGGAAACGAACAAAAACCCAAACAAGTACTAGCAGCGTCTTGTCCCAATGGCTATGGTCTATGTCTAGGCAGTGCCTCTGTTGCTCTTGTGTGGCTGAGAACCTCCTCATCGCTGCGTCACAATCCTCAAAGGGCCAGTGGAAAGGGCCAGTGAAAAGGACAATGACTCCTGTGGAGAGTACTACAAAATATACATATACTTGCTCAGATACCCTCACCTTGCCTGCTGTCACCACTGCCGATATCTTAACCACAGAAGTGCACCAAAATACATGTGCAGTCCCATTATCGGAGAGTGGTGAGCTCGTCTTCCAGATATCGTAGTAGCCGATGACAAGAGCCATACAAGGCAGTGAAGACAAGGCTCTGCTGCTATCCATCAGCGAAGTGTACTGGGCGTTCGGAGGTGGCCTCCAGTGGACCGCGGAAGATAGCTTGATAAGCTTTCTCAATTGTCCTGAAGGAGGAACGTAACATCTACCACGTCTTGAGCTCGCACTGCCCAGGCACTTTACTTGGATGGTTTGAACAGCGGTAATAAGATGGTATGTGTAAGGGCCCTCGCTGTTTCTGGATGATGTTAGCGCATCCCACTGGGACTCCTGGGTGAAGAAACGCATACATATATCGCGGAGGTGATATAGAATTGCGCTGCAGGAGAGATCACGACACTTCTCACATGAATAGAACTTGTACATACAAAGGTGTGCCTCATCTCGCGACTCCTGCTATAATAGATAGCAAGACTTCAGAAAGAAGAAACAATTCTGTTCCACACAAACTATACCGACTGGTTCAGGGAGTATCGCCAGCAGTTCAAACAAGGTGAATTTGATTCGTTCTTGCAACGTGACGGAAGTTCCATCAAAACGCCAGCAAGCTCGTTATAGGAAGGCTTGCTAAGAGGACTGTGTTGCTGTTTCTTTTCGAGAACGGTTCTGAGCATCAGAACAAGTCTCGACCGCTGATATGGGTCGCGTATAGCCCTGTCAGAATGTCAAGGAACGTAAGATCATACTGTCATATATAGACAGTGCGATCAAACAAATGCTCGACGCTGACGCAGTTTTTACTCTGAAGGGAAGAAGATGCCTTGCCCAAATTCTCAGCAGATTTTATACCAGCGTTTCGGTACAGGGGCGCGGCCCGGCCGCATCACCGAAGAGAGCCTCAAAAGTCTCCGCCTCACTAGACCGAAAATGGATGAGTGCCTGACGTTCAGAGAGATCAAAAGTGAATATACGCAGGCTTGAAGGTTCAACGAAATCGACAAGTCACTCATTCCAGAAAAAGATACACATATACACCACAGCAAGGAAAAAGCAAAACAAATCATGGCCGCCCGCATCCCCATAACAATAATCACCGGCTTTGCCGGCTCTGGAAAAACCACCCTCATTCTCAACCTCCTGCCCCAACTGCGCGCCGAAAACCCGGGCTACAAACTCGCGCTGATCAAGAATGAAATCGGCGACTTGAACGTCGACTCGCAGCTCGCCGCAGCAGCAGAAATGACCGGTTCGCAGGAGCTACTGGGAGATTGTATTTGTTGCACGAATGTTGGTCAGATCGGCGATGCTCTCGCCACGCTGGACAGGGAATGTAATCCCGATAGGATTATCATCGAGACGAGTGGGAGTGCGGAGCCGTTGAAGTTGGTGCTGGAGGTGAATCGCTTGGCGAAGGAATCGGGGCGGTATGAGTTGGATGGGATTGTGAGTGTTGTTGATGCGGAGAATTGGTAGGTGGCGACATGAAGTCTTGTCATCGAGTAGATGTACTAACACGGAGGCTTGCAGGGGCGGCTACGCGAACACGAGTTTCACAGCAAAGCTTCAAGCGCAGCAAACGGATCTAATTGTCATCAACAAATGGGAAGGCATGGACGAGCGGGCTTTCGACATCTTCCTTGATCGTCTAGGAGACTTGGACGTCGACACACCACAGACCAAAAGCGACAAGGGCTGGATCAGCAAAGAGCTCTTGTTCGGCTTCGATTCTAAGATGGCGAGAGCCTGGATGAGCGACAGCCACAGCCATGATCACGACCACAAGCACAAGCACGACCATGACCACAGATCGGAGATGGAATGCCTGTCGGTGACGCTCACGTCACCGAGCGCTGACGCCGGCGTTGACCTTGAGAAGCTCGAGAAGTTGCTCAAGAGCGCGCCGAAGGACGAAGTGTACCGCATTAAGGCAGTGCTGTACTCGAATAATTCCCCTAAATCTGCAGACGGCTCAGACGTGAACGGCGTGAATGGAGACCGCGCGCGCTACATTCTAAACTGGTCATTCGGCAGGTGGACATGGTCTCACGATGATATCATTGAATCCGAGGCTCCTACCCTGAGGATGTCGATTTTCACCGCACAGTATGAGAGCACCAAGTGGACGAAAAAGATTGAATCGGGTCAGTTTGTTGCGCTCAGTGGAGATACTTCAGACAGTGTGCTCGCGGTGAAGCGCGTTCAATAGAGCAAAGTATCTTCCGAACGAAAACATGAAACTTTACAGCACCCGAAAACCAGTGTCAATACTATACATGCTACAGAACCAACCGTCGCAACGTGAGTAAGTACAAGTGGTGCTGCATCACATTTCGGGATATAAATGAATCTTACAACACCCTCCGCTAACGCTGATCGTCTGCCCAGTAACCCATCTGCTCTCCCTACTACACAACATCGATATCGCATCCGCAACATCTCCCACCTCGCCGTACCGCGGAACGTCTTGTCTCGGAATGAATTCGCCCTTCGCTATCTGCACAAACTCCTCTGGCATATTATTCACAGCGTCCGTGGACGTCAAGCCCACGAGGACAGCGTTAGCGGTAGACCCAGACATGAAGTCGAACTGGCGACACAGTCAGTCAGTAGTGAATCCTCACCAAAGAAATGGCAGCTCGCTACAAGACAAACCTCTTCATGCTTGCCACCGAATGCTTCGGCCCAAGTGCGACACATGCTCTCTCCAGCCGCCTTCCCGACTGCGTACATCAGTTGCCCTTTCCAGGGAATGCGGTCCCTGACGCTGCTGACAAAGATGATGCGACTTTCGCGCTGAAATACCCGCCGTTTCACCAGTTCGTCGACAACGAAAGCGTTAGTCTGAATGTTGGCGAAACGCGATTCCGAGACTTGCTTTGTGTCGAGCTGCCCAACAAAGGTAGCGTAGGCGGATGCGGCATTCAGAATCACCATATCGACTCGGTTGTCGAAGGATTCGGACAAAGCATCCGCAATCTTGCGGGCACAGTCGTGCTTGTAGATATCTGCCACTATGCCGGTAATACGAACGGTGAGTTTATTGGGTTTGGGCTACTGAAAGCGGAGAAGGTACCGACTGTGTACCTGCGATGAAGCGTGTACAATAGTATATGTATTCTCTAATGATCTTCTGCGCCATGCCAAGCGAGGAAGCTTCCTTGAACGATCCTGCTGCATGCAGAGGACCACCATCTCAACCGATTCGCTCGCGAAATAAGGAGGCCGCAGGCAGAACATGTAAAACGACTCGTTGTGGCCTGTTCGAATCCCACCGAAGCGATGCCGAGACGACCCTCTGGAAAGCAGAGCTCCTCGTCGTCAGTGAATTAGTCTTGTAGCCAGACTTTCCAGACCATTGTGCTGACACGATTTCAAGCCTGTGCAAGGTTACGAGAGCGCAATGCAACCACCGTAGCAATGGCATTAGCCACATCGTCATCGCCTGCCCTGTCTCGTACCTCATTGAAGATGTCCATCTTCTCCCTTTTTCCCAAGAAGGAGAAGTACCAGGATGAGTGTCCATGCTTGACGCGGCAGGAGTTCTCGTACTTGAAGTAGCCGCACTTTGAGTTGTTCCAGTATTGTGCGTCATCAGCCTCCTGCCCAGAGGTCTTCATGCAGTCTGGTGATCACGGTCAGTCAAAATGTTACCAAGAGCTATCAGTGTAGTCTTACCCAAGCACAAGCCGTGAAAGTGGTCGCGTACGGAGTTGATGGCCTTGATGACCACAAGTTTGAAATCGACACCAAAATTGAGGGCGTCGGTACAGGGCTCGTCGTCAGGGTGCGGATCGTCGAAGTTGTCGTACTCGAATTCGTGCAAGAGCCCGGTGAGATCATTGACACTCTTCCGGCTGCCTTCAATCTCGAGGGGCCAGGCTTCGGTCTTGTCCAAGGCGGCGAGATAGGCCCACAAGACGAATTTCTTGTACTTGCAGGTTGCTTGCCTCATTAGGTTGGGGACGGGTTCGTAGAGGTGGGAATGCAGCATGGACCTGAGACTGCCGCGCGCACCATTAAGGGCTCCTATTTGAATGGTCAGTGAAACGAGGAATGTGGGCATGTCAAGCTTATAACTACCAATGATGCGAATGTTGGGAAGCCGAAGCTTGAGGTGGCCGGGATTGAACCCTCTCGGCATGCGCTCCTCAATGTGCCTGGTTGCGTTGATCGCAAGCAGGAGGGTGATGTGAGAGAAGGCTTCGGCGTGGTCGAACCAATAGGAAGGAGTGAGTAGCTCGTAACACTGTGCATCGTTGATGGATCCGTGTTTGGCATACCAGGCAGCGTACCACCCCTTCATCTCCGGGCATGCAGGATCCACACTGTGCTTGCGAAGGATTTCCAGAACGTTCCAGATGGTCAAAATGCTAACATTGGGACTGGCCTGGTCGATACAGCCGTGTAGCATCTGGAGCAAGACCTTCAGAGCCTCCGGATCGCGCTCCCTCATCTTGAGCTCCCGCTTTCCGTCAGACGAGGGAAGTCTGAAAGAGCCATGCTCGCGCAGCACTGCAGAGGCGACTTCGAACTCGTGTACGCAAAGTACGGTTTTTCTAGTCTTGCTGTCTTTGCTGATCTCGTAGTTTTCGACAACGATGATCAAGTCGTGGTCGAGCGCGATATGGTGGCGGGTGGTGAGGCCATTCTTGTGGGAGGTAGTCGTGGCGCTCGCCATTTTGCTCTGATGGCTAGAGGTGAACAGCGCTGGCTCGGGTACTGATTGCAGGACTCTGATGGAAGAGCCGGTGTCGGAGTCGGATGGAGGTGGCTGAGGTGTCGAAGTGCAAGGCTTTCGTTGAAGAATCGAGTGACGAGCTAGGCAACAATGAAATTTGTTTGGAGGCAGCACTCAAAATAGGAAGGCACGGATTGGTCAGACTCTGACCGGTGAGTGCGGCGTTTACAGGATGCAAACGGCAGCAAACTCCGTGCATGTGACGGCGTTGATCTGGTAGAGTGAAGGGTGAGACGACCGGTGAAGGTGAGGCAAGGTAGGAGGCCAGGGGTCGATCTAGTCATAGTGAGGTTGTTCCTAAGTATACTAATTACACCTTCACTTCAGATCCCTGCTCGCCCCGAGGAACCGATACCGCGAGGTGGAGCGATCATTTCCGCTTTCCTTGCTGTACCAGAGCCCACCATCTTCCTCATAGCACATCCATGCACGTTGCAGTCAACTCACTTTGGCTGCTTGACAAAACTCGTTCACAGGCCAAAGTATCAGTCAGTCTGCTCATATCTGGCGAACTTCCACTCGTCAAAGACCTTTCGGCTGCCCATGAACGAGAAGTACCATGACGGCTCCTCGTGTCTGACGCGACAGCCTTGGTCCCACCTGCCGGAGTACCCACGATCGAATTTCTTCTTCTGGTTTGACGAGAGGTACTTCCAGTAATCCCTATCTTTGTCACCGGTCTTGGCGGAATTCATGCAGTCTGTCTTGTGTCAGTCAAGGATGTTGTGTTGTAGGTTCGAAAACAGGAGCTCTTACCAAGACACAGCCCGTCAAAGTAAGTCCGTGTACGTTCAATAGCCGCCTTCACAGCTCTTTCGAAGCCGCCTAGAGGCACGCAAGTCGTACACTTCGCTCCGTCAGGGTGTGGATCGGACCATTCAAAGCGCCTAAGCCTCGACAAGATGCTGTCGATGCTGTGGTTATGCGCCACGCGCTCGCTGGGCCAGACACTCGTCTCTTCCAATGCCTTGAGATAAGCCCACAGCACCTTCTCCTTGTACTGGCATTGGTTTGCATCGCCTGCAGCAAGCATCTTTCTCACAGGAGCGTACAGCTCCCGGTAGATGATGGTGCGAAGGCGGCCGCGAGCGGCGTTCAGCTGCTCTGTATGCGCTGTCAGTAAGTTCAATAGGCAGATGTAGTGAAGAGAGTGACATACGAGTGATCCTGTTGTCAAGTCTCAGGTGATAGACCTGCCCGCCGAGCGGCATCTGTTCGCCAATGTGTCCTTCATTCTCGTAGGCGAGCAGCTTCGTGGCTCTGGCGAAGCCTCTCGGGTGATCAAAAGTGTGGCACGGATAGAGCGCCTCGGAGCAGTCATCGACAGTCTCAGGATCTCCCCAGCGCTTGTACCACGACGCGAACCACCTTCTGGCGACCTCGCTCTTAGGTGAGAGCTCGTACTTGTCGGCGATCACAAGCACGTTCCAGACAGTAGCAATGCCGACTTCATAGCTCTCTGTGTCGACGGTGTCATGGAGAATCTGCATCCAGATCCTCCACGCGGCTGCATCATCTTCGTGGAGCTCGTGGAAATCTTTGCCTGTGTCGCGGAGCCCGCGAGGCGCCAGGATGGCGCGGAAGTACGGGACGCGCTCTAGTACGTCGCGAGACACCGCGAAATCGTGTGCCTTCTTGGAGACATGCTCGACAATCTTGACATCGTTGCTATTTGTCCGCTCTTCACGCTCGGTGTCGTATGCCACAACAGTGAAGTCGTGGCCGGAGGCCAGAATGTAACGCTCACGTGGCAGGCTGTGCGAGGACATACTGCCAGCTTGGCGTATGAAGGCTGGATTCTTTGGTAGGTGAGTGAGAGGAGATTGAACAAGTGAGCCGTCCGATCAAAGGCGAGTGAGCGATTAATATGGTAGTGAGTAGCGGTGGCGGTGAGACGTGTAAATTGCAAAGCTTGAAGTGGGAGTGAGTGGCGTGGGCGGCTTTGCCGACAGCAAAGCCGTGCTCGGGCAAGATCGTGGGGATTCTGCGAAGTGAAGTGTGAATCAGCTCTGCCGAAGCCTCAGAAGCAAGGAAACAACAACGCCATCACGGCATACAAATTGAAAGAAAGACAGACAAAAACTAAGCTACGATTTCAGTACAGCTCCAATTACATCGTGCTAGCTAACAAAAATGAAAAGAAGAAAGCAAAATTCGCATGCTTCGCGGCAATGAACGAGAGCCGAAGACGTATGCAAACAACCACCTCCTGCATTGCTCGCCCTCTTCCTATACTGCTCACCCCTTTTTACCTGCTTGGCAGGTTTCACTCATCCATGCGTAAAGAACAAGAACATTAGCCACTAGAGTTATCTTCCCTGGTCGAGCCAGAGGTACATATGCCATGCTGTAGTGCTGGTATGTGTGGTCATGATGCTCGCAGATGGTGTGTTTTGATGTACATGCTGTATGCACGTAGCCTGAGACGCCTTTCCGAATGCTGCGAGAAAGGGACACGAAACGATCGTATGCGGTATGAGCTCACATGAAAAGCAAATATGTGTCGAATTGCCAGAATGTCGGCAGCGCTTTTGCGAAAGATGATGCAGCTGTGCTGGAAACCCCCAGAAGGTCGGTTGTGTCAGGAATTTCACAGGGGAGGCTCAAGATGGCGAAGAGTCGCTTGCTGGAGCTGAGATGGTGCCTTCGTCGTCATCATCAGGCATATCAGTGTTACCTTCGATGAAGAGCGGGTTAGCGCCGACTGTCTCGGTGACATTGAAGTTCATCTCGAGCGGACCAAAGCCAGCGTCATTGTTTAGACCGAAGACATCCCAGTTCTGCATCTGGCTGTTGTCTTGGATGAAAGACGAAATAGCGGTCGATGGGAAACTGTTCGACGCGAAGGGATGCGGGATTGGCGGGAAGCTGTTGCTACCAAACTGGCCGGCGTTGAAGTCGACAGAGCCAGGTTGAAACACAGGCTGAGTAGTGAGGCCGCCGAAGGCGGACAGGTCTCTTTGGGGCTGAGCGCTCTCTGATGCTCTGAAGCCAGCAGCAAACGATCCAGGTTGGTTGCGGCCAGACTGCTGCGGCACTTGCGGGTAGTAGCCGTCGTCTCGAAGCTGGCTGTTGGCGCGGCTGATACCAGTGTTCGTGGATCTTGCATTCGGCCGGGACCCAGGGAACGGCTCAGTGAAGCTCGAGGTCAAGCAGCTCATGCTCGCCGGCCGGTCGAACGTGATGTCAGGACCAGTGTTGTCTCGGTGAATGCTGAGGCCGGAACGACGCTGAGCAGGGCGCTGCTGGCCATAGGTTATGATGTCATCCTCGTCGAGATCATCGCTACCATCGACGTACTGTGTACGACTCTTGCCGAAGCCGGGGTGGTGGGATCCATTGCGGCGGTTGCTGCGCAACTTGCGGCCACCGTTGGGGTCCTTGTCAGCCAGAGCAGCCCTTGGGCGGCGGCGAGTGGCTCTCTTCTTGACGGGAGGCTCATCCGGCTCGGGAGTTGTCTCTCCTCTCAGAGGGCTGTCAGCCGAGTTGGGCTCGCCAGAGATAACACGTTCCTTCTTGAACTGGCCAAGATTGTCAAAGATCAACTCGGTCGGAGTGACAATCTCACTCGTCGCTTGAAGCTGCACAATGACCGAGGTCGCCTTCTTCTGGTTACGCTTGCGACGCATTTCTGGAGTGGCCGAGTCGAAGATGTCCATGCCGGGCCAGACATCACCCTTCAGTCTTGCCATGTCGCTTGGCATGTCCACGGGATCCTGCTCTTCGCCAACATATGCCGAGCCAGTCAATGACCCAGACATGGAGCCGTGCCATGATGGAGTCTCATCGCTCATCTTGCGGCGGCGAGTCATGCGAGGTGCGTATCCATACGAGGAGCCATCATCCTCGTCATCGTCGGCGTCGGATGCATAGCTGTTGGATGTGCCAGCGAGGGAGGGCGAAGGACCGTAAGGCATTGAGCCCCATCCGTGCATCGGTACTGTGAAGTTGCGGTGTCCCTCCATGGGATCGTACGACTGCATCAGTCCTGGGGTGGACGGTCTCGAGTTCGGCTCGGTTTTGATCTTGGGGCCGAGTTGAGGGTCGAGGAGATTATTGCGAAGGCTGGGCTGCCTGCGAGGGAGGGGCATTGACACGGGCACGGACCCGCTGCGAGCGGAAGAGACTTGAGGTGTTGCTATCAGCCGTATCTCATCAGCAAGGGTCACCACAAGGAGTGATGAGTCGTCCACGAACCTGCAGAGGCCCGCCGACTGCCACCTCCATTGCCGCCCTTGTTCCTCCTCTCTTTCTGGTTCATCCGCTCACGCATCAGATCGTCTAGATTCCAGTCCTGGTACCATCTATCGTAGTCGTCGACATCTCGCTGGGCGGCCGGGTCAGTGGCCACACGAACCCTCAACTTGAAGTAATTGCTGAGATGTTGCTTGCTTGCTACATGAGTAAGTAGATGGCTGGTATCGCTGAAGTTTGGTTTCTTGGGGCAGATGTTGCAGTGCAGCGGGATGCCGGTGCTGCTGCCGGCTGCAAGCTGAGCCATGTTGGTGGCGAGGCGTGCCGAGTGGTGTTGCTGTCGACAGCTGACAGCTATGTTGTGCTGGCGAGCACGGCTGAGACGGGCTGTATGGCACGAAAGGAGTGACTGATGAGGTGCTGGAAGCAGCTGGCTGCAGATGTTGCTTGCTTGCTGTGAGTGAGAGTGAGTGAGTGAAATTACAAGGCGAGGAGCGACAAAGAGTGAGACGTACAGAAGACAAGGAGAGCAGAGTAGAGTCGGCAGTTGTGGATGCTGGGCAGAGAGCTGGCGAGGTAGTGACAGCCGCGAAGAGTGAGGTGAGGTTGCTGCTGCAAGTTTGAAGGCCAATGGACGCCGCCGCAGCAGAGGGCGAGCACGGCCGCGCTGCCTGACAATAGCGGACGAAAGCGCACCTGGCTTGCGATTGTGCGAGTGAGTGAGGGAAAGAGTCGGATTGTCACCTGGTTTTCGGCCCGAGTACCTGTCTATTGTCAATTAATTGTGGCAGTCGCAATGCCGCTGCTCTTTCCTTGACCGAATAAGGTTTGGACCTGCCTGCGATTTCACGCTAAGCACGCGCATCACGTGCACAAACACTGCGACATTGAACTGAGGTGGATATCTTGATTGGATCGTATGGTGGAGGATATGTGCAGGAGGATCGTGTTGCCAACTGCTTGTTATTGTGCGCTGCGTGCTACATACTCTCGACCATCACCAAGCCCCAATCTCCGCCACTAGCAAGTCCACTACCAAGACAGCAATGAGTGAACGTCGCCGGAGGCAACAGACTAAAACTACCAGTGATGCTCAAGCGTGCGATGCGTGCACCTGTGACGGTCAGCGGTGGCACAGGACGTAAACAATAATGTGATGGTCCACACGACCCCGAGCGCCTTGGGTTGCGATGCGCTCGGGATTCAGTCCGTGGTATTACCATCCGATTTTGCTTTCCTCTCGCATTGTAGCCCGGTCTCATTGGAAGCTCAACTCGGGTTATTAGATTGTGAGAGATGCCTATGGCAAGGCCAAAGGCGGTGTTTTGCACTTCGTCAGAATGGAGGTGGTGGAATTCATGTTACTCAAGGGGTGTTCACTCTTTGCATGGCTTGGTGATTCTACTAGTGATATGCCTTGGCATGCAGCTGCAGTGGCGTTAGACTGAGACCACATGTAGAAGTATGATGCCGGAACTTACTATGCAGGATCAACTTCAATCAGATCAGGGTGGCCCAACAAGCTCAAGCCTGCAATACCGAAGCACAAGTGGAAGACGTCCACCATGTCACCCGGCCTGTCGGAGATGCCGCCCTCGTCAGGATCTTGACATTCTAGAATGAACTTGGTCAATTTTGCAGAGTCAATCCAGTGCAGACGGTCGATCATCGCCATGCTACTCATCACCCACCAGCTGTAGCAGACGTCAACCAGCTTCTCTGGCCGACCGTTCAGGCCACCGCTGGGCTGTTGACGCTCGCTCAGCCAGGCACCCAGGCGGTCTTTGCCATCCTCGCCCAAGAAGGAGTCAAGTTGGCCGGCGATGGTGAGTGCAGCGGTACAGACGAATACCTGACCAGAGTGCGACTCGGCTCCCGGAGATGTACCAAATCCACCGTCGAAGTTTTGACATGCCCGGATATGGGCGATGGCAGCATCGACGTCGATCAAGGGAGTCTCGCCCGGGCGCTGATGAGGCATGTAGCCAAGTAGTGAGAGCGAGTTGAATGCGCCGTAGAGGAATCTGGTATCCGTCTCACCCCACTCGTCACCGGCAAAGGTGCCGTTTGACTGCTGCAGGCCAGCGATGAAGTTTGCGATCTTTCTCCTGCCATCCGGTATCCTCTTCTCGAGCTCGGCGAAATTGTCGGCCATAGCAAGAATTTGCACCGCAGAGATAGTGTACAGCATATGCGCATCATGCCCAGGCGCAGCGCCAAACCCACCGTTGTCGCAAAGACAGCTGAGCGCAAAGTCGAGCACACCTTCTCTGGGAAGCGCATCCGGGTGCTGCATCAGGTGCAGCGCGACAAGACCCCAGTAGACACCGCTGACGCGCAAATGCTCGGTCAAGTGGTACTCAAGCTCGTCACGACGCTATCACAGCGTCAGCCAGAGCTCGTCCGATCCAGTTGATGGAAAGAAGCGTACAGTGTCTAGCTTTTGCACGTAGGCGACATGCTTGTCGACAACGAGCTTGAGGTCGTCAGGAAGCTGGCCGCCTGCAACACGTCCCCTGCCAGGACCGGCAGCGAGAGACATGATGTTTGAGTCTGGTACGCCTAGGGATCGTGCGGAGATTGCAGCTTCAGAGGCTGAGAAGGCAGTTGGAAGAACAGGAGGAGGCAGTTGCGGCGACTATGTCATCAGGGTCGAGGTGGTGGTGGTGAGGCGTTCGCGTCGGCGGAGGATGATGTGCAAGATGTCGGCTGCTTTGGGAGAACACGCTCCGAGACAGACAGACAGCAAGCGAGGGCGCGTGCGGAACGAGTGAACGAGAGCACAGCTGGAATAAGGAATAAGGGCAGTTTGGGGTTATTTCGGGAGACAGGACGCGTGCGGTGGTGGTCTGTGAAGTGTGCCGTCGTGCGCGGGATGGCCCGGATAAAGTGGGCAGGCGCCAGGGGAAAGAGACGAACTGATGGATCTAGCGGATGACTTGCATGAGAAGGGCGGAAACGAGAGGGCAGCAGTGTGGCACGCTCGCCGGCGACCCTGAAGTGTGTGGCGATTTGTGTGGCAGTTTGTGCCTGGCGGATGGCGGATGACGGCTATCTCGCACGCGAGAGATGTAGATGTGCAACAAGCGCGGAGATGGAGGAGTTGGTGGTGCACGCTTCTGTACGTAGACGCCAGCGCTAGCACTCTCCTGTCTCTGAGCGTTGGAGGTGACGTGAAAGGGATGCCGCGAGATATTCGCATGATGAGTGTATGTGTGTATGTATGTAGGTCGTTCATGGCGCCGTAGCTGGGCGCCGTGTTGCTTTCATCTCGTCAATAATCATCATCGATCCATCTCGCGACCACCATTATTGTTCCTTCAGTCGCTTCTTGCACTCGCCCACTGCTCAAACGAGCGACGCCTACGGAGCACAGTACCTTTCGTGGCTGGTGCTGCTCCCTTTCGGAATCTGCCTTTGCGCCCAATTGCAACCTGGAGGCTGAGCGACGGGCCGCGCGTGGTATTCGACACGGCTGCTCGTACGACTGGTTCACTGCTGGACATCTGGCATTTCGATCATCGAAGCAGCCCGCGTCTCGTTGGAAGAGACAGACAGATTGATCTTCCTGGCTGCAGCAGCCCCCGGTGGACAGCAACACCGCAAACACACCGATCGTCTCGAAGGAATTGACCGCCGGTCGCAGCAGCGCGTCTGCCTTCTTAACAGCCTTCCGCTATAGCAGGCCCCAAGCGCGCCAGCGTCCAGTTGCGACAGGCACGTCCGCATAGCTGCATACGAAACTGCACGCCGGCCGTCTGGAGTGCAGAGCAGGGCGCATTATCCGCAGCAGAGTAGCAGCAGCAGCGCAGCAACATTGCAGCAGCAGCGCGTCAGTCAGGTATGTCTGCGTCCGCGTTCTTTGTTCCCTCACACACACCGCCCGCCGACGTGCAAGCGCGCATTGTCGCGCAATCTCCCGCCTGCGTCCAGAGCGGCGGGCGTGGGAGCTGGCTGGCTGGCTGGCTGGCTGGCTGAGGGTGGAGAAGTACAGAGAGAAGCGAGCGAGGGCAGCCACAGGCGGTGGTGGCACTGTACTGCACCTCAGCTCAGCGCATACATCCATCCCATCTTTCTCATACACCAAAATCCTCTCGCTTCTCCCTCGCCCATGCCATAATCCTCCCTCTGTTATACCACGACACCACACTGACTGACGCCCGCCCGCATGCAGGCTGCCACTTTGCTTCTTTCGTCGCCCCTCCCTCCTCCAGTCTCTCATGCCCGCTTGAAGCACGCGCTGGCCCTCGCTCGCCGCACGCCCGTTACGCTATTCCAAGGGTCAAAGTCCACTGTCCCCACCCATGCAACACACCCGTGCCGCTGATCTCCGAACCATAATGCCACGACACGCCAATCCCAAAGAACTCACCATCAACCTGACCGCCGTCGACGACCGGCATGCCCCTCGCGACCGTCCCATTAGCAGTCCGATAGCCCTCGAGGGCATTGACCTGTCCTCAATCGACGGCGGAATCGGCCAGTCATCGCTGCCCGCACTCCCAGCCTCCCCGCCAGCTTCTTCACCGTCCTCGCGGAAAACGAGCGCGTCAAAAAGCATCTTGGGCTCCTTCAACAAGACCCGATCCAGGCAAAACTCCAGCGACCGGTCCGAGGGAACAGCGCTGCAGGAGCAGCAGGAGGCGAAGAACCAGGCGCGTCGTATGCAAGAGCAGGAAGGCCGTGTGCCGGAGACCGGCAGCATGTCGAAAGTATACCACCTTCGCAAGGCGCCTGGGAGCACGCCGGAACTCAGCTTGGTGAGCAGCGCAGAGAGCGTCGCTAAGGGTCAGAATGAAGGTACGCAAGACAATACTATCACGTGCAAGATTGCAAGCAGCATGTGGACATGAGCGCCGGTGAGGCAGTGAGGCACGTGAAACAGTTGTCCCAGGCCAATGATGCAAGCAGAGCGTGCGCGTGACAGGCATGTGATCTGAAAGTGCAGAGGCACAACTTCAACTCACTGCCGGCGCTCAACCTTGTTCACCACAACAACACCAGGTTCGGCACCACTACATCCCATTGTATGGTGTCGAACTGCCGTTGTCGCCAATTGCACTGCCATCCTCGCTCGCCGTCGATTGCTCACTTGCAGGAGGTCATCAGCTAACAATTTCTCTGAAGATCCCAATCACACAGAATCGCGACCGCAGCCGTCGCCACATCCTAGCGAAGACAGCACGACAATCAAAAAGAAAGACAAGAGCTTTCGCAACCCACTCACACGATCACGCTCAATACGAAGCGACTCGACATCAAAATCACGAAAACCGAGCGGTCTATACCCACCGACTCACGACCAACCCCCAAACTCAGCGCCAATCTCAGCAGACTGGCCTCAGAACGAAATGGGTTTCTTCAGCAAATCCAAAGGAAAGGAGGTGCGCGGCAAGTCCGCCGATCGCGCAGTCACCGATGAGAGCGACGAGAACACGCCAGTCCAGAGCCGCAACATGGCCAAGGAACCCAAGGAGAAGTCGAACGCCTTCGTTTCTGGCGGCAAAAACGTGCTCGGAAAGGCGAAGACTGGTGGCGGCAATCTCCTCAGCCGCTTGGGCAAGATTGGGCGCAGCAGCAGCAACAGCGAGAAAGAGATTCCCGACGCGGAATACATTCTGAAGGTGATCAACCAGCCGCTCGTTGAGCAAACCCGGATTACACGTATTTCAAAGAGGATCGAAGCTTCTAAGGATAAGACCGAATACTGGATGCCGAGTTTGCCGTGGCGCTGCATTGAGTGAGTGCTAAATCCGCTTGACGTTGGAAGTTGCGCTTACTGACGCTTTACAGTTACCTAAATCTCAACTGCGAATCCGAGGGATTGTATCGCGTGCCAGGCAGCGGTCCGCAAGTCAAGCACTGGCAGCGCCGCTTTGACCAAGGTATGTCCTTCCAATATCTCTTGACAGTAACTGAGCTGACAAATGGTTGCAGAGCTCGATGTCGACTTGCTCTCAGAGCAGGAGCTCTATGATCCCAACACCATCGGCAGCATGCTGAAGACCTGGCTGCGCGAGCTACCCACCGAGATCTTCCCACAGGACTTGCAGCACGCGCTGGCCGCTGAGCTGCAGAAAGAGAATCCCTACTTCAATGTGATGGGCCAGCCTGCACCCCAGAAGCTCCGTGACGCTCTCTCCGAGCTTCCGCCCTTCAACTACTACCTGCTCTTCGCAATCACCTGCCACCTGAGCCTGCTCCTCTCTCACCAGGAGCGTAACCGCATGGACCTCAACAACCTCTCAATTTGCATTGGACCGTGTCTTCACTTGGAGCGTTGGCTCTTCAACTATCTTGTCGGCGACTGGCGTAACTGCTGGCAGGGTTGCTGGACCGAGAAGGAACAGCTCGATGAGGAGAAGCGCCTGAACGACCCGGCGTACATGCCGCCGCCCTCCAGCAGTGGCGCGGGAACCTATCACTCAGCTTCGTCGCGCAATCTCGCCGACACCATGAGCAATCTCGAGATCGAAGAGCGTGCCGTGAGCAGTGGCAACGAATCTGGCTCTAGTGGCCGCAACAACAGTTTCCACACGACCGAGACTCGCACCCGCCAGAGCAACGATTCGCGCGGCCACCACGCACAGCAGTCTTCGCGTAACTTGAGTAGCTCGCGCAACACTCGCCCTAGCATGGAGAGTGTTCACGACGCCTCATCTCGTGCCAGTGGTCAACGCAGCCGCGAGGCCAAGCCGACAACATACATTCCAGCCGGCCTGCAGCAGCCTCAGCCTCCGAAGCAGGCATACAACGGCAATGGCGTGCCGGCGACTACAGGACACCGCAACGCTCACAATCTGATGCAACTTCAAGATTATCAGGCGCAGCAGCAGCAGCAGCGCCGCCCCACCACCTCTGGCTCGCGCGATGGGTCGGTCCCGGCTACGCCGTCGACCGCGCGCCCACAATACGTGCACCACCGCAGCCAGAGTGATCTTCCACTCTCGCCGTCTCAGGGAAACTTCCCGGAGCATTTGCGCTGAAAGAAGAAACTTTCCCGCTGCAGTAAAGTGACACTGTCCACTGACTGACGCGAATTATCATCACTCAACAATCGGCCACGAACGCACGAGAAGAGAAGGACGCCACATAGTTGCGATTCCTGCAATCAACACCAACATCATCGATCCTCTCTGCGAAAACTTCCGCGCCACCTCCAACTTCACATTCCGACCACGTTTTCATTCAAACCGGATACCCAAAGTTTTCATTCATCACTTCTTTTCATTTTTCACCACGGCTCAGCATGCTTCCTCCTTATCCAACACCAAAAAACTTGGATGGTGAACACACTCCCAAACGACCCACGCGACAGGAGTAACACGAGGGGCACCTTGCATTATCGGGGCGAGACAACCAATTCCACCAAAATTCATTTATGGGCATGGTACGAGGATTGAGCGATGCCTCCTTTTCTTTTCTTTCTCCGAGAGTCATGGTATTGGGTCTCGGCCTTGCTGACCAACGGGCCGAAAAAGAATTTGGAATGATACTTTGATTTTGGAGACCTTTGCATGACTGAGAGAGAGAGAGAGACTCCTGGAAAGCTTTGAGAGAGGAGATGACTTGGTTGAGGGGAGCTGCTTGGAGACCTTTAACCTTTTTTTTCTTTTCTTCTGGAGCTTGTTGCTGCTGCTGCTGATACTGTTGCCGTTGCTGCTCATGTTGGAAATGAGTGAAGTCGGTGAACATTGAGCGGATTGGCAGACGAGCATGAAAGCAAGCAGGCTCCGAATTTGTATTATGAATGATAGTTTGAAGAGAAAATGAGATGGTCTTGATGACTTGAATTGTTCCGTTCACCTTACGTCGTTGTGGTTGTGAGTTGATTGTGCACGTGAGTGGAATTTCTTTCGTGGTCAGAGTGATGCTGAGTCTACGAGGTCAATGGACGTGCAGTCCTTCGCGGCTTAGATACACCGCCGAATTTCTGCATGCTACTGCACTATGCACTTCAATTTCTCCTTCCTCCTAGCATGCCGCTCCAGGCGGATCTCATGAAGAAAGCGTACGTCTTGCTTTTGTCGCGCGTACTCCAACTTCGCCACGAGCTGATTTCGCCTGATGGTGTCTCTGTGGTCGGCCCCAAGTTTACGTTGTGTGCTCGTCGCGCAAGCTCTCATCACTTCAAGCGCTTCGTCGACTTTCTCTATTTGTTTCAACACACGAGCGTAACTATGTGCGTATCCCAACGTGACGACGCTCTCTTTCCCGTAGCGATCGCTGCTCATGCGATGCACCTGTTCCAGCAAGTCTGCGGCCCCTTGATATTGATGCTGCGTTCGCAGCAACTGTGAAACCTCCCACATGATCCCAAGACTCAGACGGCCGTCGACGCCAAACCTGCGCTGCGAGATCGCGAGGATGCACTCGGCGATTTTTATCCCTTCGTCGAACGCGCCTTGATGACGGAGTGCTTCGACGAGGTCCCTGGTCATAATTATAGTGTGACTGTGGTCGTTCCCGTACGCCTCTGTGCATCTTTCAACAGCCTGCCGGCACAGACCTTCGGCTTCCGCGGACTTGCCTCGCTTTAGGAGGACTTCCTTCAGCGCGGAGACACAATCGTAGGACCTATCGTAACCTGATAGATCGTTGTAGCATCCTAGCGCTCGCCGAAGATGAGTTTCCGCTTCTTCGAGATGTCCATGATGGAGCTCTGTCATTCCGAACTTCTCGAGACACAGCGCCAGCACGAACTTGCCTTCCCGATCCGATTCGGGAGAAATCCACTCCGCAGACGTCAAGCATCGCTCAAATATCTCTCTAGCTTCGTCTTGGTTTCCAAGAAGTTCTTGTACTCCTCCAAGCATGATCAGCGACAGAAGTGTATCCGAATGCTCGTCTCCCAGCATCTGTTTTCTTTCAGCGTAACAACGTTCCAGCAATGCCGCGGATGCACGGAAAGCGCCAGACTGGCAAAGGTACCAGCCGGCTTCATGACAGACCTTTGCCAACAGCGCTCTTGTCTCCTTTTCTTGTGGGCCAGCTATCGTCAAAGCCCAGTGGGCGTGAGGGAAGAGCTTCCGCCATTGTAACATTCTCTGTTCGAACGGGCCGGGTTGTGGCAAGACATGCACGAGGTTCTTGATATATTGGCTCTGCCAGTGATCGTACTTGTCCTGTGATCTTAGCCATTGACGAGTCGCAAGTTGCGAAAAAGGGTGAGTTGAGAGATGTTTGCTTCCGGCCACGACGCTGATGAGGCGAAGTTTCAACAGTATTGGAATGTCCTCGTCAAGTTTGGGATCCAAAGGAGAATCGGTAGTGGTAACATGTCCTTTCATGGGTGTGGCATTGGTGTGGTCTGGCCAGTGTATCAATGACCTCGAGATCCTCCGGTGATCGAGGAAAGCAATCAGAAATAGGCGATCCGCCGCTGAAGGCGTTGTTTGGACTAAGTAGTCAAAAGAGACCCTCCAGGTGCTGAGGACTGACTTGTCGATAGCCTGTGGATCAGGAGATCGGTCGCCACTGTCTTCGGCATTGAGCATGTCGAGTTTCCCAGACTCGATGCTCTCACAAAGCAGTCCCAGATACGTCCGAATCGAATATGGCGGCTGTTTGCTTTCGATAAACGCTGCCGCGTAAGCCATTGCTTGAGGAACATAACTGAGCTCCACGACGAGTCTTTCGACGTCCGTTTCGTCGTGTTCCTCGCTGGTTCGGTCTTGGAAGAGCGTAATTGCATCCACCTTCTTCCTGGCTCCGATGGAAATGATGTCGCGCTGGTCTTTGGTGAGCTGTAGCGCCATCTCCTTGCGGCATGTGGTCATTATCGTCTGTCCGTAAGGGCATGTTGCCAAGAAGTTGATCATCCTCTCGATGCTATTGCCACAGCTCATCGGCGAAACAGCATCAACCATATCATCTGTGGGCTCGGGAAGTCCGTGTCCAAGACTTACATCGTCTAGCACCAGCAGCCAACGCCTACCAGACCCGCCGAGCCACTCCTGAATGAGCCTGGGAACGTCTGCATATGGATCCTCGTGACCAGGGAGATTCAAGTCGTCGGCCAGCTGTCGCAAGCTTCCATCAAATTGCACTCTGCTGCCGACATATATCCAGAAGACCCAACTTTTCGGGGATCTGTTTCTCTCGCGATGGCAGTACTCAGCGGCGAGATGTGACTTACTTTCCCGTTCGGTATGTGGTCAGCTTGACATTTTTCTCCGGCTCTGCAGCCCGACACGGCAGTCGCTGTGATCTTACCCATAGCCTCTCGCGCCTATCAATGCCACTCTGCACTTCCCAGAAGATAGCTTCTGTTCTAGCTCTCGGCACTCTACCGTCTCAACATGATAAGGATCGCGCAGGAAGGGAACAGTCGAAATAGATCCGATGACAACATTCGCCATTCTCTATCGGGCGAAACGTTAGCGTCTTTCCGACGAGATTATGTAGATCGAAGCCTGACTTTCAATCTTGGTAAGTTTGAATCAACGTGGCCCTTTTTCTAGGCTTTGCGAATAGCGAGTCTTAGATCTCAGCATGAAGTCAAAACGATAGACGTGTCAGGCCACGTATTGACAGCTCATCCAGTTAGCCTGTCAGCTTCCTTCGCTTTCAATCCTTCCGCGCGCTGCGCCTCGATAGCTGGGGTTGTTCTGTACGAAATTTGGGTCTCTCAAGCAAGGCACCGTCGAGACATGAGCAGCTTGCAAGCATTGCAAACGAGTCGCTTCCTCAAAGACCAACTCGAGGAGCGAGATGTCGATATGAAAGCAGCGCTTGACAAGCTTTCCGAGCTTGGGCAGGGCAGTTTGGGAAGAGGAGCAAGATGTTCTGATAAGCTGCGATATCTCTTCCCCGAACTTTGCCACGCCACACTCGTTTGCAACTATGAACTGCCACATCCCGTCAACACATCCTGATTTTCAGCGACGCAATACACACAACCATTCAAGCAGCCACGATCTTTCGGCGCAAATCATACGTTCATTTCACCTAGATACTCCACACCCACCTCTACCCAGATACGCGCCGAGAGTTCAAATTACCACTACTTCGCCTGAAACGACAAACCAAACACATGATCAGGATGTCGCTGTACACTATCTCGGATCTCCCTCGCATGTCTCGTGAGAAGCTCGCTACACTTGTACGCTCCAAATCTTCCAGCCTAGCAGTCATCGACGTGCGAGATAGCGACTACATCGGCGGCCACATTGTGAATGGCATCAACGCACCCACACACACGCACGACTACCGCATGCCCGAACTCGTCCGCACCCTCAAAGACAAAGAGATTGTTGTGTTCCACTGCGCTCTCAGCCAGCAGCGAGGCCCAAGTTCGGCGCTGAGGTATCTGAGGGAAAAAGAGCGCCTGCAATCCGTTAACAAGAAGGTTGCCGACAACGCTGATGTGAGCGTAGAAGGCGTGAAAGCAGATACTACTGCCGACAGAGAGGGTGTCGTAAAGAACGGGCAGACCGTTTACGTGCTCGAAGGCGGGTTTGTGAAGTGGCAAGAAGTGTAAGTGTCGCTCGCTCTCTCTCTCATGTGTCTCTCCTTTCCTCTAGAACAACGCTGACCATACTATAGATACGGCGAAGACAAAGAGCTTACAGAGGACTATGCGAAAGATATATGGGAATTCGGATACTAGATTCAGCTCGAGTGCTTTGATTCTAGCTCTACCCATTTCAAATACTACTAGTATTCTATCCAATTGAGTCTTCTGCTGTTATGGCTACTGAACCTCACATCGGCCTAGCATATGTATTCCAATACATTACACATCACAGCTACATGTATGTCTAATCGCAGCAAAAGATCGACCAAAAGATTCCGGACACACTCAACATCATACCTATAATTCATCGTAGCAAACAATTGACTAAGGAATTCACAGGGCCATGGAGCATGGATCCATAGGCCATGCAGAATTACAGGAGAAAGGTTTGAACCAGTTCTTTTGCTGTCAGCGAGCCACGAGATGAATGAAAAGTCACCGGCCATCATCCCGTCCTTGTGAGAAAAAATTGTGCCAGATCATTGTCTTACTCTCCAAAGAGCGTTCATTCATGTCTGGATATCCCTAGCGCTTCGAACTCATAAACAAGAAGATATTAACCACATCCTCATTACCCACCTGACACATCGCACCAGGCCCATCAAGCATTCGCCTTCAAGAAGTTTACTCGCGTCCACCAACTCTCTTTCCCCAATCCTCGCCCACCCTCGCAGCATCCACGACCTCAACCTCCTTGCCCAAACCCACCATCGAGCTCCTCTCATACCATCTGCGGCTTTCCCTCACACCCTCATCCTCAGTCTCGGTATCAGCAAGACCCTCACCGGCAACGACAATCGTGCGTCCGACCCAGCCTCTCAACTGCGCAACGCTCTCGCCATCGGTGCCGGAGAGGTTCTCGGTAACGTAGACGAGCTGCGGCGCGAGGTGCTTCAGGATCTGCACGTAGCCGGCTTGCGTGGTGAAGGGCAGGATGCGCGAGGAGTGCGAGACGAGGGTGAGGGCTTGCTGGTAGAGGGTGTTGAAGGATTTAGGGTAGGAGGTTTCGGAGGGCGCGATGCGCGGGGAAATGGATTGCAGTTCACTGCCAGGGGTGGCGACAGGAGTGGAGATTTGGGAGTAGGAGGATCCGAGGCCGGACTCGCCAGGGGGTTGGTAGTCGAGGGGTGGGAGGGAGGTGAGGGTTGGGGCGTAGATCAGGACAAAGAGCTCTGTTGTGTTGGGGTCGTGGGCTGAAGGGAGGTGGGAGAGAATGGACTGTGTGGTATTGTCAGCTTTTGGTACAGTAGACGAAGTGGTATCAAGGTAACTTACGGCGTGCTCAGAGTGATAGGTAGTATCCGAGTCGTACGCACTGTCGCGACCGAAATCCGGGTTTACAACAACAGCAACAGTCTTCTTGTTAGACTTGCCCTTGCCCTTGTCGTCTCTCGCGCTCCTGAGAGCAGCATCAGCGCGTTTCCCGCTCTCGGCTTCGACAGCACCAACTCGCGTCTTTTCTTCCGCCTCTTCAGACCACCTCTCATGGTCGCTGAAGACCTCGCCCTCGCCCTCTCTGCCACGCCTCCTGTTTCCTTCCTCATAGTAAAAGTCTTTGTCCTTGTCCTCCTCGATGATACTGCCCAAAGCCGCGCCGGCCGCTGCAGCCGCAGCGCCCATCTGCTTGGAGGCCGAGTCGAAGAACTGCTGAGGCGAAGGCGTGCGTCTGATAGCACCTCGCACTTGACCGTACCATGAAGCTTCATCGTTTTGTCGTTGCTGCTGCTGCTGCTGCTGCTGCTGCTCTGTATGCGTAGTGCTACGTCCGGCATAATAGCTAGCAGC